>CM029014.1:41868901-42315942 GCA_016801055.1 Panax notoginseng | reverse complement strand
CACATTGCAAGGGCTAAGCTAGAAATCTTCTATAAATAGAAGCTTATTTTTTCTTTCATTCTCACCAATTCACTACGACTCACAAGAGAATTCTATAGAAGAGAATCAGAGAGAAAGAAGAAGAGTATTATGTTACTACACTATTTCATTATCCAATCTCCTACTAAGGTAAGGGGTATTATTTCTTTCGTATTCATAAATAATGTTATTTTCTTCATACTAAATAAGGTTTGTCATTCTATTCTTTATTAATCTGTGAGAGTAACTGTCTACACGGATTACCGCATGCATGGTGAATAATCATTCGTATTCATTCTTTATTAATCTGCGAGAGTAACCTGTCTACGTGGATTACCGCATGCATGGTGAATAACCGTTTGTATTCATTCTTTATTAAATTATGGAAATGATCTGTCTACTCGGATTACCGCATGACGGGTGAAAATCCATTTACAGTTTCGTATTTTCTTTCATACTGTATGGGATATCATTTCTTTTGTACTCGTAAGAAATATTATTTCTGTTCAATATTGGTAAGAAATAATATTTTCTTATATATTCTGTAGTAGTGTAAGCAATATTATTTTATTTCATATTCCTAATCTACACTATGTTGACAAGTATTGCTTCTATCCTACTTGAAATTAGTAGAATATCCTTGGAATTTGCGCTTCATCTAGCATCGTTTCACAAGAATATTTTTCTAAACATTCTTGTTAAAGTTTAATCTTTTCATGCCGAGTACTATTCACGAAGTACTATTCACGAGGAACTATTCATGACAATAATTAATTTCTTTTATGTCCAAATTATTTTTGATACAATATTATTCTTGAATTTTACTCCACAAAGCAGTATCATGTTGACAATTTAGACATTATTGAATTCTTGATAAATTGAATTATAAATCTTAAAATTTATCCTTGATCTCATTTAATTAAATTCTTATATCATTGTCATCATCCTCATGCTTATATTATGATGAAAGTCATCTTTGGCCGTAGTGCATAGATGGACTGTTGATTGGTATGATTATGACTAGGGATCCTTCGGTATAATCATGACCTGAAATGTTACAAATAATGTGGTAAAAGTACTCATTGGCCCGTAGAGCATTGATGAACAGTTGTTGGTATGATCATGACCATTGGTGATAATAATGAATATCATTGGCCCGTAGTGCATGGTAATTCAGTGATGTGGATTATTTATTTAGCTGAGTCCCAGCGATAAAATTGATGATAGACTTTTTAAATCATAGAAGATAGTAGATATCATGCTCTACTTGACTCTTCTAATGGATTGCTTGTTCCACTGCAGTTAAGCTTGATGTTTATTGTATTTTATCAGTTTAACACTGTTGAAGGCTAATGATAATTTATTCTACATTATCTTAGTTATAATATTTCTTACTGGGATAGTTGAGCTCACCCTTTTGCTTTCATTATTCTCTTAAAGAAATGAGAACGTAGTCGGACTAGTCGGGGATGGATTGATGGTCCGTGATGGTTGTTTTAGTAGTCCTCACTATTTAGTATGATAATAAAATGTAATGAGAACTCCTTTTTGAGTTTGAATACTGTCTATTGGACAATATTCGTGTAAAAACTCTCAGCTACGCTTTGTCGTATTGTATAAATGAAGTTTATTTTTGTATCATGTACCACGTATTTGGCGACTCAGAATGGTGATGTAAACCTATTTTGGGGATGTTACAGTTGCTTTTCCTAAAAATATTCAGTTAAGGCAGAGCAAGGCGATCCCTCAGGCATCGATAAGGGCAAGGGCAAAGCTACATAGTAGTTTATATTTAGTGGAGATTATTATGTTCGTGTAATAAGTTGTGTTGTATTAGTTATATCTAAATTATTTTAATTATGTTTAAGGTGTGTAAGAGATGTTTAAGTTACGAACCCTTGGGACGAGAATAATTATATTATAACAATGTAATTATATTCTATTATTCCATTGTTAATGTTTTAGTATGTTATTAGAGTTAGCACGTGACGAGCCAAATTCGAGACATGAGTGTCTGAATTTGGGGGCGTCACAGTTCACATCAAAGAAGAATAACTAGAGAACCAACCAGTAGATTAGCTTTGGAAAATTATCCAATAAAAGAATAAACAACTACTTCTATTAGTGTTCTAGAACTATTAGCATGAGTATAAATGGCAAGTATTATTTCAACAGAAACAACTACACATCTAGTCTTGATCGAAGTATAGAAGGTCAGTCAAGCTGCTTCACCATGCAACCGCCAAATAAACAAATGGGAAAGTGGTGCAATTTCGGTTTTATGCGTGCGATTTTGGTTAGTAACCAAACTAAAATCGTAAATTTGGTTTTTTAACCTATCTAAAATCGCCACATATGTCAGAATCGTAGGTGCAATTTGTATGATTTTTGGTACGGTTTAAGTTTCAATTTGATTTCTTGCTCAGCCCTATTAATAATGATGATCTACTAGGGATGTAGGGCATATGAGAGTTTATGCGATTGTGATGGCATGCAGTGTAAAATTACATGTAAATCACATTCTATTGTTTTGATGAATGAAAAAAGATATTATTCCGTTTGAATAATTTGCTGAATTAAATTTTAAATTTAAATTATCTACACATACACAACCAATTAGAATGATTTATTGTGAAATTAACCAAAAATTCATTGCTCAATAAAAATGTTACACAATATTCTTCCTAATTTAAAATTAAAGATACAATTTTCTTTTAGTCAATTTTAAAATTAGAAATATATTTCTATTTTAAGAATATAAAGTGAAATTAAACTTAATTTTACTTTATAGTCCTAAAAGACCATATATTTATAATTTTACTTTATAGTCCTAAAATAGATGTAATTAAAGTGTAATTAAAGTTCTTAATTAAAGAAAGTATATTTTTATTTTAGGACTATAAAGTGAAAATATCTAGCTATGTGAGGTGAACTTACATTTAAAATATATACTATTCAAATTTACTTCTATTTACAAATCCAAATTCATCATATATTCATTTCATTTTATCTAATACTTTTTTGTACATTCCATTTGACAAAAAAGTAATAATAATAATTGCACTCATACCGACATAAGTAAATTTAAAAATTAATAAATGTAAAACATAGAAACACAATGTAATTTGTGTTTATTCTATTACTAATCTTTAATAATATAGTTAACTTCAAAAATGACAACCACAAAATGAGTCCTTTAAAAGAACCCATATGTTGTGGGACTTGATGTATAATGTTTGATATAATATCATGTTCAAAACTGAAGCAAGGATCAAGTGCATACACCTTATCTTACTCACCCGTATATATATATTATATATATATATATATATATATATATATATATATATATATAGAGAGAGAGAGAGAGAGAGAGAGAAGCAAGGATCAAGTGCATACCCCTTATCTTACTCACCCGTGCTCACCCCCCTTTAGGCGACGGTTTCGGTCATACAACCGTCGCCTATACTTTTAGCGACGGACAACATATAGCGTCGCTAAAATTATAGACGACGGTTGTATGACCAAAACCGTCGCCTAAAGGGGGTTGAGAACGGGTGAGTAAGATAAGGGGTATGCACTTTATCCGGACCGTAATATATATATATTATATAATATATATTATAATATATATATATATATATGTGTGTGTGTGTGTGTGTGTGTGTGTGTGACGCCCCCAAAATTAGGTATACATCACCCATCTTGGGTCGTCAGATACATAGTACAGAATACAAATACAACTTACTAATACAACTGTCGTGTACAATACGACAAAACATAAACTGTGAGTTTGAATACAAATATTATCTTCTAGAGAGTATTCATACTCAAAAGGAGTCCTCGTTACATTTATTAACACACCATTACATAGAATAGTGAGGACTACTAACTAATACTATCATTCGGACCATCACTCCGTTCCCCGACTTGCCCCAGCTACGTTCTCATTTCCTGAAGAGAACAGTGAAAGAAAGGGTGAGCTCAACTAGCCCAGTAAGAAATATTATGACTAAGATAATGCAGAATAAATTATCATTAGCCTTCAACAATATTAAACTGATAAAATACAATAGACATCTAGTTTAACTGCAGCGGAACAAGCAATCCATTAAAAGAGTCAAGTAGAAGATAAACTCTACTATCTTTTATGATTTAAAAGATTTTCCAACACTGTGATCGCTGAGACTCGGCTTAATAAAAAAATCCACATCATCGAATCACCCCTGCACTACGGCCAAGGATATTCGTATATTCATTAATGGTCATGATCATGCCAACAACTGTCCATCAATGCACTACGGGCCAATGAGGACTTTTACCACATCATTTGTAACATTACGGTCATGATTATACCGAATAATCCCTGGTCATAATCATACCAAGTCCATCTATGCACTACAGGCCACAGATGACTTTCAATATTTTATAAACATGAGGATGATGACAATGATATAAGAATTCAATAAAATAAGTTCAAGAATTAATTTATCCAAGAATTAACAACGTCCAAATTGTCAACATGATACTACTTTGTGGAGTAAGATTCAAGAATGATCAGGAGAATATTTTCATGAATAGATACTAGATGAAACGCAATTATCAAGGATATTCCACAAATTTCATGGAGTATAGAAGTCAAAACTTAACCAACTGAGTACAATAAAGAATGAAATAACAAAAGAAATCACCATGCATGCAATAGACCGCACAGACAGGTTATTCTTAACAGAATAATAAATAATGGAACCAGGTCCGGCGTAAACGCACAGACAGGATATTCCGACAGAATAATAAATAATGGAACCAGGTCCGGTGTAAAACACGCAGACAGGATGTTCCAACAGAATAATAGCAGAATGTCACCAAGTATAGGGTAGACCACGTATACAGGTTATTCCAACAGAATAATAAGAAATGGAATAACAACAGTTCTCTTCATGAATAAGAAAGAATAACACCCCTTACCGTTTTAAAGAAGAGCTGAAGTAAGGAAGTAGTTAAGTAGCAGAATACTCTTCTTCTCTCTCTCTATAGTTTCTCTCTATAGTTTCTCTCTCTAGAGTTCAGTGAATTCGTAAGAAATAATGAAGGAATGAGCTGCTATTTATAGAAAAATAGAATGCATAGTAACTAATCCATGAACGGTCCAGATTGATTACTTTAATCTGACGGTCCATATTTAAAGAAAAATCTTTTAAATAAAATATAATATATTCTATTTATAGAATAACTTTAATAAAGTATTTTGTTTTATATAAAAAGATGTTTCTGTTTTATTACGTTAATAATACGAATAAAACAAAACGTCATTATCGCTAAATAATTCATATTATTAACTGACAATAATGGAATCAAACTGAGTGACTTCTCACATAAGCATTAATAATCAATACCGTGTGCTACTATGCAACCACACGTATTACTGTACTTTTACTACCGAGTAGTTCAACAGTAACAATGGTAAAACTTCCGCCGTTATTTTTAATAAACTATCTTTGTCGTTTTTCAATCCGATAATAATTTTGTTGTGGGTCCACCAATGATTGTGTCGTTGTACGAATATTCCCTGTTAAAACGAATATTCCCCGACCAATCAAATATTATAACAACTTGCGTACTTTGCAAAATTTATAAATATTACCCACAACTATAACATTATATCAAATTAACTCCATAATATTCAAAAATGATATTTATAGAAAATTTATCTTTATTTATAAAAGTTGGGGTCTTACAACCTCCCCTTCTTATGAAATTTCGCCCTCGAAATTAGGGTACGTACCTGGTATGTCGAAGAGATAAGGATACCTTGATTTCATTTCAGATTCTAACTCCCAAGTCATTTCCTCAACATCGTGGTTTCTCCACAAAACTTTGACTTGAGGTATAACCTTGGAGCGTAGAATATGTTCCTTCTTATCCAAGATTTGAACAGGAACTTCTTCATACGTCAAATCTTCCGCTATTTCGTCTGGTTCTAACTCAATAATGTGGTTCGGGTCTTCCACATATTTGCGTAACATGGATATGTGAAAAACGTTATGAACACGAGACATACTTGGCGGTAAAGCGAGTCTATAAGCCACAGTTCCTACTCGATCGAGGATTAAAAATGGACCGATGAATCGAGGATTGAGCTTTCCTCTCTTTCCAAATCTCGTAACTCCTTTCCATGGAGCAATACGTAAGAACACATGATCTCCTTCATCAAATTCCACGTCCTTCCGATGAAGATCAGCATAACTCTTTTGTCGATCTTGTGAGGTTTTTATACGTTGTCGGATCGTTTGAATCTTTTCTGTAGTCATACGTACCAACTCCGGTCCCAACAACGTTGCTTCACCCACCTCATCCCAGCATACTGGAGAACGACATTTTCTTCCATACAATGCTTCGAATGGAGCCATGCCAATACTTGCTTGATAACTGTTGTTGTAGGAAAACTCCACCAATGGTAAGAACTTGTCCCAACTTCCTTTGAAGTCAAAGACACAGAGTCTTAATAGATCTTCAAGAGTTTGAATAGTCCTCTCTGATTGTCCGTCCGTCTGAGGATGATATGCTGAACTAAATCGTAACTCCGTGCCCATAGCTTTTTGTAAACTAACCCAAAATCGTGAAGTGAATCTTGGGTCTCGGTCAGAAACTATGGATACTGGCATACCATGCAGTCTTACAATCTCGTTTATGTACATACGAGCAAGACGTTCAAGTGTATAAGTTTCTCGTATCGGTAAGAAATGAGCAGACTTGGTCAATCTATCAACAATGACCCAAATCGCATCAATACCTTGAGAAACCCTAGGAAGACCGGTAACGAAATCCATGGTAATGTGCTCCCACTTCCATTCTGGAATTTCAAGTGGTTGCAATGGACCTTTTGGTACTTGATGCTCCGCTTTGACTCGTTGACAAGTTAGACACCTTGAGATAAACAACGCTATCTCTCTCTTCATATTGCTCCACCAAAATGTATGACGAAGATCATGATACATTTTGGTACTTCCAGGATGGATTGCAAACGGTGTGTTGTGCGCCTCCATCATGATTTCATACTTTAAATCAGGGTTGTTAGGAACACAAAGTCTGGAGTTGACTCGAAGTATTCCTTCTTCATCGATTCTTGCTTCCGGTATAGCACCTTCTTGCACTTTCTTCTTCATACGCATCAGCTCCAGGTCTGTAGCTTGAGCAGCTTTAACTTTATCGATTAAAGTCGGTTCTACTCGTATATTCGCCATCATCACATGGGTCCCTGGAGTCTTTAACTCTATCTCCATCCTTTGCAAATCACACAAAATGGGCCTTTGTATTGACAATATCGCACTTGTACCCGCATATGATCTTCTACTCAATGCGTCAGCTACCACGTTCGCTTTTCCAGGATGGTATTGAATGGTATGATCATAATCTTTCAACAGTTCAAGCCAACGTCGTTGTCGCATGTTGAGTTCCTTTTGAGTGAAGAAATATTTGAGGCTTTTATGATCCGTAAAGATCTCCACCTTCTCCCCATACAAGTAATGCCTCCAAATTTTAAGTGCAAAGACAACAGCTGCCAACTCTAGATCATGAGTAGGATAATTCCTCTCATATTCCTTGAGTTGTCTTGATGCATAGGCTATGACTTTTCCATGTTGCATGAGAACGCATCCCAACCCTTTGCTCGAAGCATAACTGTAGATGACAAATCCCTCCAAGCCAGATGGTATTGTTAGAACAGGTGCTGAAATGAGTCTCCTCTTGAGTTCTTGAAAACTCTGCTCACATTCTTCGCTCCAACTGAACTTTGTATCTTTTCGAGTCAGCTGAGTTAACGGAGTAGCGATTCGAGAAAATCCTTCCACGAATCTCCGATAATAACCAGCTAAACCAAGAAAGCTACGTACTTCGGTCACTGATTTAGGTTGCTCCCAGCTTTGAATAGCTTCAATCTTTGCCGGGTCAACCGATATGCCACGACTTGATACTACGTGCCCAAGGAATGCTACCTCCTCCTCCAGCCAGAACTCGCATTTCTTCAACTTGGCATAAAGTTTGTATTCACGAAGCTTTTGGAGTACCAGCCTCAAGTGTTGCTCATGATCTTCACGGCTTTTGGAATAAACAAGGATGTCATCGATAAAGACGACCACAAAGTGATCCAAATATTCCTTGAATACCCGGTTCATCATATCCATGAAGGCAGCAGGAGCATTAGTCAATCCAAAAGACATAACTAAGAATTCATAATGCCCATACCGAGTTCTGAAGGCAGTCTTTGGAATATCCTCAGTTCTAACCTTCAGCTGATGATATTCAGAACGAAGATCGATCTTTGAAAAGAATTGTGCTCCTTGCAACTGGTCAAACAGGTCATCAATACGTGGCAATGGATACCTATTTTTGATGGTGACATGATTCAACTCCCGATAATCAATACAAAGTCGCATACTCCCATCTTTCTTCTTCACGAACAGAACAGGAGCACCCCAAGGAGAAGTACTAGGACGAATAAAACCAATGTCTAACAATTCCTGCAGTTGAGTCTTTAACTCCTGAAGTTCAATAGGAGCCATTCGATATGGGGCTTTGGAAATGGGTTTTGTACCGGGTTCAAGGTCGATACAAAATTCAATTTCACGCTCTGGGGGTAGGCCAGGAAGTTCTTCGGGAAATACGTCAGGAAATTTATTAACAACAGAAATATCATTCAAAGCTGACGTATTTTTGTTTAGATCTGTGACATGAGCTAAGAAAGCTTGACATCCGTTTTTCAATAAACGAATAGCTTTATGGCTTGAGATGACAGCGATTGATTTTAATGGTTTGGTTGCTTGAATTCGCATAATAGGTCGATTAGGAATATGAAAGCTAACAACCTTACGAAAACAATCAATTTTTGCATGATGAGTAGTTAACCAATCAATCCCTAGAATCACGTCAAATGCAAGTATTTTTAATGAAATCAGATCGACAGGTAATGTGTGGGTACCAACTTGAACCAAACAAGACTTATAAACCGTGGATGTAATGAAGGTTTCTCCCAATGGAGTTTCAACTGCTAAGTCAAAGTCTAATTTCTCCGGAATCAAATTTAATCGATGAGCGCAAGTAGGAGAAATAAAAGAATGGGTAGAACCGGTATCAAATAAAGTATAGACTTCGTTAGAGTTTATGATAAGCTTACCCGTGATGACCTCATTCGGGTTCCCTGCTCTCTGAGAGTTCACAACAAACGCTCTCCCTTGCACAATCGGTTTTGACTTTTCTGGGACGGCCTTTGGTGCCTCCATCCTAGCTGAATTTGTCTTCGGTAAACGACAAAATCGGGCTAAATGACCTTCTCTTCCACAATTATAACATGCTTTGGACGGCATCGCGCAGTTTGGACTGATGTGCCCCTCCCCTCCGCATTTGAAACATATGATAGGTGATCGTTCTCCTTCCTTAACGACAGGTGCTGGTGCTGACGTCTTTCCATCATTGTTGAATCTCCTCTTCTTGAAATGCCCATTTTTATTGTTTTAGCCCTGATTACCACCGAAGTAGTTACCATTTCGGGCCTGTTGATTCCCTCCACGCTTGTTGTCACCGCTTCGATGACTGCTTTCACTGGTATTATCATTTTGTCGGCTGCTCTCTTTTGGTTGTGTTGTCTCGTTATCGCGCTCCACCAAACTGAGCCCTATTTACAACATCTGAATACAAGCACAGTTTATGAGAAACAAGATGTTGACGTATCTCCGGCTTCAAACCTCTTAAAAACATCCGCGTCATTCTTTCTTCATTATCCACCAGGTGGGACGCAAACGGGATAACTCCGCAAATTTTGCCTCGTACTGCGACACGGTCATATTATTCTGCTCCAATTTGATGAACTCCACCTCCTTCATGTGACGAATACTCTCGGGAAAGTATTTGTCGTTAAACAGCTCTTGGAACTTCTCCCAGGTCATCTTTAGTGCGGCAGGTTGAGTACGCTTTATCGATTCCCACCAGTAATCTGCCTCTCCTCGCAACATAAAGGCGGCAAAGGGAACCTTTTGCTCCTCGGAGCAACCCAAGACATCAAATATCTTGGTGATCTGCTTTATCCATGTTTCAGCTACAAGTGGTTTGGGTTCTCCCTTAAACTCCGGTGGTCCCAGCTCCTTAAACTGTTTAGCGGTGACCGCCAGAGAGTTTCCAGTATTTCCACCTACGTTGTGGACAGGAGCCGCTTTCACCTGTTGTTGCATGAATTGCATAAAGCCTCTGAACATTTGAGCATTCATCATTGGTCAGTGTTGTTGTTTGCATGAGGATTGTCACCTTCCTGATGCACATTATCCTGATTATTGATATGTGGTGAATCAACAGTCGCCTGTGCTCCATTGCTATTCTCAACATTCTCAGATGCCATTTCCAGATACTGTCACAAAATAAAAATTAATTGATATGTCATATTTTATCCTTATATTATGACCGACCAATTAAATACCATGCAAATAAACTTAGGTAGGTCATACTAGCGAAGAAATTCCCCGTCTCTCCCCTCCTAGTTCTATTCTCACATCTTAGCCAGGGATCATATCCCTAAGCTCTGATACCAACTGTGACGCCCCCAAAATTAGGTATACATCACCCATCTTGGGTCGTCAGATACATAGTACAGAATACAAATACAACTTACTAATACAACTGTCGTGTACAATACGACAAAACATAAACTGTGAGTTTGAATACAAATATTATCTTCTAGAGAGTATTCATACTCAAAAGAAGTCCTCGTTACATTTATTAACACACCATTATATAGAATAGTGAGGACTACTAACTAATACTATCATTCGGACCATCACTCCGTTCCCCGACTTGCCCCAGCTACGTTCTCATTTCCTGAAGAGAACAGTGAAAGAAAGGGTGAGCTCAACTAGCCCAGTAAGAAATATTATGACTAAGATAATGCAGAATAAATTATCATTAGCCTTCAACAATATTAAACTGATAAAATACAATAGACATCTAGTTTAACTGCAGCGGAACAAGCAATCCATTAAAAGAGTCAAGTAGAAGATAAACTCTACTATCTTTTATGATTTAAAAGATTTTCCAACACTGTGATCGCTGAGACTCAGCTTAATAAAATAATCCACATCATCGAATCACCCCTGCACTACGGCCAAGGATATTCGTATATTCATTAATGGTCATGATCATGCCAACAACTGTCCATCAATGCACTACGGGCCAATGAGGACTTTTACCACATCATTTGTAACATTACGGTCATGATTATACCGAATAATCCCTGGTCATAATCATACCAAGTCCATCTATGCACTACAGGCCACAGATGACTTTCAATATTTTATAAACATGAGGATGATGACAATGATATAAGAATTCAATAAAACAAGTTCAAGAATTAATTTATCCAAGAATTAACAACGTCCAAATTGTCAACATGATACTACTTTGTGGAGTAAGATTCAAGAATGATCAGAAGAATATTTTCATGAATAGATACTAGATGAAACGCAATTATCAAGGATATTCCACAAATTTCATGGAGTATAGAAGTCAAAACTTAACCAACTGAGTACAATAAAGAATGAAATAACAAAAGAAATCACCATGCATGCAATAGACCGCACAGACAGGTTATTCTTAACAGAATAATAAATAATAGAACCAGGTCCGGCGTAAACGCACAGACAGGATATTCCGACAGAATAATAAATAATGGAACCAGGTCCGGTGTAAAACACGCAGACAGGATGTTCCAACAGAATAATAACAAAAACGGAACCAGGTCCGGTGTAAAACACACAGACAGGATGTTCCGACAGAATAATAAATAATGGAACCAGGTCCGGTGTAAAACACGCAGACAGGATGTTCCAACAGAATAATAGCATAATGTCACCAAGTATAGGGTAGACCACGTATACAGGTTATTCCAACAGAATAATAAGAAATGGAATAACAACAGTTCTCTTCATGAATAAGAAAGAATAACACCCCTTACCGTTTTAAAGAAGAGCTGAAGTAAGGAAGTAGTTAAGTAGCAGAATACTCTTCTTCTCTCTCTCTATAGTTTCTCTCTATAGTTTCTCTCTCTAGAGTTCAGTGAATTCGTAAGAAATAATGAAGGAATGAGCTGCTATTTATAGAAAAATAGAATGCATAGTAACTAATCCATGAACGGTCCAGATTGATTACTTTAATCTGACGGTCCATATTTAAAGAAAAATCTTTTAAATAAAATAAATATATTCTATTTATAGAATAACTTTAATAAAGTACTTTGTTTTATATAAAAATGTTTCTGTTTTATTATGTTAATAATACGAATAAAACAAAACGTCATTATCGCTAAATAATTCATATTATTAACTGACAATAATGGAATCAAACTGAGTGACTTCTCACATAAGCATTAATAATCAATACCGTGTGCTACTATGCAACCACACGTATTACTGTACTTTTACTACCGAGTAGTTCAACAGTAACAATGGTAAACCTTCCGCCGTTATTTTTAATAAACTATCTTTGTCGTTTTCTCAATCCGACAATAATTCTGTTGTGGGGTCCACCAATGATTGTGTCGTTGTACGAATATTCCCTGTTAAAACGAATATTCCCCGACCAATCAAATATTATATAACAACTTGCGTACTTTGCAAAATTTATAAATATTACCCACAACTATAACATTATATCAAATTAACTTCATAATATTCAAAAATGATATTTATAGAAAATTTATCTTTATTTATAAAAGTTGGGTCTTACAAATATATATATATATATATAATATATATATATATATATATATATATATATATATATATATATACACACACACACACACACAGACAGTCCGCTTCTTATGCGAGTGGTCCGCATGCGGACCACCTTTAACGACGGACAAAATCATCGCTAAACCCGTCCTCATAGGGTCTGAACCGGGCTATAGCGACGGTTTTGGGCTATTACAACAATTCAGATCCTATGGCAACGAGTTTAGCGATGATTTTGTCTGTCGCTAAAGGTGGCCGATCACCCGCATATGAAGTTCTCTCTCTCTCTATATATATATATCTGTATAAATTATATTTTAATGTCCTTATCATTGTTTGTTTGATCTCCAACTGTTTATGTCTCATCCTCCATTTGTTCCCAAAATGTTTGGTTAAAGGGTCTCTTTCAAGATGTTTTATTTGAAACTGTTTGGATATTCTTTAAAATGTTTGATAATTTCTTGAAATACTTTATTTGTTTTGTACTTTTGTTTGAAAAGAATGAATGGAAATAATACTATTTAAAGGACCGTTTGGAGAGCATGATAGAGATTATTCAAAGGAATTTGAAAGCACAAGTCATTGCCTTGTGGAGTTTAGAGATTACAAGTCATTATCATATCATGATATTAATTTAAGATCACACTAGAATAATTTCAAATATTTTAAATAATTAAGTGGCCTTTAATTACCATTTACCGTATAAATTAGTTTTAGTATCAATTTTGTGAAGGAATTGATAAATCCACAACAGAAAATGATATTTTCACACCAAGACCGTCGCTATAGACCTTATAGCGACGGTTTTCACCGTCGTTATACATTTATAGCGACACTTTTGTTGTATAAATATCAAAAAGTATTATACAAATATCAGTTTCTTTTTGTGAAATGGGACAATGATTTCGAGCAATAATTGAATTTTGGGGTACAATTCTTGGAGTTAAAAATGAAGAAAATTTACAAAGACTAGTTTTCCTTAATTACTAGGATATATCCTCTCTTTTTTTTCTTCTTTTTTCTTTCTAGTAAAAAGAAATTTAGAATTGCGAGAAATAGAGATCATGAAGTTAATGGTGAGAAGATTTTGCGCTTGCATAAAAATATCTAAAATATATTGAAATGAAGCAGAAAATAGGAAGAAAATAATGAGTTGGATTTGGCCAATTTAACGATAAGAAACCAACCTCTTTCAGAATCTGGTGTTGAGTCAATATCTCAAACAATAATTCTTGGCTAAAAATAAAATATTTGTTTAATTTAAGTATTTAATTATTCGAAATTTGGCAATAACAAACATGATGTGAATATTTGAGAGAAAAAAGATAGCTATTAAGTTTGTGCTTGAAAGGTATCTGTGGTGGATGCTGCAGGTTTGCAAAACACTACAATTATATATGCACCACAATGAATAATAGAGTGACCAACTAAAATAAAGTAATATAAAAAATCACCAGCTGTATAATTCTTTTAAAATATACATGTTCAATTTCTTTAATATTTATTCGAAATATTAAATTTGAAGACTACAAGCTATATAATTAAATAGCATTATGAAATATATGTTATGTTTGACGGTGTTCTACCAAATCTTGATGCGTAAAAGAAAATAAAAAGTTCAGATAAAATTAGAGTAATGCTACTATCACATAAAACCGTTCACATACATATTGGTATGGTCCACATGACCTGCTCTGCGTGGGCCATACCAATATGTATGTAAGCAGTATGTGAGCGATTTTTATATAATAGTAGACTTATTGGTAAATCTATAGATACATCAGATTTACTTCCTCCTTGCCGAATGAACTATAAAAAAGAAAGAAAAGAATTGGAGTGAGGTAATTTATAGGTGTACCTCCACCCCACTTGTTTTTTTTTCCTTTATATATATAGTGTATTCGAGAGAATGAGAGAGTAAACCTTATGTATTCATAGGTTAATCATAAAGTTATCATTTTAGAGAGATGGAGCATGATCATGTTTGTAGCAGTTTATTTGAAGCATCTTAATGTTTATTTTTAAAAAATAGTCGGAAAAAGAAGTGTTTGACACTATTTATTTAAAATAATTTATAAGTTGAGTACAATATTTTAGTAATGGTAGGGGTTTTAATTTTTTTGCCTCAAATAAGTTTCAAATGACATGATATTAATATTTTAAGGATAATTTATGGTATAACCAATCACACGAGATCTATTCAACCAATGTTATGGTAACACGTCATTTGAAAAACTTTTTGTGACAAAAAATTTGAGACCCCTAGTATCACCCTACTTTTAAATAAGGCTTTAAAATGAATTAAATAGTTCGGACTTGATTCGTATTCGCTCGACTAAAAGTTCAATTTGAAAATATAAATGATTCAAATATGAATAAATTTTAAAGTTCGATAAATTATTCAAACCTCTTCAAACTGTAATTTTTTATTAATATTCGGATCATATTCACTCAAAAAGTTCAAACTGTTCGGGCTCGATTTGAAATCGTATTCGACTCGGTAGCTAAACGAGTCACAATCAAATCTTATTTTATACTCGATAAATTTTAAAAATTGAATCTGAACAATTCAATACTCAGCTCGACTCGAATTATTTACTCGACTCGATCCATACCTTATGTTTTAGCGTGTTGAATATTTCTAGCACAATGATAAAAAAAAAAATGAACATTGGGGTTTCCTCCAAAGTTAGCAAGAGTTAAAACTAGAGTTTGTTTTTAATACCAAGATTTTAGTGAATTTTCAAATATTGGCAGCAAAGTATCTAAACTACCACATCAATCAATTAAGTGTAAATAAACTTCAAACTCAATTAAACATCAAGTAAAATAAAGTTAATTAATTAAAACAAACCTAGCTCTTGCAAAGTCCATATGACTTATTAAATTAAACAATCTATATTAATAACATAGAACTCAGTTTAAATTTGGGTGGGAAAACACAGGACGATTCAGATTCATTCTAATTGATTTGGACGAGAAAATACAAAAACGGTTTAGATTCATTCTAATTGATTTAGACCGGAAAAGATGGTGGGAGAGGAAGGAGGAGATAGAGGAAATCTATATTAATAAGATAGTCAATCCATTTTGAATTTGAGCGGAAAAGCATAAGGACGGTTCAGATTCATTCTAATTGATTTAGGCGGGAAAGAGTGATGGGAGAAGAAGGAGAAGAGAGAGAAAATGAAAGTGGGATTGTTGAAACGGAGAGAGAAGAATGATTTCGTTACGCCGTGCCTTTAGACACGAGCAATTACTAGTTAAATAAATAAGAAAGGTATATTGAAAATCATATATTATATTTGACAATTTGGGTTGTTACCTTAAGAATTGACATTCCTAAAATATGTTTCCCGGCTGCCGATTACTTTGGCTTTTTTGCTAGTCACATGTTATTGTCATTCTTCACCAATTAATTTAACATTAGGAAATAATTATTCCTACAGCTCCAACATTTATATACAAAATGAAAAAGAGAAAATATTCTTATATTTCCAAACTAAAGGTAAGTATTTCAACTTTCGTGCCAAGTAAGCAAACGTCTTAAAGAAACTCGTGTTCAGATTGATTAATACAGTGTCGACACACAGGATGGGTGATGATCTCTCCCTCTGCGTGTCAGCACTGTATTAGTCAATTAATCAACTTACCATAAAGTTAAATTCACGGTAACCGGATCTTTATATTTTATCGTGCCATTTTGTAAGTTATTTTTTATATGAAATTTTTTAATGTTTACTCTTGTGCTAAACCCTAATTTCGAGAACACTAAGAATTACAAAAAGTTATAACTATTTTTGTTATATCCCAACAGCAACAAGGCTGCTCGCCTACCCCAAATGAGGAATAAGTCTTGGCAGACATGAAAGTATTTTGTAATTCTTTTTTTTTTTTTTGCTAGTGACCCTTAAAAAATGTATAGTATTTATTTCAACAGGAATTTTTACAAAATATAGTGTTTTAGGTGTAACCCTGTATTTGGATACGTATCCAAATTACACCTAAAACACTATATTTTGTAAAAATTACTGTTTGAATAAATACTATATATTTTTTAAAGATCACTAGCAAAAAAAAAAATTACAAAATGTCCAATAACCCTGTCCAGATTTCCGGTCTGCGTAGCATTGCTCCCCAAATAAGAGAGGCTTTTTGGTACATTTTTACAATTCCAAATTAGAATGTTATGTGTGTTCTTAAGTAAACCCTAGTTTTTGAATGGTAAATTTTTCAAAGGGTAAAAACCATCTCCATTTTTTTCTGGTTTGACCATCATCCTAGACCAAAAAATAAGGGACATACCCCCAACAATTAGGGACAAAAGAGTCAGACTTTGACCACATGTTAAATTACTTTACTCTAGTTAGTTAACGGAAGAGTCGGGTCTAAGATGATAAGTACAGTACTTATTTACTTTTTGTAACTGCGGTTAATATTTTAATTGTTGAGTATTGCTTTGATTTCAGAGAAGGTTGAAACTTTCGTGCATGGCTCTCACGATATATTGTGATTATATCGTGAGATAAAATTAGTTTTGGTGAGGAACTTGATATTTATATGTCCATAATTATAAAGTATAAGACGATGAGAATTAATATTAGCAGGAAAAAACATTTAGAATAAAATAAATAATTTATATAGACAAATAAGGTCCATGATAATTATTATTATTATATCGTGGTTCATATCATTTTAGTAACAAAAAAAATATTTTGTATAAAAAAATATAATTACTTTGTCCATAATATTTTTACCCAATTAATATCAACTTTATAAGACAACCAAGTCTTTTAGATAAATATGTCTTGTCATTAAAACAATCCAAGCCACCATAATGCCAAAAGTAATTGTATAAATACATTTATCCAAATAAAAATAAAAATTATGGATCATCTACTTTTTTAATTATTTTAACTATCTTTTGTTAAATATTCTCTTCATTCTAGAAGAAAAGTTTGTAAAATTTAAAATTAATATAAATTATTTATTATAATTAATACTTATAAGTACAAAAGTTATAATAAATTTATTATAATTTAAACGTTAAAATTTTAGTAGATTAATCATAATCGAAATCAAATAAGCGAATTAAAGTAACAAATTACAAAAAAAAGACTAAAATTAAAATAATAATGGGAAGAAGAGAAGTAAAAAGAGTGGTTCTAATATTTTGGAATCTAGCAAAACAAAAACATTCAAAACACTCTTGTAAAAATCTCGTGCTTGTAAAAATTAAATTATATTTTTTTTAAAAAAAAGAAAAAATAAAATTATATAATAATGCGGAAGAATTCCTCTCAACCATAAAAACCATTTGTTTCTCCCTCATTCTGCCACCGTCTGGTCTGCAAGGAAGCTTTCAGGTGTGACTGTTTCTGTCTCCTTTCCTTCTTTTACACTCTCACACACTCACTGTGTGTATTTCTACTCTGCCCATTCACTTGTAAGACACCTCCACCACCACCACCACCACCACTTTAAAACTCCCGTTTATGGAATTTTGTTTTCTCAAAATTGATCTGATAAGGCTGAGATCTGAACTGTTAAAGAAATTCTCCAATTTATTGAAACAGATTCTTGCTGCAATGGAGGTTTAAATTTAACCCATTTAAATTTAAGGTGCCTATTCTCCGATCCTCTCTATTTCTGTTTTTTTTTTTCCCTCTGGTGAGAAAACTGAATGAATGGCAGTAGAATTTTGAATTTGGGTTCTATATTGTTTAGCTTTCACTGATTATAAAAATACCCAATTGTTTAAACCATCTATAGATGGTTTTTAATTGCACGTTTCCTTACAATTTTGTTGCTTTACGCATTAAACATTTGTAATCTTATTCTGGTTACAGAAGTTACTGTGAGGCCAGAAGCAAAGAGGGATTTACAATTTTTTAGCAAATTCTACTTTGAAACAAGAAGCAAAGAAGGATTTACTTAGATTGAAATGATTTATGTGATTAATAGTATGAGCAAACCCTTGAATGAAGTAGAGAAATGCCTGGATTCACAGTTATGGCATGCCTGCGCCGGCGGTATGGTCCAAATGCCACCGGTGAATTCTAAAGTCTTTTATTTCTCTCAGGGCCATGCTGAACATGCCCAAGGAAATGTTGATTTTGGGAACTTTGCTAGAGTTCCTGCACTTATACTTTGTAGGGTATTCGCCATTAAGTTCATGGCTGATACTGAGACCGATGAGGTTTATGCGAAAATAAGGTTGGTGCCATTGAGAAACAGCGATTGTGAGTTTGATGATGATAATGGGTTGTTAGGATTTGATAAGAATGAGGATCAAGAAAAACCTGCTTCCTTTGCGAAGACATTGACACAATCTGATGCCAATAATGGTGGAGGTTTTTCGGTACCTAGGTACTGTGCGGAGACTATATTTCCCCGGTTGGATTATTCGGCTGAACCTCCGGTTCAGACCATCCTAGCTAAGGATGTTCATGGACAGATATGGAAATTTCGGCATATTTATAGAGGGACGCCGCGTCGTCATCTTTTGACCACGGGGTGGAGTAATTTTGTGAACCAGAAGAAGCTTGTTGCTGGAGATTCGATTGTGTTTTTGAGGGCGGGCAACGGGGATCTTTGTGTTGGTATTCGGCGTGCAAAGAGGGGAATTGGTGGGGGACCTGAATCCCCATCTGGATGGAACACGGCAGCTGGGAATTCTGCGCCTGTATATGGGGCGTTTCCTGGATTCATGAGGGAGGATGAGAATAAGTATGTACGGAATGGTAATGTGAATGGAAATTTTGCTAGCAGTCTGAAGGGAATGGGAAAAGTGAGTGCTGAATCAGTTTTTGAATCTGCAACTCTTGCAGCCAACGGGGAGCCCTTTGAGGTTGTTTACTACCCGCGTGCAAGCACACCAGAGTTTTGTGTGAAGGCCTCATCTGTGAGGGCTGCAATGAGAATCCAATGGTGCTCTGGAATGAGGTTTAAAATGCCTTTTGAGACAGAGGATTCATCTAGGATAAGCTGGTTCATGGGGACAATCTCTTCTGTTGAGGTCAAAGATCCCATCCGTTGGCCTAACTCTCCGTGGCGCCTTCTCCAGGTAACTTATATCCTGATTTAAGTGTCCCTGCAATCCGAAGCATATTCTAATTGTGATTTGTTGAATTAAATTCTATATTTACGAATTTTTGGATTGTTATTGTGATGGAATCTACTATTTTCTGCTGAATCGGTTCATATTTTGTAGATTATGTTTACTTATGTTTCTGCGAATAATTTTGCTAGTGGGTTACTTTTAATCCTCCTTACCAATTTTGTTTTTTATTTTTTTTAAAAAAAGATTGGCAGTTTTAACTGGATGCATATTTGCTGACACTTCTCTTAAATTCATGTAAATATTGAATTTCCAGCTGATATTGTTGTTTATGTTAGAAAAAAAGGATCCATAGCAGCTTAACCTTCAGCAATTTTGTTTTTCTGTTATTTAGTGATTAACTCAATTCTTCCTATTCTCCTTGGTCCTCTGCGTTTTCCTTTGACCAAAAGGGATCTTGGCATCTGCAGCCTATGTTTTTTTTTGTCATAATTCTAAATTTTCTCAATGTTACTACAAATAGGATTAACTACTGAAATTATTTAAAAGCAATACAAAGATGATGTGCAATGTGCACGTTTTCTTACATTACCGAACTAAAAAAATGTTTATATCATATAAGTATAGCTCATATATCCTTTTTACGGAATACAGTCATGAAAGATCTACACTATAAATTATTTGGTGTCATTACGATATTGGAACCTGGACATTGGTTGAAAGATTTCTAATTTAAATTCCCGCCTGAAAGGTTCTTCTAACTAGTAGTTTAGGATCCGCTTGTTGACTATATTGGTTTTAACATCTTGGCAAAAATCATTTGCAGGTAGCATGGGATGAGCCAGATTTACTTCAGAATGTGAAGCGAGTCAACCCATGGTTGGTTGAATTGGTATCAAATATGCCCGCCATCCATCTCTCCCAATTCTCACCACCAAGAAAGAAGTTGCGAGTTCCACAGCCTCCGGATTTCTCTCACTTGGGGCAGCTTTCGATGCCATCACTTCTCAGCAACCCCCTCAGGCCCAGCAGCCCTTTTTGTTGTATATTGGACAACATTCCTGCAGGCATACAGGGAGCCAGGCATGCTCAATATGGATTATCTACACCAGATCTCCACTTCAACAAACTGCAGTCAGGTCTGTTTCCATTTGGGTTCCAGCAGCTTCAAAATGCTGCTTCACCACCTTCTAGAATCCCCACTAGCGGGTTTAATGACAACCCCGAAAATGATGATAATATATCTTGCTTGCTTACAATGGGTAATTCTAGCCCTTGTTTGAAGAAAAATTGTGATACCAATAAAGCAGCACCTATGTTCTTGCTGTTTGGTCAACCCATTCTCACTGAGCAGCAGCTCTCTCAGAGTTGCTCCGGAGACACTGTTGGAAGCTGTTCATTAGATGGAAATTTGGAAAAGATGACAAATCTCTCTGATGGTTCAGGATCTGCAGTTCTTCAGAATGGTCCACCAGACAGCTCGTCCGATGATGGCGAGAGTGAAACTGGCCATTGCAAGGTGTTCATTGAGTCGGAGGATGTGGGTCGAACTCTCGACCTTTCTGCCCTTGGCTCATACGAGGAGCTGTACAAAAAACTGATTGACATGTTTGGTCTAGAGAGTTCAGAGATGTTGAGCAATTTGCTTTACCGGGACAAAACAGGTGCAGTTAAGCACACCGGAGAGGAACCCTTCAGGTATATCAATATATCATGTGCCAAATCTCTTTCTAACATATCATCAAACCATTTTTTTATTACTTTAAATACTGAAGGCATAGCTTTTTGTCATTATTTTTGTAGCAACTTTTTGAAGACGGCAAGAAAGCTAACAATTCTGATGGATTCTGGCAGTGACAACATAGGAAAATAGAGAAGGAAGCGACTTATTTTGAATGTACAGTTGAATTACTGCATCATTTGTTTTGATTCTAGCTTTCTTTATATTTGGGAGTTCAGGGAAAAGTCCCCTTCAACCAATTTTGCAACATCTTAGCCCAAGACTTGTAGCTCTATTTTATTGTCTTTGAAGTATTCATTTCTAATATCAAATTCCATTCTACTGTCTTTTGTCTTACTTTTAAGCCTTTTTGATAGTAATCCTATCAATGTAAAGATTTTCGATGTTGTTCTGCTGGTTTTTGCGTGGTCGAGGAAAATTTGTAGGGGAATTGTTTTTCCAGAATCGGATTTTCACCACAGTCTATAAGAGTTTATCCCTACCCCTAGTTGCTTTGAAGAAGCTACTATAAGAGGAATTAAAGTGTGGAATTGTTTCCCTTTTATTGCTTACCTGCATTTAGAATTCTACTACTAGAGGAATTAACTTTGAGTCACTGTTAGTGTAGAACTTATTGTAGTATTACAGTTCTTTATTTGATGCAATGAAGTCGTCACTAAGGGTGTAAATAAACCGAATTAAGCCGAGTATTGAGTTGTTCAGATTTGGTTCACAAAATTTATTGAGTATAAAATAAGGTTTGATTGAAACTCGTTTAGCTACCGAGTCGAGCACGACCACGAATCGAGCCTGAACAGTTTAAACTTTTCGAACGAATATGATCCGAATATCAATAAAAAATTACAATTTGAGAAGGTTCGAGTAAATTATTAAATTTTAAAATTTACTCATATTTGACTCATTTGAGTTAAAGCTCGAATCGAACTTTTTGTCGAACGGGTATGAATCGAGCCAGAACTGTTTGTTCATTTTACAGCTTTAGTTGTGACTACTTGTTATTTGTACAACTATGCTAGCGAGCAACTAATCAAAAAATATGCAACTGTTTTATATGATACATATTTCATGCCTGAATTTTGAATGGTCATAGGATCTTAGTTACTAATTTTTAGATTGTTCGAGTAATTTATCGAACTTTAAAGTTTATTTATATTTGAATCATTTATATTTTAAGTCGAGCGAGTACGAATCGAGTCCGAACTGTTTGCTCAGCCTTAATTAGACATAACTATCAAAAAGATGTACATGAGATTATTATTATTAGGATAATTTGCACGTTTGATGCTGATTTTCTCATGAAATGAGATTAGGGTTTAATAATCCATCCATTTGAGGAAATGGCTTCTTAATCTAATCCCCATGATGTGCATTTCTTTCAACTCCCTACTGTGTAGAAAGCTAGTAGGCTAGTACTACGGCGCAAGTGTTGGGTAGGGTTATGATCCATTGGGATTCGAGCTGCAAATAAATTAAATTAATTAGCCTGTTGGATTAACCAGGGAGGTTTTAAGACTTTGTCGGTCAAATTGCAATTTCCTCTCCCCCGCGCCACATTGGGGAGTGGCTTCTGTGAGTTGCCATTGGACAAAACAAATCTTTCTAATATGGAGTATATATTTGATCCAACGGTCGTTATAAAATTTATATTAATGAAATAACAAAATATATAATTAGTACGTATTAAATAAATTATCAGATACACGTAATACGAATAAGTTGATTTTTTTCTTAAAAATTGAGTTTTGAAAAATGGACCGGCATTAAGAGAGAGATTAGAGATACTGTACTACTACATGAGGCTAGTGTAGGTAGTGAGGAATGGCTTTTGAATTTTGACATTGCTACATGCACAAGTTGTTGAAACATAAGGAATGGGTCACATTCTCATTGATTATAGTACTAGTATTATTAATTAATAGTAATTGATTATAGGGTAGGATGATGTAATAAAACAGCTGGGGTCACGTGAGGGACACCACGGTCAACCACTTTTGGAGCGCCGTGTTGATGGCTGAGCCCCTTGTTTCCTGTTCATTCTCCCCACTTCACAATCCATCAATATACACGCAAATATATATATATATATATATATATATATATATATATATATATATGGGTAAGGATCATAGCAATGTATTAGTACTATGAATCATTATAGACCTTATTTACTATTAATATTAACCAACGTTAAATCTTTTTATACTCCCTCCGTTCCAAATTAATTACTTAATTTTGATTTTTTAAAATTAAATTGACCATTTTTAAAACTAATCTTTTTATTATTTTTGCTAAAATATAGGTGAAGAGATTATAACCAAAAGAAAGCATATACAATTTATTACTAACCCAAATTTTTATAATTTTAGAAATATATTTATATATGTTTAATTATTAATTCTAAAAATAGTCAATTTGACTTAAAAAGGTCAAAATTGAGCAATTAATTTGGGACAGAGGGAGTAGCATGTATTTGTTATGGTCACTATTAATAGTTGTGGATATCGATTTTTAATTTTTAATAATCGCTCTTTTTTTGTTTTCAATTGTATAAATGGTGGATACCCTATAAAGATCCTTAACAAATATATGTTATGGATCTTTCCCATATATATATATATATATATATATATATATATATATATATATATATATATATATATATATATATATATATATATATATATGTACGGTAAGGATCAAGAGCATTCTCCTTAAATAGTATTCTGCCTTAAATAACATTCTTTTATTAAAATTACGTCGTTTTGGAGGGACGCGGTGGCATTTTTATAAATACAATGCCACCGCGTATTTACAAAAATTTCACCGCGTCCCTCCAAAACGACGTAGTTTTAATAAAAGAATGCTATTTAAGACGGAATGCTCTTGATCCTGACCGTATATATATATATATATATATATATATATATATATATATATATATATATAATATATATATATATATATATATATTGATCCCATAAAATTGGATTGGAACAAATGACCGAAAAAATTAGAACTAATAAGCAAGAGTAATATTTAGGCGAATATTATTTTTATATGTATTTTTGATATTTTAATATAGTTTCTTCTTACGTGAAGATGAAACTTACTTTATGCTCATCTGAGATAAGATCATTTGAAAATATCAAAAAAAATATATATAAAACTATCAGTTCCCTAATATTTATGTTCTTAGAGTAAATATATAGTAGTAGTATTTGACAATAAGAAATTATGAGACAAGGCTACATAAATTTCTAGGGTTTCTAAGGTGTTGAAACTAGAGAACAAATTTTCTGTTCTTATTTTTTCTGTCTCCTTTGTGTTCACTTATTTAAATTTTGATATCTAATTTTTTACTTAACACTAATTAACTTTAAAATTAAATAAAAGGTTAGATGTCAAAACTTAAATAGAAAAATACAAGGAAACATAGAAAATGAGAAGAGAGGATGTGCTCTCTTGAAACTGTGGTCCATAATTCCAAGATCCAAGATTTCAGACACAAAATTACAAGCCGTAAGTCAACCCTAGCTAGAGATTAGGGTTTCCGTTCTGTAAAATATCCAACCTGTTTTCCATTTTATTCGCGATATGACGCATAATGTATTGATTGTGGGAACAGAATCTTAGAACATTTGAAGGAAACATGGGTGCATGGGGATTGGATTAGTTGTTTGTCTTTGGTTTATGATATACTCCCTCGGTTCCTAGGAAAAAAATTCAAAAATTCAAAAATTCAAAAATTCAAAAATATAATTAATATTTTGTTTGAGTAATTAAAATAGTTATAAAATCTTAATTATTACTTTTTTAAAATTTAATTGAAAAAGATAAAAAAGAAATAAGTTGATATTTAATATAGAGATAATATGAAAAATTAAGTCAGTAATGCTTTCTTGAAATCTACAAACGAGAAATAAAAAGAAACAAATATCACTCCCTAAATGCATGACTCTCTATGCGGGTTTTATAATAAAAATCTTAAAATAAATTTAAATCAACTTTGAATTTTACAATATCACAAATTAATTTTGATTTTTTTTAACATTTCACACTAGCAGGCAGATTGTTCTTCGGCCTATTTGAGTTTGCTTAATTTATAACTCGAGTGATCGCCTCTATTAGGATTAATTAATTTGTTTTACCATGAATATTTCATAATTTCTATTAGACTTAATTATATTTATTTACACAATCCGCGTGAGACACGGATTAGTTGTCAAAATCGTATTTTAATAATAAGATATAATTTTAATATTAGAATGATTCATTGTAATGGGAAATTTGAATCTACTAATGATTTATATGTTGTTATCCTCGCTTAAGTATTTTATTATGGCAAAACTATGTTTCTAACCACCGAAGTTGGCACGTTTTATCGATTTCACGATTAAACTTTTAATTTTTCAAATTAAGTAACTGAACTAATTAAAATTGTTTAATCGGGTCATTCTGTCAAATATGGCTCACGAACGTTATATCTTTTCAACTAATATCTGACGTGGACTTAAAAAAGAAAAGGAAAAAAAAGAAGAAAATGACATGACTTTTGATACGTGGCTTTCGCGGCTAAATAAAAAGGTCGTTACCAGCCAAATTGAAGTCGAACTTCATAGTAAGAAACAGAGAGAGACAAAGGAGTGGGTTCTTCATCAAATCTGCTCAGATAACTGGAAGAAGCTTACCTTTTGTGACCTAGAAGCCATGATTTTTTCTGCAAATCTCTTTCCAACCTCGTTCACAGCGCACTAGGGTTCCAGTAACGAAGAAGTCGATCTAGGGTTCACGGCTCACTGAGTTTTTGGCTTAGATCTATTGTGGGTACAAGGTATGTATGATTTTGTGTCTAAAAACTCTTCCCTTTTCAGTTTAGCAAGTTTGGGTCTAAAGTCTAGGGTTTTGTTGCCGATTTCTATAAAATCGATTTGGGGAATCTGCTCAAAATTAGGGATGGGAACCTAGGGTTTTGTTACCTTTGGTACTAAATAGGGTACCATAGTCAGCCATGTTTGGAACTTCTTTCTATTTAAAGTCCCCCAAACAGCTTCTCTGATTCTGTATTATCTGTTATCTTTTGAGTAGGAAATTTACTATCATATTAACTGCTATGTTCCACAATAATGTTTAACACAATACACTGCAAAATCCTGTTTGTATCATATTAACTGTATTAACATATTACATAGCTATTGGTAGTTTTGTACATAAGATATTACATAACTATTTTCACAATAATGTTTGGCCAATTGAACTTGTAAAAGGTTCTTAATGGCTTCTTCAAATAGCATATCCTCGTTTGTTGCTAGAAAGAAGGTAGATTGTTTCTGCGGTCTATCGACATCCATTTGTGTCTCCACAAAGAACAAATCAAAGGGAAGAAGGTTTTATGGATGTCGTTTTTACCCAGTGAGTAAATTTTTTGTATAAATTTGTATGTTATTATAATATACTTTGGATTGAATTTGGTTTGGGTGTTGTTTCATTTACAGGACATTAATAAATATTGTGGATTTTTTCAATGGTTGGACATAAGTACTCAAAATGAAGTTCATGGTTGCAGTGATATGAGTTCTGTTTCAAGGAATGAAGATGAAGTCAATTTGCTGAGAAACAAAACAAGAAAGTTGAAAGAGAAATTAAAGAATTTGAAAAGGGATGCCTTAATCTTGGAGTTAGAATCTATTAGACTAAGAGAGGCAAATAAGAAATTTCAATTGTATGTGATATTGTCATGGATGGTGACGTGTGTTGTATTAAGTTATTTTTTCATGAATTTTTAAACATTCAAAGCTATGCAATGAACCACTTGTTTTGAATGTGTTTCTTTTGACAGTTTATGCTTCAAATAGTTGACAAAAAATTGAATGTGAAATGGAATTGTTGTATTATCATTGTTGTTGTTTGGGAAGTTTGATTTGGTTTATGCAAATAGTTGACAAAATGCCAATACAAAGCTGCAGTTTCAAAATGCCAACACTAAATTGCCATCTCTACAGAATATACATTGCAACACTATATATGTATGTGATAATGCCAATACT
Source organism: Panax notoginseng (assembly GCA_016801055.1). NCBI lineage: Eukaryota > Viridiplantae > Streptophyta > Magnoliopsida > Apiales > Araliaceae > Panax > Panax notoginseng. The sequence goes on along the minus strand of CM029014.1, from coordinate 42,288,306 downwards.
TGACTGCAACAATAGCTGTTACAGTTCCATGCCAACCAACAACTAAAACTGCACACACATACAACATTTCAGTTCCCTGCCAACCAACAACACAGTAAAACTAACTGCCAACCAACAACTAACAAAACTGCAAAACTGCAACAATACAAAACTGGAAAAGTAATAGATTTTCAACACAAAAGTTACTAAAAGTAACTGCACACAAAGTTACAACATTACAGTTCCCTGCCAACCAACAACTAACAACACACATTAATTGCCAACCAACAACTAACAAAACTACAACAATGCAGTTAATATATTTTCAGTTCCCTGCACACACACAAAACTGCAACAATACTATTTTAACACCAACACAACATTTCAATATAAAACTGCAAAATTGCAACAATACAAAACTGTAAATTTTAAAAACCCAATACAATTGCACACATAAAAGTAACAATGATTGAAACTGTCAACCAAAAGCTTTGTCATTAAAACCTGTTCCAACCATACTACATATACTCCACATAAGTCTTAATTTGTTACAACCAAACCAAAACAGTCATAAGTTACTAAAGCAGCTCCAAAACACACTAAAGCTGCCCAAAAAGATACCCTATCAGACCCAAAAAGATACCCTATCAGACCCAAAAGTACACTAAAGCTGCCCAAAAAGCTACTTGCAGACTTTCTTGCTTCATTGTCCCCCATATGCACATTGTGTGACTCCACCATCTCTTGATCTCTGACTACCAGTTGCACTCCTTTCCCCAGTTGCAGTCCCACACTATTACAAATTACTAAATAGACAAACCTTAAACCACAACGTTTTTTATAAAAACGTTGTGGTATTTTTTTTCACAACGTTTTTTAAAAAAACGTTATAGATATATATGCAAAAACGTTATCTATTTAAAAGGACATTTTTTTGTTTTAACTAGATAACATTTTTATTTAAAAACGTTGTCTATCAGACAAAACACGGAGCTTAAAAAAATGTGGAAGTGAAAACACGGAGCTTAAAACATTTCCTATACTTTAATTTCATTCCCTCCTTACTTTTCCCCTAATTTTCCCCCAATCTGATATTCCCTCCTTCCCATTTTTCACACAAAATCTTTCAATTTATTCGCCGCCACCGCTCTAAGCTCCAGTGACACATCAACGATGGAGTAGAACTTCTGCATCTGGAGAATCGGGATCTAGTTCAGCAATCGCCGGTGAATGGCCGCGAACGCCGGTGAATCGGGATCCAGAGCGCGTCTATTATAGCGTTCGCAACAGCTCTGTTAAATGGAAGCCGTCTCTGGTTGTAGCCTTAGCCACCAGCACCGACGACTCTCAAGTTGCTGCCACTCGAGAAGACGGTTCCCTTGAGATTTGGAGCGCCTCCCACGGCTGGAATCGTCAGCTAGTACACACCCACTCCTTGCTAAGTTTTCTTCCTATGTGTTTGAGATTTATTTGGTATTTATTTTTCTATGTACAGACGATACATGGAGACCCTAATTCGAGAGTTTCATCCCTGGTTTGGTTTCGCTACCCGCCAAACAACGATTCAAACCCTAACTGGTCAAATCGTCCCCCGAAGGAGACGATTTTGCTCGACGATTGCGATTTTGAGCACTGGCTTGTTGTTGTTGAGAAACCTGAGGGTGAACCCACAAGAGATGAGATCATCGATAGTTACATCAAAACCCTAGCTAAGGTTATCGGGAGGTATTTATTTCTAGAATTTTTATTGGCATTTATTTTCTTTGATTATTAATTTTCTGCTTTATATCTCTTCAGATGGGTGCGAATATTGTAGTGAAACAGTTTCCTATCCGTTAAGACATATTGTATATGATTAGATGATTCTTCTTTAACCTTCATCATTTATGTTTCTTGAAAATGTGAAGTCAGTATTTTTAGCCGGAACAAAGTTCTTCTTTAATCTTCTTTAATTGCACGGATTCAACACCCTTACATTGTTGAGTTTAAGGAAGCATGGGTGGATAAGGTGTGATGCTTTTGTTTTTCTACAAATATCAACTCCTATGCATTTTTGATTCCTCAATTTTTATCTACCTGCCATTCTGTTCTTGAGTTAGAATATTAGAGCTATTGATGACAATAATGTAATTTAGGTTTCATTTACTGCACAAGATGGTTGATTTAATGTACATATGAATTTCGGTTTTATTGTATGATTGTACATTTCCAACACGTGTAGCATTCTCTGTCTTGGTATTGGGTTCCTTGATGATTTTTGATATATGATGGCATGATGCTGCAGACTGAGCAAGTTCTCAATTATGCTACACTTGTTGTATGTGTCTGCAATTTTTTCTTTTAGAAAGATTCCAAAAGAGTTTTCTAGTTGATTATAGATGTTCCTATTCCTTATGGAGTATTTTTACCCCTTTAGGTTGCCTTCTAAACAATCCATGTTTCGGCATGCATATATAAAGCACCAAATGGTTCAAGCCTTTCTCATTTTGGATATATAGAGCATCTAACTTGAATATTTTGGGTCGGGCACTTTACTCCTTATGATTCCAAACTGATTGCCATAATTTTTTGTTTAGGAATCCTAGCCACTTGTCCAATTTAGTTTTGATTGATGAAATTGATGTTATGTTGGAGGACATATCAAGTTAGAGAGAGAGAGAGAGGCCTATTATGCAAGGTTCAAGATTGCTGCACTCATGAATCAATGGATTCCATTATGGCCATTAGCATATATAAACTCCAGGGAAAAAATCCATGGATTCTACTTCCATTGGTTTAATATAGGTCTAACCTCAACACTATAATTTGTTTTGCATGGATACCCATGCCACTGATATTACAATAACCTTTTAGCATATGTAATCAGATGATTATGACAATGCGGACATTATATCAGAAGTGCAAGCTGGTGCATGGAGATCTCAGTGAATATAACATACTTCACTATGAGGTGAGCCTCTATATCATTTACATCACTTATTGCAATTCATACATTATTTATTGCACTTCATATTTGGGACAATATTACGAAAATCTATTTATCCTCTTTGCCAAGGTCACTTGTATATTATTGATGTTTCACAATCAGTTGATCTCGACCACCCTCATGCCCTTGATTTCCTTCGTGAGGATTGTGTTCATGTTTCTGTGAGTTTTTCCACAAAGATTCATGGTTTTGTTTTGAATTAGATAAGAGAAGGAAATAAAATAGTTACTTGCAATTAATAATGATAGCTCATTTGAGGGAGTGATGCCATGCAGGACTTCTTCAAAAAACATGGTATAGCTGTTATGACAATTCGGGAATTGTTTGATTTCATAGTTGCTCCTTCTATCAATGATGATTCTGTGGACAGTTATTTGGAAAAGGTACGAGCCATATGTAGATATTTTCACTTCCAAGTCTTTATGTCATGTCGTTTTCCTGAATATTGGAGTGATTTAAATATAAAAAATGTTCAGGCTCAACAAAAAATTTTGCCCATAGGAGATGTGATTTCCGTAGAGGATGAAATTGCAGACTCTGTGTTTGTGCAGATAATCTGTACACCCACACTATATTATCATGTTTATTAATATTGTAAGACCCCAACTTTTATAAATAAAGATGAATTTTCTATAAATATCAATTTTGAATATTATGGAGTAAATTTGATATAATGTTATAGTTGTGGGTAATATTTATAAATTTTGTAAAGTACGCAAGTTGTTATATAATATTCGATTGGTCGGGAAATATTCATTTTAACAGGGAATATTCGTACAACGGCACAATCATTGGTGGACCCCACAACAGAATTATTGTCGGATTGAGAAAACGACAAAAATATTTTATTAAAAATAACGGCGGAAGTTTTACCATTGATACTGTTGAACTACTCGATAGTAAAAGTACAGTAATACGTGTGGTTGCATAGTAGCACACGGTATTGATTATTAATGCTTATGTGAGAAGTCACTCAGTTTGATTCAATTATTGTCAGTTAATAATATGAATTATTTAGCGATAATGACGTTTTGTTTTATTCGTATTATTAACGTAATAAAACAGAAACATCTTTTTATATAAAACAAAATACTTTATTAAAGTTATTTTATAAATATAATATATTATATTTTATTTAAAAAAAATTTCTTTAAATATGGACCGTCAGATTAAAGTAATCAATCTGGACCGTTCATGGATTAGTTACTATGCATTCTATTTTTCTATAAATAGCAGCTCATTCCTTCATTATTTCTTACGAATTCACTGAACTCTAGAGAGAGAAACTATAGAGAGAAACTATAGAGAGAGAGAGAAGAAGAGTATTCTGCTACTTAACTACTTCCTTATTTCAGCTCTTCTTTAAAACGGTAAGGGGTGTTATTCTTTTTTATTCATGAAGAGAACTGTTGTTATTCAATTTCTTATTATTATGTTAGAATAACCTGTATAAGCGGTCTACCCTATACTTGGTGACATTCTTCTGTTATTCTGTTGGAACATCCTGTCTGTGTGTTTTACACCGGACCTGGTTCCGTCTTTATTATTATTCTGTTGGAACATCCTGTCTGTGTGTTTTACACCGGACCTGGTTCCGTCTTTATTATTATTCTGTTGGAACATCCTGTATGTGTGTTTTACACCGGACTTGGTTCCGTCTCTATTATTATTCTGTTGGAACATCCTGTCTATGTGTTTTACACCGGACCTGGTTCCTTCTTTATTATTATTCTGTTGGAATATCCTGTCTGTACATTTTACGTCGAACCTGGTTCCATTATTTATTATTCTGTTGGAATAACCTGTCTGTGCGGTCTATCGCATGCATGGTGATTTCTTCTGTTATTCCATTCTTTATTATACTCCGTTGGTTAAGTTTTGACTTCTATACTCCATGAAATTTGTGGAATATCCTTGATAATTACGTTTCATCCAGTATCTTTTCATGAAAATATACTTCTAAGCATTCTTGAATTTTACTCTACAAAGCAGTATCATGTTGACAATTTGGACGTTGTTAATTCTTGGATAAATTAATTCTTGAACTTGTTTTATTGAATTCTTATATTATTGTCATCATCCTCATGTTTATAAAATGTTGAAAGTCATCTGTGGCCTGTAGTGCATAGATAGACTTGGTATGATTATGACCAGAGATTATTCGGTATAATCATGACCGTAATGTTACAAATGATGTGGTAAAAGTTCTCATTGGCCCGTAGTGCGTTGATGGACAGTTGTTGGCATGATCATGACCATTAATGAATACACGAATATCCTTGGCCGTAGTACAGGGGTGATTCGATGATGTGGATTATTTTATTAAGCTGAGTCTCAGCGATAACAGTGTTGAAAAACCTTTTAAATCATAGAAGATAGTAGATTTTATTTTCTACTTGACTCTTTTAATGGATTGCTTGTTCCGCTGCAGTTAAACTTGATGTTCGTTATATTTTATCAGTTTAACACTGTTGAAGGCTAATGATAATTTATTCTGCATTATCTTAGTCATAATATTTCTTACTGGACTAGTTGAGCTCACCCTTTCTTTCACTGTTCTCTTCAGAAAATGAGAACGTAGCTGGGGCAAGTCGGGGAACGGAGTGACGGTCCGAATGATAGTATTATTTAGTAGTCCTCACTATTCTATGTAATAGTGTGTTAATAAATGTAATGAGGACTCCTTTTGAGTATGAATACTCTCTAGAAAATAATATTTGTATTCAAACTCACAGTTTATATTTTGTCGTATTGTACACGACAGTTGTATTAGTAAGTTGTATTTGTATTCTGTACTATGTATATGACGACCCAAGATGGGTGATGTATACCTAATTTTGGGAGCGTCACAGTTAGTATCAGAGTTAGGGATATGATCCCTGGCTAAGATGTGAGAATAGAACTAGGAGGGGAGAGACGGGGAATTCCTTCGCTAGTATGACCTACCTAAGTTTATTTGCATGATATTTAATTGGTCGGTCATAATATAAGGATAATATATGACATATCAATTAACTTTTATTTTGTGGCAGTATCTGAAAATGGCATTTGAGAATGTTGAGAATAGCAATGGAGCACAGGCGACTGTTGATTCACCACATATCAATAATCAGGATAATGTGCATCAGGAAGGTGACAATCCTCATGCAAACAACAATACTGACCAGATGATGGATGATGAAATGTTCAGAAACTTTATGCAGTTCATGCAACAGCAGGCGAGAGCGGCTCCTGTCCAAAATATAGGTGGAGCACTGAAAACTCTCGGACGGTCACCGCTAAACAGTTCAAGGAGCTGGGACCACCAGAGTTTAAGGGAGAGCCAAAACCACTTATAGCGAAAACCTGGATGAAGCAGATTACCAAGATATTTGATGTCTTGGGATGCTCCGAGGAGCAAAAGGTTCCCTTTGCCGCCTTTATGTTGCGAGGAGAGGCAGTTTACTGGTGGAAATCGATTAAGCGTACTCAACCTGCCGCACTGAAGATGTCTTGGGAGAAGTTCCAAGAGCTGTTCAATGACAAATACTTTCCCGAAAGTGTTCGTCACATGAAGGAGGTGGAGTTCATCAAATTGGAGCAGAATAATATGACCGTGTCGCAGTATGAGGCTAAATTTGCTGAGTTATCCCGGTTTACGTCCCACTTGGTGGATAATGAAGAGCGAATGGCGCGAATATTTTTGCGAGGTTTGAAACCTGAGATACGTCAACATCTTATTTCTCATAAACTGTGTTTGTATTCAGATGTTGTGAATAGGGCTCAGTTAGTGGAGCGCGATAACGAGTCAACGCAACCAAAAGAGAGCAGTCGTCAAAATGATAATACCAGTGAGAGCAGTCATCGGAGCGGTGACAACAAGTGTGGAGGGAATCAACAGGCCAGAAATGGTAACCACTTCGGTGGTAATCAAGGCCAAAACAATAAGAATGGTCATTTCAAGAAGAGGAGATTCAACAATGATGGAAAGACGTCAGCACCAGCACTCGTTGTTAAGGAAGGAGAACGACCACCTATCATATGTTTCAAATGCGGAGGGGAGGGGCACATCAGTCCAAACTGTGCGATGCCGTCTAAAGCATGTTATAATTGTGGAAGAGAAGGTCATTTAGCTCGATTTTGTCATTTACCAAAAACAAGTTCAGCCAAGATGGAGACACCAAAGGCCGTCCCAAAAAAGTCAAAACCGGTAGTGCAAGGGAGAGCGTTTGTTGTGACCTCCCAGAAAGCAAGGAACCCGAATGAGGTCATCACGGGTAAGCTTATCATAAACTCTAACGAAGTCTATACTTTATTTGATACCGGTTCTACCCATTCTTTTATTTCTCCTACTTGCGCTCATCTATTAAATTTGACTCCGGAGAAATTATACTTTGATTTATCTGTTGAAACTCCATTGGGAGAAACCTTCATTACATCCACGGTTTATAAGTCTTGTTTGGTTCAAGTTGGTACCCACACATTATCTGTCGATCTGATTTCATTAAAAATACTTACATTTGACGTGATTCTAGGGATTGATTGGTTAATTACTCATCATGTAAAAATTGATTGTTTTCGTAAGGTTGTTAGCTTTCATATTCCTAATCGACCTATTATGCGAATTCAAGCAACCAAACCATTAAAATCAATCGCTGTCATCTCAAGCCATAAAGCTATTCGTTTATTGAAAAATGGATGTCAAGCTTTCTTAGCTCATGTCACGGATCTAAACAAAAATACGTCAGTTTTGAATGATATTTCTATTGTTAATAAATTCCCTGACGTATTCCCTGAAGAACTTCCTGGCCTACCCCCAGAGCATGAAATTGAATTTTGTATCGACATTGAACCCGATACAAAACCCATTTCCAATGCCCCATATCGAATGGCTCCTATTAAACTTCAGGAGTTAAAGATCCAACTGCAGGAATTGTTAGATATTGGCTTTATTCATCCTAGTACTTCTCCTTGGGGTGCTCCCGTGCTATTCGTGAAGAAGAAAGATAGAAGTATGCAACTTTGTATTGATTATCGGGAGTTGAATCATGTCACCATCAAAAACAGGTACCCATTACCATGTATTGATGACCTGTTTGACCAGTTGCAAGGAGCACAATTCTTTTCAAAGATCGATCTTCGTTCTGGATATCATCAGCTGAAGGTTAGAACTGAGGATATTCCAAAGACGGCTTTCAGAACTCGGTACGGGCATTATGAATTCCTAGTCATGTCCATTGGATTGACTAATGCTCCTGCTGCCTTCATGGATATGATGAACCGGGTATTCAAGGAATATTTGGATCACTTTGTGGTCGTCTTTATTGATGACATCCTTATTTATTTCAAAAGCCGTGAAGATCATGAGCAACACTTGAGGCTGGTACTCCAAAAGCTTCGTGAATACAAGCTTTATGCCAAGTTGAAGAAATGCGAGTTCTGGCTGAAGGAGGTAGCATTCCTTGGTCACGTAGTATCAAGTCGTGGAATATCGGTTGACCCGGCAAAGATTGAAGCTATTCAAAGCTGGGAGCAACCTAAATCAGTAACCGAAATACGTAGCTTTCTTGGTTTAGCTGGTTATTATCGGAGATTCGTGGAAGAATTTTCTCGAATCGCTACTCCATTAACTCAGCTGACTCGGAAAGATACAAAGTTCGGTTGGAGCAAAGAATGTGAGAAGAGTTTTCAAGAACTCAAGAGAAGACTCATTTCAGCACCTGTTCTAACAATACCATCTGGCTCGGAGGGATTTGTCATCTACAGTGATGCTTCGAGCAAAGGGTTGGGATGCGTTCTCATACAACATGGAAAAACCATAGCCTATGCATCAAGACAACTCAAGGAATATGAGAGGAATTATCCTACTCATGATCTAGAGTTGGCAGCTGTTGTCTTTGCACTTAAAATTTGGAGGCATTACTTGTATGGGGAGAAGGTGGAGATCTTTACGGATCATAAAAGCCTCAAATATTTCTTCACTCAAAAGAAACTCAACATGCGACAACGACGTTGGCTTGAACTGTTGAAAGATTATGATCATACCATTCAATACCATCCTAGAAAAGCGAACGTGGTAGCTGACGCATTGAGTAGAAGATCATATGCAAGTACGAGTGTAATATTGTCAACACAAAGGCCCATTTTGTGTGACTTGCAAAGGATGAAGATAGAGTTAAAGACTCCAGGGACCCGTGTGATGATGGCGAATATACGAGTAGAACCAACTTTAATCGATAAAGTTAAAGCTGCTCAAGCTACAGACCTGGAGCTGATGCGTATGAAGAAGAAAGTGCAAGAAGGTGCTATGCCGGAAGCAAGAATCGATGAAGAAGGAATACTTCGAGTCAACTCCAGACTTTGTGTTCCTAACAACCCTGATTTAAAGTATGAAATCATGATGGAGGCGCACAACACACCGTTTGCAATCCATCCTAGAAGTACATATGAAGAGAGAGATAGCGTTGTTTATCTCAAGGTGTCTAACTTGTCAACGAGTCAAAGCAGAGCATCAAGTACCAAAAGGTCCATTGCAACCACTTGAAATTCCAGAATGGAAGTGGGAGCACATTACCATGGATTTCGTTACCGGTCTTCCTAAGGTTTTTCAAGGTATAGATGCGATTTGGGTCATTGTTGATAGATTGACCAAGTCTGCTCATTTCTTACCGATACGAGAAACTTATACACTTGAACGTCTTGCTCGTATGTACATAAACGAGATTGTAAGACTGCATGGTATGCCAGTATCCATAGTTTCTGATCGAGACCCAAGATTCACTTCACGATTTTGGGTTAGTTTACAAAAAGCTATGGGCACAGATTTACGATATAATTCGGCATATCATCCTCAGACGGACGGACAATAAGAGAGGACTATTCAAACTCTAGAAGATTTATTAAGACTCTGTGTCCTTGACTTCAAGGGAAGTTGGGACAAGTTCTTACCATTGGTGGAGTTTTCCTACAACAACAGTTATCAAGCAAGTATTGGCATGGCTCCATTCGAAGCATTGTATGGAAGAAAATGTCGTTCTCCAGTATGTTGGGATGAGGTGGGTGAAACAACATTGTTGGGACCGGAGTTGGTACGTATGACTACAGAAAAGATTCAAACGATCCGACAACGTATAAAAACCTCACAAGATCGACAAAAGAGTTATGCTGATCTTCATCGAAAGGACGTGGAATTTGATGTAGGAGATCATATGTTCTTACGTGTTGCTCCATAGAAAGGAGTTACGAGATTTGAAAAGAGAGGAAAGCTCAATCCTCAATTCATCGGTCCATTTTTAATCCTCAATCGAGTAGGAACTTTGGCTTATAGACTCGCTTTACCGCCAAGTATGTCTCGTGTTCATAACGTTTTTCACATATCCATGTTACGCAAATATGTGGAAGACCCGAACCACATTATTGAGTTAGAACCGGACGAAATAGCGGAGGATTTGACGTATGAAGAAGTTCCTGTTCAAATCTTGGATAAGAAGGAACATATTCTACGCTCCAAGGTTATACCTCAAGTCAAAGTTTTGTGGAGAAACCACGATGTTGAGGAAATGACTTGGGAGTTAGAATCTGAAATGAAATCAAGGTATCCTTACCTCTTCGACATACCAGGTATGTACCCTAATTTCGAGAGAGAAATTTCATAAGAAGGGGAGGTTGTAAGACCCCAACTTTTATAAATAAAGATGAATTTTCTATAAATATCAATTTTGAATATTATGGAGTAAATTTGATATAATGTTATAGTTGTGGGTAATATTTATAAATTTTGCAAAGTACGCAAGTTGTTATATAATATTCGATTGGTCGGGGAATATTCGTTTTAACAGGAAATATTCGTACAACGGCACAATCATTGGTGGACCCCACAACGGAATTATTGTCGGATTGAGAAAACGACAAAAATATTTTATTAAAAATAACGGCGGAAGTTTTACCATTGATACTGTTGAACTACTCGGTAGTAAAAGTACAGTAATACGTGTGGTTGCATAGTAGCACACGGTATTGATTATTAATGCTTATGTGAGAAGTCACTCAGTTTGATTCAATTATTGTCAATTAATAATATGAATTATTTAGCGATAATGACGTTTTGTTTTATTTGTATTATTATCGTAATAAAACAGAAACATCTTTTTATATAAAATAAAATACTTTATTAAAGTTATTTTATAAATAGAATCTATTATATTTTATTTAAAAGATTTTTCTTTAAATATGGACCGTCAGATTAAAGTAATCAATCTGGACCGTTCATGGATTAGTTACTATGCATTCTATTTTTCTATAAATAGTAGCTCATTCCTTCATTATTTCTTACGAATTCACTGAACTCTAGAGAGAGAAACTATAGAGAGAAACTATAGAGAGAGAGAAGAAGAGTATTCTACTACTTAACTACTTCCTTATTTCAGCTCTTCTTTAAAACGGTAAGGGGTGTTATTCTTTTTTATTCATAAAGAGAACTGTTGTTATTCAATTTCTTATTATTATGTTAGAATAACCTGTATACGCGGTCTACCCTATACTTAGTGACATTCTTCTGTTATTCTGTTGGAACATCCTGTCTGTGTATTTTACACCGGACCTGATTCCGTCTTTATTATTATTCTGTTGGAACATCCTGTCTGTGTGTTTTACACCGGACCTGGTTCCGTCTTTATTATTATTCTGTTGGAACATCCTGTCTGTGTGTTTTACACCGGACCTGGTTCCGTCTCTATTATTATTCTGCTGGAACATCCTGTTTGTATATTTTACACCGGACCTGGTTCTTTCTTTATTATTATTCTGTTGGAATATCCTGTCTGTGCGTTTTACGCTGGACCTGGTTCCATTATTTATTATTCTGTTGGAATAACCTGTCTGTGCGGTCTATTGCATGCATGGTGATTTCTTTTGTTATTCCATTCTTTATTATACTCCGTTGGTTAAGTTTTGGCTTCTATACTCCATGAAATTTGTGGAATATCCTTGATAATTGCGTTTAATCCAGTATCTTTTCATGAAAATATTCTTCTAAGCATTCTTGAATTTTACTCCACAAAGCAGTATCATGTTGACAATTTGGACGTTGTTAATTCTTGGATAAATTAATTCTTGAACTTGTTTTATTGAATTCTTATATTATTGTCATCATCCTTGTAAGACCCCAAATTATTAATAAATGAAATTTAAATTCCTCTATTTATTATTCTGAAATAGTAAGAGTTGATTTGATTAATGTGGTTAGTTATGGGTAAAATGCGCAAATATTTCAAATAAGCAAGTGGTTATAAAATATTCATTGTTGTCGGGAAATATTTGTTTGGTCGTGGAATATTCTTGTTGTCGGGGAATATTCGTACGACGGCGCAGCCTTGTGTGGGCCCCATAACAGAAAGCGATTGGATGAAGAAAACGATAAAAATAAGTTGTTTATAAATAACGGCGTAGTTGTTACCGTTAATACTGTTGGAATACCCGGTGGTTAAAACACGGTAATACGCCTTGTTGCATAGTAGCACACGGTATTGCACCAATTATTGATTCTTACGTAAGAAGGCACTACTCAATAATTGTTACAGTAATTACTGTTCAATATTGTATTTTATTGATTCAATAATTGTTGCGTTGATATTTTATATTACTGTTGTTTTAATAATTGTCACTACACAGTATTTTCTATTATCGGAGTAATAATTCATATTATCTGAATAATATTATTAGATAACATTATTAGCAATGTCTAGAAAGTTCTGTCTAAGGAGAGGTTTGGTCATCTAATTGCGCGCCAGTAAGGAGATATCCTTATTGGAAAGCCCCCTCTTTCCTGGGAACGGCCTAGTTGCCAGTACTGTGATTCTGTAATATTATTTGTGTATAATTAATTATTGATTTATATGATGAGGAAAATATTGATTTTATGTGGATATAGATGGAGAAAATTTTTAATGTGACAATTGTTGAAAATTAATATTTTATCTTTTTCTGATAAAATAATTCATTTAAATATATTATTTTAATAATATATTGATTGTGATATTTTTATAATGAATGTGGAATATATGAGTATATGAGGAGGAAGAGTATTTTTGTGGCATTAAATGATTAACACATGTTTTGTGTGTTGGTGGACACAATTCTTGACCGAAAATTTATTATTGACTGTAAAATCGCCCGTTTGTAGATTTCGGTCAATTTCTATTTGGAATTTAGAAAAACTTTCTTCTGCAAAGTTGTAGAGAATTGAATTTCCTATAAAAACTCGCAAGATTCGAATTTTCTGATAAAAGGGCTATTTATTATGAATTATTGAAGTTCTGAAGTTCCGAAATAATTGATTTTTAGAAGTTTTATTTTATTAGTTTGAAGAAAAACGTTTTTTGTATTTTGTTGGACATCATTAACATGTGTGGCTGGTGTTTTTGACCAAAGGTGGGCTAAGGAAAATTTGTATAATTATATTAATATTATATTCAATTTTCTACTTTGGTGTTCTAAGCATTTTCCTATAAATAGGGTGCTTAGGTTAGAATTGAAAATCACACCAGAAACAGAAGTATCACTCTATTTCTCTCTCTATATCGAGCGTATTCTTGTGAGTATTTGATACTTTGAGTGTTGCTATACGGTGCAAGTTTCCTTCAGCACTATATCTAGTATTTCAGTCAGAAGTACCGTCTTTCCGAGGTAAGGGATGCTATTTCTTCTTAAATGATATTATTTTCTTCAATATCATTATGCCGAAGTATTGATCTGAATTTTTATCAAATTTAGAACTTTTCATGTCGGGGTTACTATTTATGAGTTACTATTCACGAGTTACTATTCACGAGTTACTATTCACCGAAAAATGAAAATTTCTTCTTTTCGTCTAAAATATCTATTCTGGATACTAGCTTTGATTGTATCCATGTTTTGATCATTCTTGAATTTTACTTCACTATGATTGTTTATGAGGTATTTTTGGACATGGAATAGCTGAAATACGAATCCTTAATATTTACTCTTTTGTTTCACTGGATTCGTTTTCTCTAACATATTTTTCATCATCCTCAGTCCTAAATGATGATGTTACTGAATATCTTTGGCCTGTAGTGCAAAGATTGATAATTTTATGATGAATATCTTTGGCCCGTAGTGCAAAGATGAACAGGTGTTGAGGTGAACATGACCAACTGATGAATATCTTTGGCCTGTAGTGCAAAGATGAATATTTGATTCCAAATATATATTGATTGATGTTACAGGGATAAAATATCGACGATGAACTTTTAAATTCATATATAGAAGATAGTAGTTTGCATTCTCTACTTAACTCTTCTAATGAATTGATGTTTCCGCTGCAGTTGTTGATTTAAAACTTGTTGTCTATTGTATTCTATTAGATTTTTCCCTGTTGAAGACTAAGGATAATTTGTTGTATATTATCTTAGTCATAATATTCTTTACTGGGCTAGTTGAGCTCACCATTTTCCTTGTTGTTCCATTTTTCTTCTCAGGAGGCGAGAATGTAGCGAGTACTAGTCGGGGTGTAGAATGATGGTTCAAGACAGTTGTTTTAGTAGTCCTCACTATTTTGTAAAATAGTGTATCAATAAGTATAATGAGGACTTAATTGAGTATGAATACTGTCTAGATGACAATATTTGTATTTAAACTCACAGTATATGTGTTGTCGTATTTTGCACGACAATTGTAATAATAAAGCTGTAGTTATTTTCTGTACCATGTATTTGGCGACTCAGAATGGGTTGGATGGATTGGACCTATTTTGGGGGCGTCACAATCCTCATGTTTATAAAATGTTAAAAGTCATCTGTGGCCTGTAGTGCATAGATGGACTTGGTATGATTATGACCAGGGATTATTCGGTATAATCATGACCGTAATGTTACAAATGATGTGGTAAAAGTTCTCATTGGCCCGTAGTGCGTTGATGGACAGTTGTTGGCATGATCATGACCATTAATGAATACACGAATATCCTTGGCCGTAGTGCAGGGGTGATTCGATGATGTGGATTATTTTATTAAGCTGAGTCTCAGCGATAACAGTGTTGAAAAACCTTTTAAATCATAGAAGATAGTAGATTTTATTTTCTACTTGACTCTTTTAATGGATTGCTTGTTCCGCTGCAGTTAAACTTGATGTTCGTTATATTTTATCAGTTTAACACTGTTGAAGGCTAATGATAATTTATTCTGCATTATCTTAGTCATAATATTTCTTACTGGGCTAGTTGAGCTCACCCTTTCTTTCACTGTTCTCTTCAGGAAATGAGAACGTAGCTGGGGCAAGTCGGGGAACAGAGTGACGGTCCAAATGATAGTATTAGTTAGTAGTCCTCACTATTCTATGTAATAGTGTGTTAATAAATGTAATGAGGACTCCTTTTGAGTATGAATACTCTCTAGAAGATAATATTTGTATTCAAACTCACAGTTTATGTTTTGTCGTATTGTACACGACAGTTGTATTAGTAAGTTGTATTTATATTCTGTACTATGTATCTGACGACCCAAGATGAGTGATGTATACCTAATTTTGGGGGCGTCACAAATATTATATGTAAAAGTTTATGTCCTGTATTATACTTGTATCTTTGTTACCATATATTTAACTTGTGATATGTTTTGGCGTGAATCTATTTGATCAGTAAGCGACACGCCCAAGGAATTGCATATCTTTATTCCCGGGCAAAAATCTCAATGTCTGATGGGTGTTGCATGAGATTTATATTTGCTTAATTTAACAAAATTATTACTTATTCAATTTTTCTGTGTGTTTTGAAGTCATATATTCCAAAAACACTAGATGATGTGAAGCATGCCGAGGAGGCTGTACAACGAATTATTAGTGGCAAAGACACTGGAGATATGTACTACCAGACTATCACGGGGCTTAAGCATCTTGCCAAGGCTCAACCTTCACCAGCAAAGGAGCAGCTGCAGCAGGAAGGAGATCTTATCCCAGTGCCACCCACTGCTCCATCTGGGCATTCTAGCTCACATGAAATTGAATCAGAGGATGAAACGAATGAAGGTGAAGATAGTTTAACTGACTCAGAGGGATATGTTTCTAATGTAAGTTGTCATGGCCCCATCCCTGTACAATTGGAACTATAGTGGAACTTGCACTTCTTTCTCTTTTGGATAGTGAATTTGAGATGCATATATGGATAGTTTGGTATATATTGTGGATGTAGTAATGTGAAACTGTAAACGAATGGTATTTATTGGGATGTATTTTGAATGGTTGATACATTTTGGCTTTAAATTTATTTGAGAATTTAGACCTTTTAGCTATATATCATGGCATTAGCATATTACAGGTGCATTGGTAATGTAGGTGAATCACAACATTTTTTTTCTTTTTTTTTGAATCTACAACATTTTAAAAACGTTGTGTAAATGTGCCTAAACATTGTCTGATATACTAAACAACAACATTTTTATCCAAAAAATATTGTGGAATCATACCTTCTACAACGTTTTTAAGCATCTGCAAATTTTTGAAAAATAAATCTACAACGTTTTTTCCCTAAAAAACGTTGTGTATTGTGCTTAATTACAACGTTTTAAAAACGTTGTGTAAGGGTGTCAAATAGATAACACCCTTAACCACGACGTTTTTCTGACTGAAACCACAACGTTTTTTCCGCGTTGTCTATTTACTGTTTTGTAGTAGTGTCATTTCCAGCTACACTGCCTTGCTTCCTTTTTGTCTGTTATGTCCCAAATGTAAGTATGTACATGGACAAATTGAAGGTAACATATAAATGATATAAAATTATAACACTCACATTGAGCTTTGGCCTTCTGACAGTAGGTTGTTCTTGGGCAGGTGTGTTCCTACAACCAGCTTTATTATGCCCGTATTACTTGCATGTGGAACACATCATTGAAGTCCCTTTCTTTGAAACTTTACCCGTGCTCTTTTATTCTTCATTTGGATCTTTCCTTCTACATCTCTTTGGCCTTCTAGCAAATCTCTTAGTCAATGGTGGCAACAAGATTGGCAAGTCAGTAGTAGGCCAACCATTGCTGCCACTAATGGGCTTTAACAGGTGGTTATATGACTTGAGATAGGTTTCAATGTAGTAACAAAGGTCCACAAAATCCTTAACAGGTCTCTCTTGATGAAGTATCCCAGTTGCAGTATGATTGCAAGGTATTCTAGATAATTGCCACACCCCACAAGAACAAGTATGCTTCTCTATGTCTACCACGTATTTACCATACTTGTCACTCACATCATACATATGACCCCCATCCCATGTGTGATCACAGTACTTGGTCAATTCAATAGACCTATTCACTTTAGTTAGAATCCTAGGGCATAATTTACCATCTATTTTTAGCATTTGATCTCTCTTGGTATGGATTCTCTCCATAACTTGAGTCTTTATGTCTTCAAACATTGTTAAGAGGGGTTTATACCTAGCCTCTAGGATCCAACTATTAAAACACTCTGACATATTGTTTGTCACTACATCACATTTGGTGGTGGTATCGAAATAAGCCTTACTCCAAAGTTTAGGAGGTATACCTAGCAAGGCAGTATGAGCATCCATTGACTCCTTCCTGATGTCTTTCATTGCCAGTCGAAAATCAGCAGGATTGTTGGCCTTAGTTGCCTTCCAGAACATCACCTTTAAAGCTGCCCAGGGAATTTTTTTCTCCAATTAGCATAGATGTGTCTTGCACAACATCTATGCTCTGCTAGGGGTAGTAATTCTTGAATAGTAGGCACCAAACCCTATATAAATATGCAACAAATTTATGTTAGTATAGACACATAAATGTTTAATACAAATAAAACTTAAGATGTAATAAAAATAAAATTGCACCTTTTGTTGATCAGTAATTAATGTCCATCCTCTACCTTGTTCTAATCCAACATCTTCCACTAACAAACTTAGAAACCAGCTCCAACTGTCTTTATTTTTACTTTCCACCAAAGCCCAAGCTATTGGAAACATTTGATTGTTACCATCTCTTCCTATTGCAGTTAACAACTCCCTTCTACAATATGTCTTCAGAAAACAACCATCAAGTCCAATAATAGGTCTGCATCCCTCTAACCAGTTCCTCTTCAAGGCATCAAAACAAATATACATCCTCTGAAACCTTTTTGGAGTGCCCTGATCAGTCCTAATTTGTATAGTGCTCCCTGAATTTGTATTAAGTATCTCTTGTCCATAGTCCCAAATCCCTTCATAATGTTCTGCCAGAGTCTTTTCTATCTCAGATAATGCCATTTTTTTAACTTGCGAACACTGTCCAAGAGAGCTCTACAATCCAAACCTTTGCTTTATTGCTGCTTGCAATTCCCTCAATTTCATCCTTGGCCTTGATCTAATTGTCCCTCCAAACTTATCTACCAACCACTTACATCTAATAATCTTTATTTTTGTGGCCCTAATACAACTGTGGATCTTAGTTGGGTAAGCCTTGATTTAAAACCATTTCTCTCTAGGAACATAACTTGCCCAAAGCTTATATGGACATCCTGATGCACACTTAGCTTGAACCCTCTCAGTTTTATTAACTGCAAACCAAATGGCTTTCCCTTTCCCAACTGCATAATTTTGTATTGCTTCTCTTAGTTGGTCAACCCCAGTGAAAGTCATGTATAGCTCAAACTCAGTGTCCTTAATTGCAATATTTGGATTATACATAGGAACAACTCTCTTCACTTTATTCCTTGCCTCTTCACCTTCCCATTCACTACCACTAGTTGAGATAGGACTTGCAGGAACTTTAATATCAGAATCTTCATACATTTCCTCCCATGGCTTCATGCCCTTTGTACCAAATTTAGTCACACCATCATCATCAGATGAAAAGGTAGGTTCAATCTCTTCACTAGTCTTTTTCTGTTTCTTGCTTTCCTTGTTCAAGCTTGCCCTTGTCTTCTTCCTGCCCTTGCTTAGTTGTCTCATCAATCTCTTTGGACTTTTCAGCATGTACTGAGCTAGAAGCTTGAGTCCCCATATGTTCAACATGCACTTCAACTTTATCATCCAATTGAACTTCACAAACAACTTCTAACTCATTAATCTTTGTTTTCTTAATCTCTTCCTTATGTAACCTTGCATTGATCAACTCTTCATCCCCATCATCATCACTAACATCAGTACACTCAAAATCTGTTTCTTCATGGGAAGAATCATCATCAGTTGAATCTTCCATTGGTTCATCAAGTTGCACATCAACAACATTAACTTCCACCTAAACTACCTGTTCAAAATCCCCCTCAAGTGGTAAGACTTCATCAATCGAGTGGTCACAATATAGATCAACTATCCCATATTTTTCACCTTCCTCAACTAGTAACCTAATACTATGGTCATCACATATTAACTCTAAACCAGTACGAATATCCCAACCACTCTTTTTGAAATACATTGCAACATCCTTTTTGTATCCCATTGATTTAGGTAAGTTGTTTATTTTGTCAACATTGAGCCAATCACCATCAACATCATGATACAGTTTTGTAACACCTCCTCCATAGTGGTATATTGGTTCTTCAATAAACCTGCCACCATGATTTAACTCCACAAAAAATAGAACCATCCTGCAACAGGTACAATACACAACATACAGGTAACTATTACAGAAATGTATTGAAATAAACAAATACAATTGCAATATTGAGGTGTTATGGAGCTCAAAGAAGTGCAGTTAACTTCCAACTCTCTACACATGTTAGTTATACATATTTTGTTAGAGTAACCATATTTTAGCACTAACCATATTTAGTAATTTTCTTGATGTTAGAGTATCGTGAGAAATGTGATGTAGTACCAGAACTAAAGCAGGGAATAAAATTAGAAAGCAATGAAAAAAGTGAAGAGATGAAGGAGGAACATATATTTTAGTCCTTAACTATCCCTGTTTTTGAAAACTACCCAAATCGTCTTTTTAAAAATCGACACAAAGAATAACCAATCTTAAAAAAAACCCTAGATTTTAGTCCCAATCTTGCTAAACTGAAGAGGGAAGAGTTTTTAAAAGCAAAATCATACATACCTTAGTACCAACGAAGGTCTAAGCCAGAGATTTGCAGGAAAAAACCTAGATCGATTTTGCAGGAAAAAACCCTAGATTTGCGGGAACCCAAGTTTGCAGATCGACAAATCAGTGAGCCGTGAACGAGGTTGGGAAGAATCTTCAACACAAAATCATGGCTTCGTTGCTATTTGAAAAGATTTGCAGAAGGATATCGATTCTCCTTTGTCGCTATCTCTTTCTCTCTCTCTCTCTGAACTTCAACTTTTGATATGTCTTGGTGTACACATAGAGCTATATTTCTTAGCCGCGAAAGCCACGTATCAAAAGCCATGTCATTTTCTTCTTTTTTTCCTTTTCTTTTTTAAGTCCACGTCAGATATTAGCCGAAAAGATGTAACGTCCGTGAGCCATATTTGACAGAATGACCCAATTAAACAATTTTAATTAGTTCAGTTACTTAATTTGAAAAATTAAAAGTTTAATCGTGAAATCGATAAAACGTGCCAACTTCGGTGGTGAAAAACATAGTTTTGCCATTTTATTATTTGTTTTTTTGATAAATAGAGTAACAGAGGTTTTTATTCATGCATAGTAGCTAATAAGTGGGTGTTTGATTGCACATGAATGGCTAACCGATTCAGTTATTTAGTATGTTTGTTTTAGAAAAAAATTGTCTGAATGATCGGTCAGCCATTCAGACGATTTTGAGCTGAATAATTTAGTCCAATTTTTTTGGCTGAGTGAGCGGCTGACTGAACTTTTTCTCTTTTTTTTTACAATATTAACTATTATATAAGTAATATTAAATAAATTTACAACAATTTTTTGAATTTTTTTAGAGGGGAAAAATAATAAAAATATGTTATTCAGATGTTTCAGACATGTCAATTATCAAACAACTTTTTTTTATTCAGATCCATATTTAGCTCATTTAGATTTAGATTCATTCAATTTTTATCAAACACCCCCTATGATTTTTAGCTAAATTTCTCAAAACAATAAAAACAGTAATAACAATTTGGTGGTCTGCTAAGTATGTGTTATGTGAAGATTGATTAGTATCTGCATACATAACCGAAAATTTCAATATATTTTTTCATGATGATTACATGACACGATTAACAGTAATAATATATATTGCGAATATTTTTACGTCGAATTTTAATTATTATTTACGTGAATAAATATTAGTGATAATATTTTAAAAAATGTGTACGTAAAAATTAAGACCCTTCTATAATTCATACTAATTTCATGTATTGATAAATTTTAAAATTATAATTATCGCAATATATAGCAGAGCTCAGCGAAATAAAATGTAATGATCTTTCTTCCTCTTTTTTATAGAAACCAACGGTAAAGAAAAAAAATGAAAACACTATTGAGTAAAATTTTGAAATATTGATCAAACCCAGTACCGGCCCTGGGCTAAAGCCTAAGGTGTCTAGATTTTAGGCCCATTAATATTTATAAAATTTTAGGGCCCTAAGAGATATTTGTATTATGTATATATATATTCAAAACAAAAGAGCCCAGTTCACATTAGTTTAAATTTAAAGGCCCACAAAAAATTTATCCAATAAAATAGGCTCAAATCTCAATGGCAGACTTGTATTCTTTCGTATTGATACTCTTTTGTTCAAGGAAAGTTCTTAATTTTTTTATGCTTATCTTAATAGTAATTTATAAAAAGCCTATTTTTTATTATCGATTTAGGCCCTTAAAAACTCAGGACCGGCTCAGATCAAACCATAAGTAAAACAAAGTTTATTATTGAATTAGTATAGATCTTAATTAATTGAATGAACTAATTTATTAGTATTTAATTTGTGCTTTGTTTATGTTATAAAAAACGGATCCAACTTTTTTACCTTTTCTCTTTGATAAGGCAGTAATTTATTTTTTTCCCATCTCTCTGTCAATTTACAGAAACCTATTATTACGCGTAAAAGAAAAATATATATTTAAATATATAGAAGAACGAATAATAATCAAACAAAATCTACTATTCTCACTATTTATGACTTTATTTTATTTTTTGTTGTATGCTATTCATCTTAAAAGCCATGCACATGCAAATAGTTTCACATAAAAACCATTTGTCTTTCATTTCATTTTAAAGTTGCTCTCATTTCAAGAGAATTAATTATAATATATTCATTGTATATATATAAACATGTATTATTATTATGTAATTTATAATTTAAAAATTATAAACTAATGACTAAATTATCCTTGGATGACCACCAATCAAATTAATTTATTTTCAATATACTTGTATTGATATATTTTTGCCTTCTTTCTTTTGTTTAATAAAGATACAAACTAGGATTAGAGAAATCATGCAAATAGGAACAAAACAAAAATATATGGACCAACTTAGCAATCCACACTACATAGAAATGCCCTAATAGGCAAAAGCATAAGGGCCTGCAGTCCAAATGATGGTTGATACTGTAAACCAAAACAAGCCAAACCAAACCAAACCAAACTGAAAACACATTTACAATTTTATATATTAAAATTTAATTTTAATTTGGTACTCAATTCCAACTCCAACACTAGGAATTTAGTTACAAAAAATAATGCAACTGGACTTAAAATTGAGAACTCTGACCTTTGGATTTCAGGTTCTGACAAATAATATATTTTTTAATAATTAAACAACTTTATTTTAGTTTTGTGTAACCATGTGATTGGACAAAAAGGGTTAGTAATAATTATTAAATAACCTAACTGTAGCTCAAATATAAATTAGTAAGTAAAAATATATTTGCAAATGTTTTTATTATTAAATAACCTAACTGTAGCTCAAATATAAATTAACAAGTACAAATGTTTTTTGACGTTTTAAGATTATGCACATAAATTAAGAAATATAACTATTTTTGCCTAATTGATTAAATTGAGTATACAATTTCAATATTAACCCTTTAAAATTTATTAAAAAGATAAGAGAAAAATTAGCCTTTAGTAAAAAAGGTTAATATGAAAAATTAAGATTTTAATGTTTACTTGAAATCTACAATACACAAATAAAAAGGAACATAAAACTTTTCTCCAAAAAGACATAAAAAGGGACGGAGGGATTATTTTTGTTTAAGAATGCACTTCTTCTGGCATGACCTGGTAATAGGAAAAGCTTACTCAATAACACAAATTAACATTATTCCAACATTAAAACAAAGTTTAAATATATAAACGGTATACTGCATGCAAATAATATAGGACATGCACATATTTCATCCGTATGAAGAGAGAACATAGACAATCAAGTACAATATTACTAGCCAAGAGCAATTGCCGTACTCTTGTTTGTCTCTTCAGCAGATACTACCAGTATGATCAGGTCACGCAACATCATAGAAACCTGGGAAAAAATATAAGGAATGCATAAGTTTAGCATGCAACAATCTGCAAATGCGATTAAACTAGGCATGGTTGCACAATAAGTGGAGGAGGAAAAGGAGAGAGGAGAGGGGAGAGGGGAGAGGGGAGAGGGGGCAGAAAGTGAGTGTTTCCTTCTATTTCAGAGACGAGTAAAAACAATTTCCACAAAATAATTGTGTAATCACCATACAAAACGACCCCACAAAATAACAGTCAATAACATCACCTCAATGTCAAAATGAAAATATGTATGGGAGAAAGCATGTCTTTCACATATCACTGGGCAAAAAACTTAATCATGTCCGCTGGAGATGGAACAAAAAAGGACAAGCAAAATTGCCGTAACCTAGTAAAATGAATGTCAAGTAACCTTCTAAGAAAACGAGAGAAGTCCAACAAAGAGGATCGTATCATTTCAATAAGGTTCGAGGATCAATAATTTCAAAATAAATATGTGTGTGTGTCTGTGTGTGCACGAGCACGTGCATCAGAAGGAAAAGGTGGAATTATTTCATTACGTGGGTCATACTCGGGGAACTAATTGAACATCAAAGCTCAGGGAATCCCAAAAGATAGTTCAAGAAATATTCTTTGTTATAAGACTAAAGGCTCAGAAGTGACGAGAAGTCTGAAAGTGCATGAAAGTATGCCTTTACTATCCAAACGCATTAACAAAAATTCAGCACTAGCGTGTATCTAGGTACAAGTAGACATTAAACAAGGATGTAATATTTGGTGTGAACTTAAGAGTAATAACAAATAATCAACTGCTAAATTACCAAGGCAAATAATTCACCATTTTGCTCATGTCTATGATGTATAGATATGATCGGACTGAGGGATGATATTTATTTTTGAATAGAAACATCTAACGAGATTCTATTAAGATGGTGCAAAAGGACATAATATAATAGTATCTAACTAGTGTGCAACCTATTAAAAGGAGGTACCATCAAATGTCCTATGTGAATCTGCTAAAGGGTCAGTAAATTTTCCGCATTGGACCTGCCAAGTAATTGAGAATGTGAGCTCTATATCCTGCTCAACTAGTGAGCGCCTGTAGTTCTAGTTACTGACCTGATATTTTCATATCCAATCATGCAAGACATAAAAATCATATAACTACAACAGTACAATCATGAATTTAGTGATCTATCTAAAGGAAAACTAGTACAAATCAAGGGTGAAAAGGAATCATTGAGTGTAGAGCTACAGTCAATCGTAATACAATATCAATTTTAAACACACAATCAACCCAAGTTTTCACAAAATGTTAAGAAAACTAAAAGGATAAGTTGCACATAATATTTTTCAAATGTATCTGTAAAGTTTGGAGTTGCAAGAGATTAATTTTTTTAACCCAAGTAAAAGCCTTCAATCAAATTTCAATTGTAACCTAAGTAAAAGCCTTCAATCAAATTTCAAACAAAAGCCATTGTTGCTTCAAATTGATTCTAACTTCTACTCACGCAAAGATATAATAGATATAATAACAAGGAACTAATAATTTCATCCTTTCTTCACACTACATAAGTTCACCAAATTTTACTTTTCACGACAATTAAAAAACCAATAACTTTGTAACACTTAAAAAAACCCATCAAATTCACCCAAATAAAAAATCCACACATGATATTACAAAATCAAAACAAACCCTCGTCTATAAAACAGATTTATATCAAACCCAATTCATTATTTACCAATTTAAAAACCCAGAATAAAATATTTGTCCATCCATTAATCAAAACAACAATTAATATTAATAATAATAAAAGAGAGACCTACATAATATCAAATAGTAGTAGCAGTGGTGTAGAGGAGAATCATCCAGCTAGTTGTAGTAGAGTTCGAGGCCCATGCCGTCGTGAATCTCGTAATCGCGGAGGGTAATATGGTCCTTGTAGATGTTGTACCACTTCTGGATCCGGATCTTGTCGGCTCGGGTTCCCGTCTGGGCGGCCACCAGCTTCTTCAGATCGCCGATTGTGTCGTCATCGTTGCACTTGACCCTCACCTTCTTCCCCAATCGATCGTTCAACACCACCTCTATCATCTTCTCTCTCCCTCTGTATAATCTGGAGATTCTTCTCTTGACCTAGGGAGGTTGATTTCGTTTCCTTTTATATTGTTCACTTCGTTCCCTTTAGAATTAGTAAAAGCTTTGGCGGTTTGTTGACCCATGGAATGGGTTTAGACTTTAGAGTTTAGACAACTGGTCAATATCGCGTGCAAAGCACGGAACCTTTCGTTGGTACATAATTTCTCTCCCAATCCAATTTTACTTTTCTTATGGTGAAGTTAATCAATTTTAAAATTAATAATTAAACAAATGTATTAAAAAAATTTAAAATCAAATAAATTTACTTTGATAATATATTCAGAATACTTTTTTATGGTAGTAAAATTTTGTGTTTATATCTAATAAATTAAAAAATAAATTTTAATTTTAAATATAATCAATTTGATCCTAAAAAGTTAACTAAGATAAATAGTAGATTAGACAGAGGAATTATCAGTTATTTACACGTTAATTCTTAATTAATTTCTTAAAGAAATTTAGGGGTTGTTTGATCGCTTTTGGATGGGCCTTAATGACCACAAATCTGATTCGATAAGATTTTGTTGTTCTGGCCGAATGACGCTTGAGTTGGTCTGGATCAATCAGTCAGTCTCAAAATTGTAGTTTACTCGACCAGAAGTTTCTTGAAATAATTTTTTAGTGAAATATCCTCGAGCATTTAAAACAAATAACAATTCCATTTTCATCCAACACTTGATCCGATTAATTGTTCATAGGAATCATCATGTAGATGAATTGTTCCATAGAAAATTAATTGCAGAAAATCAATGAGTTTTATAACGTGGAGAGACCTACATTGCTTGATATTTGCCATTGATTAGTCACATCTATTTCTAAATATTAAAATAATATGTAAGGATTTCTTTCTCTCTCTTTTTTATTTTTTATTTTCACAAATAAATATCCAATAATGTGTTTGGATTTCCAAATGAAATACTTCTAAAAATATATATGTTGAGACATGATTATTTGGGTCCGAATTACATGGTGTGCCAAAGTTCATGTAGAGTTATCTTAACCCATGTAGGAACCATTTTGATATTTGAATAATTTAAGGGATTAAAGATTCCTAATTATCTTTGGTTTCTAATCCCTAAGGAAAGTAAGTCTGATCATTCGGTTATAATTGAACCGAATAAGCTATTCGGTTATAATTAAAAATCAAAATTACTAGATTTTTAGTATCCGAATAAATAACCGTATTATACAATACCCGAATAACCAAAAACCGAATAACCGATTATTTTTATTCGGTGGTTCAGTCAATACCCGAAATTTGTAGAATAGTAGTGGAGGTGAAGCAAGACCAAGAATTCAATGGGATACATCATACATGAGCAGTACTTTTACACATGATCATAAGCTTTTTCTAATTTTTATAGAAGTAACTTAATATTAAATACTCACAAGATCAATAGAAAGAGCAAAAAAACTTGTGCATAAAATGCACAAGTTTTTAAAGCCTTCAAAAGAGTCGGATTCGAACCTTTAACTGTTTTTTGTACTTTCTTAATCACATCTGACAAAATTGAGTGAAAATCGTATTTTGGTAAAGGATCTCATGGATAGAAACAGATACTTCGAGTTCCTACCCATTTAATTAAGGATTAATGTCCAATTTTGAATGGGGGCGGAGACACCGGATGCCGAATGCCAGAGGCTGGAGGCAGAGCTGAGTCGGGGACTGGGTAGAGAGTAAGAGATGAGGGATCAGAGACTGAGAGATCTGAGATCTAAGTGACTAGAGTCTAGAGTCTAGAGACTAATGAGATATGAGAGATCTGACAGTGAGCTGAGATGTGACGCCCCAAATTTAGACACTCATATCTCGAATTTGGTTCGTCACGTACTAATTCTAATATCATACTAAAATCATTAACGGAAAAATAGAATAGTTTATATTATGATAACATAAATATTCTAGTCTCAAGGTCTCGAACCGTTACTACAACATCTTAATTCAAACATAACTTATTATATCATAATAATTAAGTCTCCACACAACATAATAATAGTAAATTCCTACTACTAAGAAATAAAGCTATTCTGAAGCTTTCTCTTTACCCTTGTCCTTGCCTGAGGGTTCACCACATTCTGCCTTAACTGAAAGTTTTTAGGAAAGCAAGGATGAGCAACAAATTTGCCCAGCAAATAATATCACAATAAAGGTGAACAGTTATAAAGTTCAAATCTCAAGGGTATGACATTGAATAGTAGTTCAAAAATTATCAGTAATTCTCAATAAAGGTCGCTATGGACTAAAAGATATCAACAAGATTCAAAGAGTTAATCATGTCAAAGTTCAAGAATAATGAACACTGAGCAGTTACTAGGGAATAAGAACTTCTACTAGAATTAATAGTATTATACTGAAAATCCAATAAAACGAGTACAACAGGTGATCAGCCTAAGTACCATACGTTATGCATAACATTTAAACATGCTAGTATGTGCGCACGTCGGTTCCCCGACAATTATATAATTTTCCCTTCAATGAGGGCTGTTCATCTCAGTAGATTTCCAAGAGTCCGTACCAAGTCAATTGGTTTGGATAGTTTTCTAACACATGATAATAGTCTAGTCGAATCAATGGCTTAGACAAATTTTATACTGTATTTAAGAACGATAAGTTCCATGCTTGCAACAATATCAAGATATAAAAATGATTTTCGAATAGTAATAGATATTTGCTCGAGATAAATATGGTTGATATGATAACAATTCAAATTATACAATATATACAGTGTAAATAATTTAGGAAACTTACATTCAATATGAGAATCAAATGAAGTTAGAGAACTTGCACAAAATCCAAACTTGTGTAAGTTAGGGAACTTGCCTCAAGCGTAGTTTACCAACTTATAGCTTATCAACACTTTGAAATACTATTGTAACGCAGTTATGTATACAACATCTCTATTAGTTACACAATTCTCTAAGTCAAAAATCTTATATATGTTTGATCATATAACACACTCATTATCATTTTAGCAACGAAAATGGAATGTCACATTGGTATGCTTTCACACCGTATAACTATATAATTACTACTTGCTTGTAGAAAGGTATTACGAAGTTTGTAAAAATCTTTAGATCCTTGGTTTCATATAGTTATTATGTATTATAACTTTTTTAACATCATGTAATACGACTGAAAGCAATATAGCATGCAAGTTGCAATTTACAGATTACAAAATAAATCACCATCCCAGACTGCAGGAGGGCGCAACTTTGCCCTGGTTAGGCTTAGGGACGGCGCAACTGCGCTGTCTGTGACACCCCCAAAATAGGTATACATAACCCATTCTGAGTCGCCAAATACATGATACAGAATTTAAATACAAACTTAATTATACAACTGTCGTGTAAAATATGACAAAACATAAGCTGAGAGTTAACACGAATATTATCTCGTAGACAATATCCAAACTCAAATGGAGTCCTCATTACAATTATTATCACACTATTTTATAAAATAGTGAGGACTACTACAGCCACCCATCTCGGACCGTCACTCCATTCTCCAACTAGTCCCAACTATGTTCTCATTTCTTGAAGAGAAGAATGAAATCAAAGGGTGAGCTCAACTAGCCCAGTAAAGAATATTATGACTAAGATAATGCAGAATAAATTATTGTTAGCCTTCAATAGTGTAAAACTAATAGAATACAATAGACAACAAGTTTAACTGCAGCGAAATTAGCAATCTATTAGAAGAGTCAAGTAAAGCATAATATGTACTATCTTCTGTGATTTAAAAGTTCATCATCAATATTTTATTGCTGTGACACATCTCAATAAATAATCCACATCATCGAATTATCCATGCACTACGGGCCAAGGATATTCGTTAGTATCATATCCACGAATTATCCATGCACTACGGGCCAACGATATTCGTTATTATCACCAGTGGTCATGATCATGCCAACAACTGTCCATCAATGCACTACGGGCCAATGAGGACTTTTACCACATCATTTGTAACATTACGGGTCATGATTATACCGATACATAATTCTTGGTCATAATCATACCAATCAACAGTCCATCTATGCATTACGGGCTAAAGATGACTTTTATCACAATATAAGCATGAGGATGATGGCAATGATATAAGTAGGGCTGAGCAAGTAACCAAATTGAAACTGAAACCACACCAAAAACCGCACAAACCGCACCAATTAAAACCGCACCAACGGTTCCGGCGTATGTTGCGGTTTGAGGTTGGTTGAATAACCAAATTTATGGTTCCGATTTGGTTACTAGCCAAAACCGCAACCATAAAATCGAAACCGCACCATATGTGTGTATGTGTGGATGCACCATTCACCGCGCATGCTACAGAATTTGGGAGAAGTGAGTTTGGCACTATCTTGTGTAGCTTAATTAGTATCTCTCGTCCAACCGTAGTAGTACTTAGTGGTTTAATTTTACACAACATTATGTACTTCTTAATGATGAAGGTGGGCATTGTGCAATGAAATCAACTCAAAAATACTATACTAGTTTTTTATTTATTTATTGTGCGTACTTGTTTTCCTCTCATTGATGGCATTTTCCCCCTATTTTATTTATGTCTGTATGGGTGTGCAAACATTATAGATGAAACATGGAACATAACTTTTTGGCATTCATATAAGTGCTGATAAGACTGAGAAAAGTCCCCCACCTACTCCTGCATTCAAGAAATTAAAAGACATGCACAGAGGTTAATTGCTCATTTTATATTTTGATTTAGAAAATATTCCACAGTTTCCATATAATGAAGAAGTTGTTGCAGAAAAAATTTTATATTTTAGATAGTTTATAGTTTTCATTGTTGTATTTGTCTACATTAACGAACTTATATCAATTTCGAAAACAGAGAGCTTATTTTATATCAATTGTTGTTTCAATTGGTTTTGGAACCGAAACCGTACTAAATGAAACCGCACCACACTTTTAAAACCGCACCGTACTAATTACAAGCGATTTCATGTGCGGTTTTGAATTTATCAAACCGCACCTAAGCAGTTTCGGGTGCGGTTTCGACTTCAAACCACACCAAACCGCACCATGCTCACCCCTAGATATAAGCATCAATCAAATAAAATCAAGGATAAATATTAAAGATTTTTAATTTATCCAGAGTTTAAAAATATCCAAATTGTCAACATGATAACTGTTTTGTAGAGTAAAATTCAAGAATAATATTCATGTATCAAAAATAATTTGGACAGAAAAGAAATCAATTTTTGTCATGAATAGTATCCTGCGTGAATAGTATCCCATGAATAGTACTTCGTGAGTAGTACCCCATGAATAGTACTTCGTGAATAGTATCCCGTGTCGACGTCGAAATTTTTATTTGTCCTTTTTCGTTACCTGTTTTTTTTGTGTTCTCAGGTTATGTGAGATTTGTTTGAAAAAATAAGTGAAAAAGGTCCGACATGTATAATGTCGACGATGGACTGTTAAGAGTCGCCAGTTGGCTTTTTATATGGTTGTACCAACACAACCGAGAAAAAGTTTGCACATTGACCCAGTGATGTGACACTGCTAAACGGGTCTATGAAATCGAGATTCATTAGGGTCCGGGGACTTGCTTATGCGGAGGAAAGGTGTTAGGCACCCCCCGACATCCGTGTTGCCACGGTGACCGCCACTTTTTAAGAAACTGTTATATGAATGCGTGTGTGTGTGTGTGTGGGTCAATGTGCTGTTATTTGGAAGTAGTGCAAGGCCTCATTCGCACCTATATACACAGGGTTTGAATTTATGTAAAAATTCAGTTTTAAACAAGATATAGCAGTGATGTTTTATAAAAGAGGTTTTTCAAACTCTTATGCTCAATAGTAATTGAGACCTTTTACACTTTCATTTTATTATTAAATGTTTGGCTTGATTGCTTTTATTTTCGAGATGCGAAGCATCTTTCAAGAAAATAATCATCTCAAAAATAATATACAAAGTAGTGCCGAATTTCTCATGGATATGAAAACCATCGGAGGACATCCGAACATTGTGAATAAATTTACAAGCTACTTACAGCTGAAAAAGGTCCATCACGGGCACCGAATCTAGATTCAGTGGACTGAACCTGTGATCACATGATTCCTAGGCTCACATGGTGCCGCAATTGATATAAAAGCAGTAAGCAGGTATATATATAAAAACTGTAAATATATACATACAGACATGATCGACCACCGCGAAGCACCTCCATGGGGATCCGAAATGTAAATAAAGCTGTAAAAATGATCAACCGCCACGGAGTAAACTCCAGGCGGGACGAAATGTACAGAAAGCTGTAAAAAGGTCAACTGCCACGAAGTAAACTCCAGGCGGGACGAAATGTAAATATATATATATATAAGCGTGTAAACGCACCGGATATAAAATCCAGGCTCATCGAACAAAGTCCGACAACAGTTCATATATATAAGTATATATATATTAAAGCAGTAAACGCACCAGATATAAAATCCAGGCTCATCGAACAAAGTTCGACACACAGTTCATATATATATATATATATATATATATATATATATACGAAAGAAATTAAACGCACCAGACTTAAGTCTAGGCTCATCGAACAGAGTTCGACACATAGTTCATAAATATAAGTATATATATACGAAAGCAATTAAACGCTCCAGACATAAGTCTAGGCTCAATCGAGGTATAACTCGATAATGTTAGTCCATATATGAATATATATATATATACATATATATATATACATATATATATATACATATATATATATATATATAAGTACATATATACAAACTGAAATGAAACCACGGACCGAAGTCCGGGCCTACACACGCAACACGACTCTCAACGTGAAGAATAATGTGTGCAAAGATGAAGAGAAATACTTTAAAGTGTGTAAGAAGGCTTACAGTGGGCTACCAAAGAAGACTTCAATAACTTAAAATGGATGAACACTTGGTTCCCGCCGGTAAAAACTAGCTATATATGAGCTTATAAGTTTTTAAAATGAGAAAGCACTCAGTTTGGGGTGTGTACAAAGCAAATTGGACAGGGCTTTCTCGCTTTTTTTTCTTACAAAATGGCCACCCCAAGCCCTCTATTTATAGAGGTGGGAGCCGTAAGTGTACTTGCAGCTAGGCCGCAGGTGTACCTGCGGCTGGTCGGGGTGCCCCGGGCTTCGTGAGTCTCGCCGTCTCGAAGTACGTGCATGCGTGCAACGTGATGTCCGGTTGAACTTTTAGAATTGCAATCCGGGCATCCGACTGAGGTATGTAAGACCTATTTTGGACCGTCATTGTCGAGAGTTACGCAATGACATGGGATTAGAGGTTGTACGAAGTCAGGAAGATGGGACGATACCCTCCAGTCTTCAAGCTTCAAATTCTATCCGTTACCCTGCGTAATAGTCACTCAGGATTGGACTTCCTTGGTTCTTATGGGACATTGCTGTGTAGAAATGTATGTCTGAAATGTTGAGACGGCGTGATGTGGCGTCAAGGTGGTAAGATGACGACTTTGCCCCTCACCGGGGTTATCTCCTGTTTGGGACTGATAAAGCAGACGTTGCTCAGGGTTATCTCTGAGATTGGACCGCTGCAAGTGTTGAAGGTCCTCAGTGTCATCTCTGAGGTATGCTTGTCTTCCTGGTGTTATTGCCAGGTCTTGTACTGAGTGCCTCGGTGTAAGCACCGAGGTTGAAGCTGATTGTATGCATTTGAAATAAGCATTTTTGGGGTTATCTCTAGAACTGCAACTGCCTTCCTTGGGGTTATCTCCAAGGTTAGAATCTGCTACTCCCAGTGTTGGGGCTGAGACTGAATATCTCGGGGTTATCTCCGGGATGAATCGGTCTTCTTCGGTGGAATTTTCGGTATTGGAACTTCTGGCCTCGGGGTTATTGCCGAGGTTTCCAGTGTGTGTTCCGGGGTTGAGACTGAGCTTTCGGTAGTATCCGGACTGGATGTGAGCTGTCTTCCAGGGTTATATCTGAAAGATGAATATGCCCTTCTGCAATGTCAGTAGGTGTGCAAAAAATTTCGAGTGTCTACAGATGCCCCTCTTTATCATATTCATGCAATGCAATGGCATGGATAGGATAAAGAATCCTAGATGCTTGAAATGCAATAGGTAAACATGATGTTATGTGGAGCAACATGATGCGAGTGTATGATGCATATGGATGATGCATATGGATTGATTTTCCACATGCTGGGGATGATTGTCGTCTCCCCGTTGCTTTTACCGGTGATGGTAATGACGGCAAGCTTGGATGTGTGATCCAAACCTAATAGGATGTTGACGTTGGGGCTATCACCAAAGTCCTTAATCCTGGATATAGACTTTACTCCAAAGATGTGCCTCTCGTGTGCAAGAGATCTGTAGGGATAAAACTTCGTCTGTTTGAGAATGTGTATAACATATTCCATCATCGATCCTCCCCGATGATGTTGATCCTCCCTGGTTTGTATCGCCAGGACATATCAATGTTCTGTTGGATTTACTGCCAACAGTATGTGTTGTCAGGGTTGCCCGACCTTCGTTGACGTGTAAATCAACGATTGACCACGCGTTGTAGCCCCCGCCAGGGATCTCTTGGAACATCGCTGATGTGTGTATCAGTGGAACATGCGTTGTAACCCCCGCCGGGGATCTATTTGTGGAAAGATGACCATGCGTTGTAACCCCAACCGGGGATCTGTTGGAAGGATTAGGGTGACGACCCTGAATTGACGACATTGGACCTCTGTGCGGTATTGCCGAATGGAATCTGCAACGACTTGGATCATCGGTATAGTATACCCTGTGTTCGAGTGAATACCAATAAATGATATGAAAGCCACAGTCAGGCCCAGAAAAAACCAGGATTTCAGGTTATTCCGCTAAATCGTGTAGCATTTTTATCCCTAATTTGGCCTTTTCAACTTATGAGAACTCCTTTGTAACTTGAATTGAACCGAGATGGAGGGGTGGGACCCACGTAGGGGTGCCGCAGGTACACCTGTTGCAGCCGCAGATGGACCTGCGGCCAACTGTGGATATTAAAATCCTACAAGTTGCTTTCATAAGTCATTTTCAAGTTGCGCCGCGAAGGAAATCTGAGAGTTCTTCTTCAGATCTGCTGAGTTCGGACGTCTTTCTGCAAATTCTGTCACCGTACAGGTGTTCTACACTGTCCTGGTAGCGTATACATGTACTTTTTTCCAGTTTTTGTCCGTTGGAAAATGACTTATCACATGAAATACATCTAAGCACATAGTAGTGATTATGTATACCCAAATGACTTGATAAAAAATGTGACGCCCCCAAAATAGGTATACAACACCCATTCTGAGTCGCCAAAATACATGGTACAGAAACAACTACATCTTTATTATTACAACACAAGAACTGTGAGTTTAAATACAAATATTGTCATTTAGACAATATCCACACTTAAATAAGCCCTCATTACAATTATTGATACATTATTTCACAAAAATAGTGAGGACTACTAAAGTAACTTCTAGAACCATCATTCCATACCCCGACTAGTACTCGCTACATTCTCGCCTCCTGAGAAAAATGGAACAAAAAGGAAAAGGGTGAGCTCAACTAGCCCAGTAAAGAACATTATGACTAAGATAATACAGAACAAATTATCGTTAGTCTTCAATAGGGAAAAATCTAATAGAATACAATAGACAACAAGTTTTAAATC
The DNA here is from genome assembly GCA_016801055.1 of Panax notoginseng. Classification (NCBI taxonomy): domain Eukaryota; kingdom Viridiplantae; phylum Streptophyta; class Magnoliopsida; order Apiales; family Araliaceae; genus Panax; species Panax notoginseng. Next base: position 42,253,195 of record CM029014.1, on the reverse strand, counting down.
AATAACTGCAGCGGAAACAGCAAACCATTAGAAGAGTCAAGTAGAGAATGAGTTCTACTATCTTCTAAGATTTAAAAGTCCATCATTAATATTTTATCCCTGTAACAACAATCAATAACCATCTTTAATCAAATATTCATCTTTGCACTACAGGCCAAAGATATTCATTTGTATCACCAGTCGGTCATGTTCATCTCAACACCTGTTCATCTTTGCACTACGGGCCAAAGATATTCATCAGTTAATCATTCATCTTTGCACTACGGCCAAAGATATTCAGTAATATCATCATTTAGGACTGAGGATGATGAAAAATATATTAAAGAAAACGAATCCAGTGAAACAAAATAACAAATATTAAGGATTCGTATTTCGATTTATTCATGTCCAAAAATACCTTATAATTATTCATAGTGAAGTAGAATTCAAGAATGATCAAAACATGGATACAATCAAAGCTAGTACCCAGAATAGATATTTTGGACGAAAAGGAAAAAAATTTATTTTTCGGTGAATAGTAACTCGTGAATAGTAACTCGTGAATAGTAACTCATGAATAGTAACCCCGACGTGAAAAGTTCCAAATTTGATAAAAATTTCCAACCAATATTTCGGCATAATGATATTGAAGAAATAATATCATTTTTGAATAAAATAACATCCCTTACCTCGTACAGACAGTACTTCTGGTCGGAATACCGGTATAAGGCTGAAAGACACTTGCTCTGATGAATAGAAACTCTCAAAGTATCTAAATACTCACAAAATACACTCAATAATCTAGAGAGAGAAAGAGAGAAAACTTGTTTCTGGTGTAATTTTCAATTCTAACTTAGCCCTCTATTTATAGGAAAATGTTAGCACGCCGAAGCAGGCTTAACCTGCAACCTGATGGCTTTACCTGCTACTATTCCCACCCACCACATTTGAATAAAAATCTCAGCACATTTCTTCACCAACCAAGAGTGGGGCCCACCAATTCTAGAATTTTCTACCAAAATGATTAACTCCGAAAATTCAACAATTTCTGAACCAGTCATCTCGTAAAATTCATAATAAATCATACGTTCATTTTTAACGGTTCAAAATTTGTGGACATATACTCAACTTATATATGTATAACATATCCAAAAATTACCACGATCCAACGGTCGGATTAAAAATTATAACTCCCGCAAAATATCTCAAAAACCCTGATTTTTAATACCTCCATTCCGACAAAAATACTGATAAAAACCTCAACATTAACTCCTTCATTTTTAACCACAAAAATATATCCCTCATTTATATCCACAAAAATAAATATTTCCTTATCATATGAATCAATAATTAATTATTTACAAATAATATTACAGAATCACATTTATGACAACCAGGCCGTTCCCAGGAAAGAGGGGGCTTTCCAATAAGGATTTCTCCTTACTGGCGCGCAATTAGATGACCAAACCTCTCCTTAGACAGAACTTTCTAGACATTGCCAATAATGTTATCTAATAATATTATTCAAATAATATGAATTATTGATCTGATAATGGGAAATACTGTGTAGTGACAATTATTGAAACAACAGTAATATAAAATATCAACGCAGCAATTATTGAATCAATAAAATAAAATACTGAACAGTAATTACTGTAACCATTATTGAGTAGTGCCTTCTTACGTAAGAATCAATAATTGGTGCAATACAGTGTGCTACTGTGTAACAACGCGTATTACTGTGTTTTAACCACCGGGTATTCCAACAGTATTAACGGTAACAACTACGCCGTTATTAATAAAAAACATATACTTGTCGTTTTCTTCATCCAATCGCTTTCCGTTATGGGGCCCACAAAAGACTGCGCCGTCGTACGAATATTCCCCGACAGGAAGAATATTCCACGACCAAACGAATATTCCCCGACAACAATGAATATTTTATAACCACTTGCTTATTTAAAATATTTACGCATTTTACCCATAACTAACCTCATTAATCAATTTAACACTTACTATTTCAAAATAATAAATAGAGGGAATTTAAATTTCATTTATTAATAATTTGGGGTCTTACAACCTCCCCTCCTTATGAAATTTCGTCATCGAAATTGACGTACGTACCTGGTGTTTCGAAAAGATGAGGATACCTCGCTTTCATTTCCGTTTCCAACTCCCAGGTCATTTCCTCAATAGCATGGTTTCTCCACAAAACTTTAACTTGTGGTATGACCTTCGTGCGTAGGACATGCTCCTTTCTATCCAAGATCTTGACAGGTACCTCTTCGTACGTTAAGTCTTCAGCTATCTCGTCCGGTTCTAACTCAATAACGTGGTCTGGGTCTTTCACATATTTACGTAACACAGATATATGAAAAATATTATGAACACGAGACATACTTGGAGGTAACGCAAGTCTATAGGCCACATTTCCTACTCGGTCAAGAATCTGAAATGGACCAATAAATCGTGGATTGAGCTTTCCTCTCTTCCCAAATCTTGTAACTCCTTTCCATGGAGCCACACGCAACAATACATGATCCCCAATGTCAAATTCCACGTCCTTCCGATGAAGATCCGCATAACTCTTTTGTCGATCCTGTGCCGTTTGTATACGTTGTCGAATCGTTTGGATCTTCTCTGTAGTCATGCGTACCAACTCTGGTCCCAACAATGTTGCTTCACCCACCTCGTCCCAGCATACTGGAGAGCGACACTTTCGTCCATATAATGCTTCAAATGGGGCCACACCTATACTTGCCTGATAACTGTTATTGTAAGAGAATTCCACCAATGGTAGGTACTTATCCCAACTCCCTTTGAAATCTAGGACACAAAGTCTTAATAGATCTTCAAGAGTTTGAATAGTCCTCTCTGATTGTCCGTCCGTTTGAGGATGGTATGCCGAACTAAATCGTAAATCTGTGCCCATAGCTTTTTGCAAGCTAACCCAAAATCTTGAAGTGAATCTTGGGTCACGATCCGAAACTATGGATACTGGCATGCCATGCAGTCTCACAATCTCATCTACGTATATACGAGCAAGACGTTCAAGGGAATAAGTCTCCCGTATCGGCAAGAAATGAGCAGACTTGGTTAATCTATCAACAATAACCCAAATAGCATTTATGCCTTGAGAAACCGTGGGAAGACCCGTAACGAAATCCATGGTAATGTGTTCCCACTTCCATTTCGGAATCTCAAGTGGTTGCAATGGACCCTTTGGTACTTGATGTTCCGCCTTTACACGTTGACAAGTTAAACACCTCGAGATAAACTTTGCAATCTCTCTCTTCATATTATTCCACCAAAATGTATGTCGTAGATCACGATACATTTTGGTACTTCCAGGATGGATTGCAAATGGTGTATTGTGTGCTTCCATCATGATCTTGTACTTCAAATCAGAATTGTTAGGAACACAGAGTCTAGAGTGAACTCGAAGTATTCCTTCTTCATCGATTCTTGCTTCTGGAATAGAACCTTCTTGCACTTTCTTCTTCATACGCATCAGCTCTATGTCCGTAGCTTGAGCAGCTTTAACTTTATCGATTAAAGTCGGTTCTACTCGTATATTTGATATCATCATGTGGGTACTTGGAGCCTTCATCTCTATCTCCATCCTTTGCAAGTCATACAAAATGGGCCTTTGTGTTAACAACATTGCACTCGTACCCGCATATGATCTTCTACTCAATGCGTCAGCTACTACGTTTGCTTTTCCAGGATGATATTGGATGGTATGATCGTAATCTTTCAACAGCTCGAGCCAACGTCGCTGCCGCATGTTGAGTTCCTTTTGGGTGAAGAAATATTTAAGGCTTTTATGATCTGTATAGATCTCCACTTTCTCCCCATACAGGTAGTGTCTCCAGATCTTCAACGCGAAAACTACTGCTGCCAACTCCAAATCATGAGTAGGATAATTCCTCTCATATTCTTTGAGTTATCGCGAGGCATAGGCTATGACTTTCCCATGTTGCATGAGAACACATCCTAACCCTTTGCCTGAAGCATCACTGTAGATAACAAATCCATCCGAACCAGATGGTATTGTCAGAACAGGTGCCGAAATGAGTCTCCTCTTAAGCTCTTGAAAACTCTTCTCGCATTCCTCGCTCCATACGAATTTGATATCTTTCCGAGTCAGCTGAGTTAACGAGGTAGCGATTCGAGAAAACCCTTCCACGAATCTTCGATAATAACCAGCTAAGCCTAGAAAGCTACGTACTTCGGTCACCGTCTTTGGTTGCTCCCAACTTTGTATTGCTTCAATCTTCGCCGGGTCCACAGATACTCCATGTTTTGACACCACGTGCCCTAGGAAAGCTACTTCCTCAAGCCAGAACTCGCATTTCTTCAACTTGGCATATAACTTATTTTCACGCAGCCTTTGGAGTACCAGCTTCAAATGATGCTCATGATCTTCACGGCTTTTGGAATATATGAGGATGTCATCAATAAAGACAACAACGAACTGATCCAAATAATCCTTAAATACACGGTTCATCATATCCATGAAAGCCGCAGGAGCATTAGTCAATCCAAAAGACATAACTAGGAACTCATAATGCCCGTACCGAGTTCTGAAGGCAGTCTTTGGAATATCCTCAGTTTTAACCTTCAGCTGATGATATCCAGAACGAAGATCGATCTTTGAAAAGAACTGTGCTCCTTGTAACTGGTCAAACAGGTCATCAATACGAGGTAGCGGATACCTATTCTTAATAGTGACATGGTTTAATTCCCGGTAATCAATACAAAGTCGCATACTCCCGTCTTTTTTCTTTACAAATAAAACAGGAGCACCCCAAGGAGATGTACTAGGACGAATGAAACCGATGTCCAACAACTCTTGTAGTTGGACCTTTAACTCCTGAAGTTCAATAGGAGCCATTCGATATGGGGTTTTAGAAATGGGCTTTGTACCAGGTTCAAGATCAATAAAGAATTCAATTTCTCGTTCCGGGGGTAGACCGAGAAGTTCTTCAGGAAATACGTCAGGAAAGTCAATAACAACAGGAATATTATTCAAATTTGACGTGTCTTTATTCAAATCCATAACATGGGCTAAGAAAGCTTGACATCCGTTTTTTAATAAACGAATGGCTTTATGGCTTGATATAACAGTGATTGATTTTAATGGCTTAGTTGTTTGAATTCGTACAACAGGTTGGTTAGGAATATGAAAACTAACAACCTTACGAAAACAATCAATTTTGGCATGATGAGTAGTTAGCCAATCAATCCCTAAAATCACATCAAAAGCAAGTATCTTTAAAGAGATAAGGTCAACAGGTAAGGTGATGGTACCAACTTGGATCACACAAGATTTATAAACAGTGGATGTGATGAAAGTTTCTCCTAACGGAGTCTCCACAGATAAATCAAAGTCTAACTTATCCGGAGTCAAGTTTAAACGTTGAGCACAAGCAGGAGAGATAAAAGAATGGGTAGAACCGGTATCTAATAAGGTATAAACTTCGCATGAATTTATGATTAGCTTACCCGTGATCACCTCGTTTGGGTTCCTCGCATGTTGACCAGTCACGACAAACGCTCTTCCAGGAACCGTTGACTTTATCTTTTCTGGGACAACTTTTTGAGTCACCATCCCCGCTGGACTTGGTTTTGCTACAGTGCAATCTCGAGCGATATGTCCTTCCTTTCCACAATTATAACATACCTTAAACTGTTGTGGGCAGTTTGGGCTGATATGTCCTTCTTTTCCGCACTTATAGCATATAACCGGTGGTCGTTCTCCTCCCTTGAAACCAATTGCTGTTGGTGCTGACGTCTTCGTATTGTCATTGTTGAATCTCCTCTTTTTAAAATCTCCTCCCGACTCGCTTCTTCTATTTTCATAGCCACGATTACCACCAGAGTGGTTGCCGTTCTTGTCTGTATTTTTCTTTCTCCGCTGGTTATCATTGTTCTGATGACTACTGTCACCGATATGATCCTGGTTGTGATCCCTCAGTTGACCGTACTCGTTATCTCGCTCTAATAATTGAGCCCTGTTGACAACATCTGAATAGAGAGAAAATTTATGAGAAATGAGATATTGACGTATGCCGGGTTTCAAACCTCTCAGAAACATCCTCGTCATACGTTCCTTATTCTCCACCAAATGAGGTGCAAACCTGGACAACTCTGCAAACTTTGCCTCGTACTGAGATACCGTCATATTATTCTGCTCTAGTCTAATAAACTCTACCTCCTTCATATGACGAATACTTTCAGGAAAGTACTTGTCATTGAACAGTTTTTGAAATGTCTCCCAAGACATGCTGAGTGCGGTTGGATGGGTACGCTTCACAGACTCCCACCAGTAATCTGCCTCGCCACGGAACATAAAGGTGGCAAATGGAACCTTCTGTTCCTCCGTGCATCCCAAGACATCGAATATCTTGGTAATTTGCTTGACCCACGTTTCCGCCATGATCGGATCCGGCTTTCCCTTAAATTCTGGTGGTCCCAATTCTTTGAACTGTTTGGCTGTGACAAACCGTGAATTGCTATCATTTCCTCCTGTATTTTGAACACGAGTCTCCCTTGTCTGGTTTTGCATGAATTGCAAAAAACTTCTAAACATTCCATCGTTCATCATCTGCTCATTGGTGTTGTTCACAGGAGGAACATTGCCAGCCTGTTGCACGTTCTCCTCGTTGGTAAGCACCGGTGTCTCCACGGTCTCATTTACTCCACTATTAACATTCTCAGTCGACATTCTCAAATACTGCCATAAAACAAGGGTTAATTAAATAAATTAACAAATCACATAATACCCCTATATTATGACTGACCAATAAATAAGCTTAGGTAGGACACACTAGCGAAGGATTCGTCTCTCCCCTCCTAGTTCTATTCCCCGATCTCCGCCAGAGATCATATCCCTAAGCTCTGATACCAACTGTGACGCCCCCAAAATAGGTATACAACACCCATTCTGAGTCGCCAAAATACATGGTACAGAAACAACTACATCTTTATTATTACAACACAAGAACTGTGAGTTTAAATACAAATATTGTCATTTAGACAATATCCACACTCAAATAAGCCCTCATTACAATTATTGATACATTATTTCACAAAAATAGTGAGGACTACTAAAGTAACTTCTAGAACCATCATTCCATACCCCGACTAGTACTCGCTACATTCTCGCCTCCTGAGAAAAATGGAACAAAAAGGAAAAGGGTGAGCTCAACTAGCCCAGTAAAGAACATTATGACTAAGATAATACAGAACAAATTATCGTTAGTCTTCAACAGGGAAAAATCTAATAGAATACAATAGACAACAAGTTTTAAATCAATAACTGCAGCGGAAACAGCAAACCATTAGAAGAGTCAAGTAGAGAATGAGTTCTACTATCTTCTAAGATTTAAAAGTCCATCATCAATATTTTATCCCTGTAACAACAATCAATAACCATCTTTAATCAAATATTCATCTTTGCACTACAGGCCAAAGATATTCATTTGTATCACCAGTCGGTCATGTTCATCTCAACACCTTGTCATCTTTGCACTACGGGCCAAAGATATTCATCAGTTAATCATTCATCTTTGCACTACGGCCAAAGATATTCAGTAATATCATCATTTAGGACTGAGGATGATGAAAAATATATTAAAGAAAACGAATCCAGTGAAACAAAATAACAAATATTAAGGATTCGTATTTCGATTTATTCATGTCCAAAAATACCTTATAATTATTCATAGTGAAGTAGAATTCAAGAATGATCAAAACATGGATACAATCAAAGCTAGTACCCAGAATAGATATTTTGGACGAAAAGGAAAAAATTTTATTTTTCGATGAATAGTAACTCGTGAATAGTAACTCGTGAATAGTAACTCATGAATAGTAACCCCGACGTGAAAAGTTCTAAATTTGATAAAAATTTCCAACCAATATTTCGGCATAATGATATTGAAGAAATAATATCATTTTTGAATAAAATAACATCCCTTACCTCGTACAGACAGTACTTCTGGTCGGAATACCGGTATAAGGCTGAAAGACACTTGCTCTGATGAATAGAAACTCTCAAAGTATCTAAATACTCACAAAATACACTCAATAATCTAGAGAGAGAAAGAGAGAAAACTTGTTTCTGGTGTGATTTTCAATTCTAACTTAGCCCTCTATTTATAGGAAAATATTAGCACGCCGAAGCAGGCTTAACCTGCAACCTGATGGCTTTACCTGCTACTATTCCCACCCACCACATTTGAATAAAAATCTCAGCACATTTCTTCACCAACCAAGAGTGGGGCCCACCAATTCTAGAATTTTCTACCAAAATGATTAACTCCGAAAATTCAACAATTTCTGAACCAGTCATCTCGTAAAATTCATAATAAATCATACGTTCATTTTTAACGGTTCAAAATTTGTGGACATATACTCAACTTATATATGTATAACATATCCAAAAATTACCACGATCCAACGGTCGGATTAAAAATTATAACTCCCGCAAAATATCTCAAAAACCCTGATTTTTAATACCTCCATTCCGACAAAAATACTGATAAAAACCTCAACATTAACTCCTTCATTTTTAACCACAAAAATATATCCCTCATTTATATCCACAAAAATAAATATTTCTTTATCATATGAATCAATAATTAATTATTTATAAATAATATTACAGAATCACATTTATGACAACCAGGCCGTTCCCAGGAAAGAGGGGGCTTTCCAATAAGGATTTCTCCTTACTGGCGCGCAATTAGATGACCAAACCTCTCCTTAGACAGAACTTTCTAGACATTGCCAATAATGTTATCTAATAATATTATTCAAATAATATGAATTATTGATCTGATAATGGGAAATACTGTGTAGTGACAATTATTGAAACAACAGTAATATAAAATATCAACGCAGCAATTATTGAATCAATAAAATAAAATACTGAACAGTAATTACTGTAACCATTATTGAGTAGTGCCTTCTTACGTAAGAATCAATAATTGGTGCAATACAGTGTGCTACTGTGTAACAACGCGTATTACTGTGTTTTAACCACCGGGTATTCCAACAGTATTAACGGTAACAACTACGCCGTTATTAATAAAAAACATATACTTGTCGTTTTCTTCATCCAATCGCTTTCCGTTATGGGGCCCACAAAAGACTGCGCCGTCGTACGAATATTCCCCGACAGGAAGAATATTCCACGACCAAACGAATATTCCCCGACAACAATGAATATTTTATAACCACTTGCTTATTTAAAATATTTACGCATTTTACCCATAACTAACCTCATTAATCAATTAACACTTACTATTTCAAAATAATAAATAGAGGGAATTTAAATTTCATTTATTAATAATTTGGGGTCTTACAAAAAATATTCAACATAGTAAATGTTAGTATTAAACCATGCTGAACATAATGATATGAAAAAATGTGACTTTTGAAATAGTCAAATTGGCATCTTTTTTCTGCTATTTCTTATCCTATTTGAGGACAAACGAGCAAAGGTGAAAAAGCAAAGTAATCCTGGTAATTAGGCTACCCTTATGGATTGATGACTTTGATTTTGTAATGCAAATAATATTTATATGACTGTGGGCAGGTATGCTACTGAATGACGACCTAGTCATGCCTATGTGAATGTGGATAGTCCTATTTATAGAGGAAACTAAGACAAAATTTTCCAAAATATAGGCATTGAGTAGTCATGCATATTTAACACTACTATAGACGTATGTTAAAATAATGCATGCATGCATGTAGTCATTGGATGCATTTTGAAAAGCTCCAGGTTAGAAAATACCACACCCCTTCTGAGGTGATTTGGAGACTTATTATCCAGATATTATGGATCCGGATCAGCCGAGTAGTTTCCGTAGGACCACTTCTGGTATACGGAGGAGGGCTTCTGAAGTGCCTCGACCCCGTTCCGTTAGACAACCTCGTCGGTTGGTGGAAGCGGTGATACGTCCAGTCCGAGTTAATGTACCGGATGTCGAGGACGAGGAGGAGGATGTTCCGGTTGCGGACCCCGCTCCTACTGTGCATGTTCCCCGTAGGGATCTCCCGAGTATTCAGGTAGCAAACCCAGAGCTTCTGAGTGATCTAAGTAGACATCCCTCGATGTATTTGCATGCCAATGAGGTATAAAGCTTAGACCTTAATCTTCCTTCTTTCCTATTGATGAGGAGTAAAGGATTCTGATGTCGATCTGTATTTTGCAGGTTCCCGACTTTACACAGCCTCGAGGGAACTAGTTCAGCATTCACTCCATGTACCAGGCTCTACATCCTGACTATAGAGCGATTGTGCATGATTGGGGATTTGGAGCATTCTTTTCCATCCTTCCCCGTCGTTATCCCTGGGGTTACCTCAGGGTATTTTCTGAGCGTTGGTTTCACCATACTCAGTATCTCTATTTACTGGACTATGAGGTGATGATGACGCCGATGGATTGACATTTTATCACAGGTATGGAGTTTGGAGGGGCGCCAGTACCTTACACGGCTGATATTACCCCTACTACCGTCAGATCCTTGCTAGGAGTTCCGGCGGAGGCGCTCAAGGGCAGGACTGTCCGTACGGGTCCTTTGAGCGTAGATGATATGAGTGGACTATTAAGTGAGCCTATACCAGCTGATGTCAGAGTCAGGGATAAAATTCTTCGGTGATTATTCCTGATGATCATTAGGGGCTGCTTCATAGCAAAAAACTCTTCTGCGGTGTCGTTCCCTTTTATCAGCGCCACGCGACATGTGGACCGTATAGGAGAGTATGATTGGGGCTCCTACACCTTTTCCTATTTCCTCAGGGGCATGCGTATGCGCTCGCAGGGATTGGTCGAGGCTTGGTTAGGATTTTACCCATTTCTGCTGGTAAGTATTTCTCTTGTCATTTACCATGTATAGGTTAAGAGTATTAACTGATAGCAGATGTTTGCCTTTGTGTTGGCAGTTTTGGGCCTATGAGAGGCTCCTGTGTTAACGTCCAGTGAGTATATTAGGGTTGGATACCTACCCACGAGGACGGAGATGGCATCATTCCATACTGGCGGAGGTCCCCATAGCTGAGGGTTTCACTCATTGTTGCCTACAGTTGGAGTTCTTGACAGCGGATGTCATCACTTGGATTCCATATTCTGGGGAGTATTTGGCCACTGGATTTGAGGATGGGTACCCGACTGGTGTCGAGTACGTGATTTCCACCCGTAGGGTTCCTCTCTTCACAGATGGAGGATGTGAGCTCTATTTAGGAGAGCGTGTTTTTAGGAGCACCACAGGGGAGATCCGTATACCGATCTTGCCTCCTGCCAGGTGTTATTGGCCTGTGTCGCAGTCACCCGTCATTGATATCCCATTGTTGGGTGTTGATGGTTTTGCATTGTCAGAGGGTCCTTGCAGTCAGAATGTATTCCAGCATTGGTGGATCCCTCGCACCATTGGAGCCCAGACCCGCACATCTCAGCTCATGTTGGATATGGTTCCAGGATCCGTGATGATGACGGATTGGCTAGCTTGTAACATTCCAGATTTTTTTAAATGTAAATTATAAATATTTATTGATTTATATAAATATTTATTGGATGTGTTTATTATTGAATAAGTAATTGTTCAAATTGATTGAGTTGATTTAGTTAATTATTTATTTGCTAAATAATTAATGTGATTAGTTAATTATTTATTTGTTAAATAATTAATGTGTTATGTGGATTAAGTTATGTGATTAAGTAATTTATTTAATAAATTGTTATTAAATAAAGTGTGACAAATAACTATGTTATAAGAGTTATTAAAATAAATTAAAGTAGTTTATTTTAGTTTTACCCAAACAAAGCTTAAGGATATAAACTATTTTATTTTAAAGGGATTTGCCAAACAAATCCCTATAACTTTTGGATTTTTGAAATTTAAATTGTTTATAAAATAAACTAAATAAATAATATATATATATATATATATATATATATATATATATATATATATATATATTTATAAGTGGTACGTTATATATTTTTATAACTGATGTTATTATTGATTAGGCTTATTATGGCCATGTCCGTTTCATGTTACGTGTATTGGATATCAGTTGAGTTACGTGGTTAGTAGTCTAAATTTTTATTGAGAAAAGAAAGAAAGGCTAGAGAGAGTTTTGAGAAAAAGAAAGAAGTTCAGAGTTTTGAAAGAGTTTGAGAGAAAACGTGATTTTCAAAGCAAGTCTGTTAACAAAGATTCTTAAACAAACAAAAAGGTGTGTTTCTCTAACCTTAATATATGTACATATATATAATTATGGTTTCATGATGCTTAATGTCTCTGTGTTCTTCAACTTCACTGTGTATAAGATTTTTACAAAACTCTCTGTAAAACTATGTTTGTATAATTGGTTAGAGAAGCACGTATATATATAGTTGCAATTGTTATCACTAGCATGTGTATCTGTATATATATATATATATATATATATATATATATATATATATATATATATATATATATATATATGACTGTATGCTAATTCTAGGCTAAAGGAAGAAATTGATTTGTTCAGTGAAGTATATATATATATACGAATATATGTTTTGTAGAAATATCAAAATTTATGTATGCTAACAAAGGAATTGAACTATACATGTTAATTTGTTATATGTTGGTATACTTGTATTTCAAAGGAATCAAATTTGGTTGATAACAGTGGAAATTGCGTTCACTGTACTTTAGATATCAACAATGGAGTTTTGAGTTTTAATCAAATATTATTTTAGTGATTTAAGTCTTTTAAATTTGTTGTTCAATTGTTGGTAATTGGTATATGGATGATTTTTAGCAATTATGTGTAATTTATATTAGTTATACATGTTGTTTGGGGCGAATTATTGTTACAAATTTAAGACAGTAGCTTTGGCTCTGTTCTTCATTTTGGTTATGTGAGTTTCGGCGCCCCAGCATCAAAATTCACGCTCCAGTGTCAAGTTTCGCGCCCCAGTGTCAAAATCAGCGCCCCAGCCAAACTTCGCGCCGCAGCACCGAAGTCAGCGCCGGAGCGCCGGACTTCGCGCCGCAGCGTCGAGTCCCTGTATATTTCTCGCGCCGGAGCGCCACCTCAGCGCCGCAGCGCGGCCCACAGTTCAAACTATGGCGCCGCGGCGCCACTTAGCAGAATGCTCAGAAATGACTTTTGTCTTGAACAGAAGTCTGAAATTTTTAGTTGTAATGCTATAGGACCAAATAATTCTGTTATTTTAGTATTGTAATGTGTTGAACGAACATGGTTTTAATACCTAACGAGTTTATTATCATTTAGAAATATAATTTGATTACATGGTTAGACATTTAAACCATACGTGATGTAGCGTTGATTATGACTAATCATGTCATGTTAACATATGTATATAGAATAATTGTGATTTGGATTATAACTGTTTAATCTACGTACAAGGCAAGATTCTAAATCTCTATCTTTTTACATTGAGCAAGTTTTCTAATCTATTATCTTGTTAATTCAAGTACTGTTTTCAATTCGATTACAATATAATGATATAAGTTATTCTGGAGCAAGTTATTCTTGTATTTAACTTATTGTTTAGCATGCACAACTATATATACTAATGTCGAGCATTTCTATCGTTCAAATTGTTATGCATGCTTAGTATTCAATTCTAATTAACCTTGGCTTAGTATTGTTTAAGCAAGGTATGCTATAGTTATTCAAATTGTATGCTATTATATTATTCCTAAAGCATGACTTTAGTTTACTATGATTGATTCAAATCACGATTATTCTAGAGTATAGTGTTATTGGTTTTATTCAACTACTCCTTAGTTGATGTTCGTTGAATTCCAAATTACCTTGAAAGCTTATCCAAACCAAACTTACTTTGGTGCGGACTTGTATTCTAAATACTATGATGAACAACTCTTTTAATAGAGGTTTACGCTTAGCGTTGAAATGTTTGTGCACAATATATTGTACGAAGGGCTGATCCCCCTAAGTACGTGGAGTCCTTATAGTCTTGTGATTGTTAAAGTTATAGTTGAAAGATTACTTATAACTGTGGACATGGTTCGTGGTCGTTAGACCCTCAGTTGTATATTTCAGAATGTTAATAGAACATATTGTTCAGTTCTATTGAGCCTATTAGTTAGAAAATGTTGTAAGATTTTCTTCATTGTTATTTCAAGTGAGCTTTGTTTGCTCACTCTTGCTTATATAACTATTACAGTTAAAGATGAGAAGGTAGATGTACCTAGCACCAGTAAAGGAAAAGGAAAGATGATCAAGTACTGAAGACTTGTAATGTGTTGACAGTTATTTACTAGACTTTTATTTGATTGATGTAATGAAGTATTTATTTAATTTTCGCATTTGAATGATTGTAATTAAAAGTTAGATAACCTGGGAGATTTTGTTTATATAATCCCTTAAAGGAAGGTTTATTATTCAATTTTATTATGATTGGGTAGTTAGATATGAATGAGTTGATTAAGTGAACACCGAATCTTGAGGTGATGATGTACCGAGATTTGAGGGTGTCACAAGTTGGTATCAAAGCTTTAGGTTATGAACCTTAGGTGGGGGGAAAAGCCTTAGGAAGTAACCTTTGAAAAGATAGTGGAGATAACTCTTATCGAGTTTTAAGGAAGAAGTAATAAAACACTTATGTATTTATAGTTTATGTACTCGAGAGTGTCGAGTAGAAATGATTAATAATTAAAACATTAAAACTTTTTTGTCAGGATGACTAATGTCGGAGAATCCAGTCAGGCTAGAGAGGAAGGACCTTAGATGCCTATAGAGGGGAGCCTCGCGGTATTCAGGTTGTTTGGGAACATCTACTGCCACGGGAGTCAGCCTCGTTGGTCACAGTGGTTGAAGAAGAGGATGATGATTTGGAGACGGATGAGGAGGATCCCGTGGAGTTGCCAAAGGAGGATGAGGATGACGAGGATGAGGAGGAAGAACTAACCTCGATAGCTGCTCGTATGTATGATGAAGTCTACGATCGTAACGTGGAACTTCAGGATACCGTCGAGGAGTTGGAAGAGATAGTAGCTGAACAACAGACTGCAATGACACAGAAGGACGACGAGATCCATGATCGTGAGGAACGACTGACTAATGTCGAAGAGAAGCTAGTACAAACTGAAGGAGAGAAAGATCAATTGATCGAGGTGATAGCAGAACTGAAGAACAAACTGAAGGAAGAAGCTACTAAGAGAGCAAGAGCTAAAGACGCATACGAAGAAGCTTATCAACGAACCGGGATAGCAGTAAGAGACGCGCACTCAAAGAGGATGAAGATGGAGGAGATGGATAAAGTATTCAATACCATGATCAATCGAGCTCAAGATCGGGTCATGGGTTATCTAATTCAGTTCGAGACTCTGCCATCGTACGTGTTAGATCGCCGAACAATGTTCCGAGTTATGGAAGAAGAGCGTCGAAAGGCTATACAGTATCTTAATAGGACATCCTAGGGAATGTACTTGATATAAGATATATGATATGATAAATAATATGTAAGTCCCCAGTGTCATGTAACCTGTGGGATATGATGATGATGTCCTGAAGCTATAATAGTTCAGGAAAATAATGTATATAGCAGTGATGCTATTGTTATGATGTTTTCCAAAGAAATTATGAGTGAATAAAAGTTATTTATCTTATTATTCCAAAGTGCTATGTGTTATGTGATTATTACTTCTTTGAGGGCAAGTAAAATTTTTTTTTTTTTAAAAAGAGTGGACTAATAATCTAATGAGTGTATTTTTAACAGAAAATGCCTCCAGGACGTCAACCACCCCAACAGAGAACCACTGAAGGAACCAACAACAATAATGCTGAAGCTAACCCTGTTCAATAGCTAGTGACGTTACTGACAGGTGCACTGCAAAATCAACCGCAAAATTAACCACAAAACCAAGGCACGACGTTTAAGGAGTTTAAGGCGGTTGGACCACCTGAATTCCGTGGGTCCATGAATCTAGTCGAGGCACATACCTGGATTATGGAAATAGAGAAAGTATTTGAAGTCGTTAGGGTAGGGGAAGATCAGAAGACTGCTTTTACAACGTTAATATTGAAAGCAGAGGCTAGTTATTGGTGGCAGGCCAATAAAACCAGGGAAGGACCAGGAGTGATGACCTGGGATAGGTTCAAGGAGTTATTCTTCGAGACCTATTTCCCAGAGAGTTCGAAGAGTCAGTTAGAGGTTCAGTTTTTAGAGTTGAAGCAGGGAACGATGTCGGTGTCTGAGTATGTCGCGAAATTCAACGAGTTGGTGAGGTTTGCGCCATATCAAGTCAGCACAGATGAACACAAGGCAAAAAGGTTTGAACAGGGACTGAAGTCCTGGTTGTACAGTAGGGTTTCCCTGTTCCAGTTGAAGACGTTTGCAGCAGTGATAGAGAAGGCGATTCTCGCTGAGAGTGGAGGCGAGGCTGTAACAAAACACAATCAAGAGCAGAGGAAAAAGAAAAGTGAAGGTGAAGCTAAGAGTGGTAGTAGTAACGGCAGAAATGGCAACAATTTAAAAAGGAAGTGGAGTGCGAATGGGGGAGCTGGAAATCAGCAATGAAGCCAGCAAAAGAAGAAGTTCGAAGCATGTGCTATATGCGGAAAGTTTCACAAGGGTGTATGCTTAATCGGGAAATGAGTATGCTTCAACTGTGGCCAGGAGGGTCACATCGCCCCAAATTGCAATCAACCAAGAAGAATGTTTGCTACACCTGCGGGTCAAAGGATCACTTTGCTCGTGAGTGTCCAAAGAAGAAGTCGGGTGAGACAGCTAGAAGCAAGGGAAATGCTAGTGGAGGTGCACTGACTATTGCTGGACCGACGTCAACAAATAAGCCCACAGCCAGAACCTTTAACATTACAGTGCAGGACGCGGTGCAATCAAAAGATGTCGTGTCAGGTATTATCCAAATCAATGATATAAATGCATATGTATTATTTGATTCAGGTGCTACTTGCTCATTTATATCTGATGAATTTCCCTTTAAACATAGAAATTGCGAATATGGAAGTGATTCCTGTTAGGTTCGTATACAAGAACTGTAGGGTGAATATTAAGGGGAATATTATGATGGTAGATTTAATTCCGATAAAACTCGAAGAGTTTGACGTGATATTAGGAATGGATTGGCTATTCAATTATGGAGCAAAAATTGACTGCCAAAAGAAGTGTGTAAACCTTATGACTCAGTCAAAGGTTGTTTTTCATGGTAGCAAATCGCCTAGACAAATGAGATGTCTGATGATGATGCATGCCAAGAAGTTGTTGAGTCAGGGTTGTGTAGGGTACTTAGCTTACATAGTCGATACTCAAAAGGAGAAGGGTGTTAAATTAGAGGAAATACCAGTGGTTAGGGAATTTATGAACGTTTTTTCAGAAGATTTGTCGGGACTTCCGCCCGACAGAGAGATTGAATTCGTGATCGACTTAGCGCCAGGAACTTTTCCGATATCGAAAGCCCCGTACAGAATGGCTCCGGTAAAAACGAAGGAACTGATGGTACAACTGCAGGAGCTGTTGGACAAGAAATATGTTCAGCTGAGTGTATCACTGTGGGGAGCGCCAGTGTTATTCGTGAAGAAGAAGGATGGGTCAATGCATCTTTGCATTGATTAAAGGGAATTGAACAAAGTCACTATTAAGAATAAATATTCATTGCCAAGAATAGATGATTTGTTTGACCAGTTGAAGGGTGCTAGATATTTCTCAAAAATAGATTTGAGAAGTGGGTATCATCAACTGAAGGTAAGAAAGGAGGATGTACCGAAGACGGCATTCTGAACTCGCTATGGATATTACGAATTTTTGGTGATGTCTTTTGGTTTGACAAACGCCCCTGCAGCGTTCATCGATTTGATGAACAGGGTGTTTAAACCATTTTTAGATAAGTTTGTGGTGGTATTTATCGATGATATTCTGGTGTACTCTGAATCTCGAGAGGAGCACGTGGAACATTTACGTCTGACGCTGGAGATGCTAAGAAAAGAAAAATTGTACGCGAAATTCTCTAAATGTGAATTTTGACTGGAACGTGTACAATTTCTTGGTCATGTAATCGATAAGGATGGGATTTCAGTGGATCCATTAAAAATCGAAGCAGTGATAAATTGGGAACAACCAAGAACTCCATCAGAAGTAAGAAGTTTCTTGGGATTGGCCGGATATTACAGACGATTTATTCAAGATTTTTCTAAGATTGCTACTACGTTGACAAATTTGACGAGAAAATTTGTAAAATTTGTTTGGACGGAAAAGTGTGAGGAAAGTTTTCAAGAACTGAAAAAGAAGTTAAGTGTGGCACCTGTGTTGTCACTACCAGATAATACAGGAAACTTTGTGGTGTAGAGTGATGCTTCACACAAAGGATTGGGTTGTGTCCTTATGCAGAATGGCAAGGTTATTGCGTATGCATCAAGGCAACTGAAAGACTATGACAAAGGGTATCCGACTCATGACTTAGAGCTGGCGGCAGTAGTATTTGCTCTGAAAATATGGAGACATTATCTCTATGGAGAAAAATGTGAGATCTACACAGACTATAAAAGTCTAAAGTATATCTTCACACAGAAAGACCTGAACATGCGACAAAGGAGATGGATGGAATTGATAAAGGATTACGATTGTGAGATCTTTTATCATCCGGGCAAAGCTAACGTGGTTGCAGATGCCTTGAGTAGGAAAGGTAGAGAAAAGTTGATGTTGTTAACTGATAAGGAGGAGCTCATTTCAGCAATGGCAAGGCTAGAGCTAGAAATCAAATTTCCAGAAGAATCCGGTGAAAAATTGTACCAGATAGAAGCTAGTCCAACTTTGGTGGACAAGGTGAAGAATGCACAACTACAGGATGAAGAATGTAGAAAAATAAAGGAAAGCGTGACCGAGGGTAAAGAATTGAAGTACAAGGTCGATACTGAGGGAATGCTAAGATTCGATGGACGAATTTGGGTTCCAGCAGTACACGATATTTGTAAGACCCCAAATTATTAATAAATGAAATTTAAATTCCCTCTATTTATTATTTTGAAATAGTAAGTGTTAAATTGATTAATGAGGTTAGTTATGGGTAAAATGCGTAAATATTTTAAATAAGCAAGTGGTTATAAAATATTCATTGTTGTCGGGGAATATTCGTTTGGTCGTGGAATATTCTTCCTGTCGGGGAATATTCGTACGACGGCGCAGTCTTTTGTGGGCCCCATAACGGAAAGCGATTGGATGAAGAAAACGACAAGTATATGTTTTTTATTAATAACGGCGTAGTTGTTACCGTTAATACTGTTGGAATACCCGGTGGTTAAAACACAGTAATACGCGTTGTTACACAGTAGCACACTGTATTGCACCAATTATTGATTCTTACGTAAGAAGGCACTACTCAATAATGGTTACAGTAATTACTGTTCAGTATTTTATTTTATTGATTCAATAATTGCTGCGTTGATATTTTATATTACTGTTGTTTCAATAATTGTCACTACACAGTATTTCCCATTATCAGATCAATAATTCATATTATTTGAATAATATTATTAGATAACATTATTGGCAATGTCTAGAAAGTTCTGTCTAAGGAGAGGTTTGGTCATCTAATTGCGCGCCAGTAAGGAGAAATCCTTATTGGAAAGCCCCCTCTTTCCTGGGAACGGCCTGGTTGTCATAAATGTGATTCTGTAATATTATTTGTAAATAATTAATTATTGATTCATATGATAAGGAAATATTTATTTTTGTGGATATAAATGAGGGATATATTTTTGTGGTTAAAAATGAAGGAGTTAATGTTGAGGTTTTTATCAGTATTTTTGTCGGAATGGAGGTATTAAAAATCAGGGTTTTTGAGATATTTTGCGGGAGTTATAATTTTTAATCCGACCGTTGGATCGTGGTAATTTTTGGATATGTTATACATATATAAGTTGAGTATATGTCCACAAATTTTGAACCGTTAAAAATGAACGTATGATTTATTATGAATTTTACGAGATGACTGGTTCAGAAATTGTTGAATTTTCGGAGTTAATCATTTTGGTAGAAAATTCTAGAATTGGTGGGCCCCACTCTTGGTTGGTGAAGAAATGTGCTGAGATTTTTATTCAAATGTGGTGGGTGGGAATAGTAGCAGGTAAAGCCATCAGGTTGCAGGTTAAGTCTGTTTCGGCGTGCTAACATTTTCCTATAAATAGAGGGCTAAGTTAGAATTGAAAATCACACCAGAAACAAGTTTTCTCTCTTTCTCTCTCTAGATTATTGAGTGTATTTTGTGAGTATTTAGATACTTTGAGAGTTTCTATTCATCAGAGCAAGTGTCTTTCAGCCTTATACCGGTATTCCGACTAGAAGTACTGTCTGTACGAGGTAAGGGATGTTATTTTATTCAAAAATGATATTATTTCTTCAATATCATTATGCCGAAATATTGGTTGGAAATTTTTATCAAATTTGGAACTTTTCACGTCGGGGTTACTATTCATGAGTTACTATTCACGAGTTATTATTCACGAGTTACTATTCACCGAAAAATAAAATTTTCTTCTTTTCGTCCAAAATATCTATTCTGGGTACTAGCTTTGATTGTATCCATGTTTTGATCATTCTTGAATTCTACTTCACTATGAATAATTATAAGGTATTTTTGGACATGAATAAATCGAAATACGAATCCTTAATATTTGTTATTTTGTTTCACTGGATTCGTTTTCTTTAATATATTTTTCATCATCCTCAGTCCTAAATGATGATATTACTGAATATCTTTGGCCGTAGTGCAAAGATGAATGATTAACTGATGAATATCTTTGGCCCGTAGTGCAAAGATGAACAGGTGTTGAGATGAACATGATCGACTGGTGATACAAATGAATATCTTTGGCCTGTAGTGCAAAGATGAATATTTGATTAAAGATGGTTATTGATTGTTGTTACAGGGATAAAATATTGATGATGGACTTTTAAATCTTAGAAGATAGTAGAACTCATTCTCTACTTGACTCTTCTAATGGTTTGCTGTTTCCGCTGCAGTTATTGATTTAAAACTTGTTGTCTATTGTATTCTATTAGATTTTTCCCTGTTGAAGACTAACGATAATTTGTTCTGTATTATCTTAGTCATAATGTTCTTTACTGGGCTAGTTGAGCTCATCCTTTTCCTTTTTGTTCCATTTTTCTCAGGAGGCGAGAATGTAGCGAGTACTAGTCGGGGTATGGAATGATGGTTCTAGAAGTTACTTTAGTAGTCCTCACTATTTTTGTGAAATAATGTATCAATAATTGTAATGAGGGCTTATTTGAGTGTGGATATTGTCTAAATGACAATATTTGTATTTAAACTCACAGTTCTTGTGTTGTAATAATAAAGATGTAGTTGTTTCTGTACCATGTATTTTGGCGACTCAGAATGGGTGTTGTATACCTATTTTGGGGGCGTCACAGTTGGTATCAGAGCTTAGGGATATGATCTCTGGCGGAGATCGGGGAATAGAACTAGGAGGGGAGAGACGAATCCTTCGCTAGTGTGTCCTACCTAAGCTTATTTATTGGTCAGTCATAATATAGGGGTATTATGTGATTTGTTAATTTATTTAATTAACCCTTGTTTTATGGCAGTATTTGAGAATGTCGACTGAGAATGTTAATAGTGGAGTAAATGAGACCGTGGAGACACCGGTGCTTACCAACGAGGAGAACGTGCAACAGGCTGGCAATGTTCCTCCTGTGAACAACACCAATGAGCAGATGATGAACGATGGAATGTTTAGAAGTTTTTTGCAATTCATGCAAAACCAGACAAGGGAGACTCGTGTTCAAAATACAGGAGGAAATGATAGCAATTCACGGTTTGTCACAGCCAAACAGTTCAAAGAATTGGGACCACCAGAATTTAAGGGAAAGCCGGATCCGATCATGGCGGAAACGTGGGTCAAGCAAATTACCAAGATATTCGATGTCTTGGGATGCACGGAGGAACAGAAGGTTCCATTCGCCACCTTTATGTTCCGTGGCGAGGCAGATTACTGGTGGGAGTCTGTGAAGCGTACCCATCCAACCGCACTCAGCATGTCTTGGGAGACATTTCAAAAACTGTTCAATGACAAGTACTTTCCTGAAAGTATTCGTCATATGAAGGAGGTAGAGTTTATTAGACTAGAGCAGAATAATATGACGGTATCTCAGTACGAGGCAAAGTTTGCAGAGTTGTCCAGGTTTGCACCTCATTTGGTGGAGAATGAGGAACGTATGACGAGGATGTTTCTGAGAGGTTTGAAACCCGGCATACGTCAATATCTCATTTCTCATAAATTTTCTCTCTATTCAGATGTTGTCAACAGGGCTCAATTATTAGAGCGAGATAACGAGTACGGTCAACTGAGGGATCACAACCAGGATCATATCGGTGGCAGTAGTCATCAGAACAATGATAACCAGCGGAGAAAGAAAAATACAGACAAGAACGGCAACCACTCTGGTGGTAATCGTGGCTATGAAAATAGAAGAAGCGAGTCGGGAGGAGATTTTAAAAAGAGGAGATTCAACAATGACAATACGAAGACGTCAGCACCAACAGCAATTGGTTCCAAGGGAGGAGAACGACCACCGGTTATATGCTATAAGTGCGGAAAAGAAGGACATATCAGCCCAAACTGCCCACAACAGTTTAAGGTATGTTATAATTGTGGAAAGGAAGGACATATCGCTCGAGATTGCACTGTAGCAAAACCAAGTCCAGCGGGGATGGTGACTCAAAAAGCTGTCCCAGAAAAGATAAAGTCAACGGTTCCTGGAAGAGCGTTTGTCGTGACTGGTCAACATGCGAGGAACCCAAACGAGGTGATCACGGGTAAGCTAATCATAAATTCATGCGAAGTTTATACCTTATTAGATACCGGTTCTACCCATTCTTTTATCTCTCCTGCTTGTGCTCAACGTTTAAACTTGACTCCGGAGAAGTTAGACTTTGATTTATCTGTGGAGACTCCGTTAGGAGAAACTTTCATCACATCCACTGTTTATAAATCTTGTGTGATCCAAGTTGGTACCATCACCTTACCTGTTGACCTTATCTCTTTAAAGATACTTGCTTTTGATGTGATTTTAGGGATTGATTGGCTAACTACTCATCATGCCAAAATTGATTGTTTTCGTAAGGTTGTTAGTTTTCATATTCCTAACCAACCTGTTGTACGAATTCAAACAACTAAGCCATTAAAATCAATCACTGTTATATCAAGCCATAAAGCCATTCGTTTATTAAAAAACGGATGTCAAGCTTTCTTAGCCCATGTTATGGATTTGAATAAAGACACGTCAAATTTGAATAATATTCCTGTTGTTATTGACTTTCCTGACGTATTTCCTGAAGAACTTCCCGGTCTACCCCCAGAACGAGAAATTGAATTCTTTATTGATCTTGAACCTGGTACAAAGCCCATTTCTAAAACCCCATATCGAATGGCTCCTATTGAACTTCAGGAGTTAAAGGTCCAACTACAAGAGTTGTTGGACATCGGTTTCATTCGTCCTAGTACATCTCCTTGGGGTGCTCCTGTTTTATTTGTAAAGAAAAAAGACGGGAGTATGCGACTTTGTATTGATTACCGGGAATTAAACCATGTCACTATTAAGAATAGGTATCCGCTACCTCGTATTGATGACCTGTTTGACCAGTTACAAGGAGCACAGTTCTTTTCAAAGATCGATCTTCGTTCTGGATATCATCAGCTGAAGGTTAAAACTGAGGATATTCCAAAGACTGCCTTCAGAACTCGGTACGGGCATTATGAGTTCCTAGTTATGTCTTTTGGATTGACTAATGCTCCTGCGGCTTTCATGGATATGATGAACCGAGTATTTAAGGATTATTTGGATCAGTTCGTTGTTGTCTTTATTGATGACATCCTCATATATTCCAAAAGCCGTGAAGATCATGAGCATCATTTGAAGCTGGTACTCCAAAGGCTGCGTGAAAATAAGTTATATGCCAAGTTGAAGAAATGCGAGTTCTGGCTTGAGGAAGTAGCTTTCCTAGGGCACGTGGTGTCAAAACATGGAGTATCTGTGGACCCGGCGAAGATTGAAGCAATACAAAGTTGGGAGCAACCAAAGACGGTGACCGAAGTACGTAGCTTTCTAGGCTTAGCTGGTTATTATCGAAGATTCGTGGAAGGGTTTTCTCGAATCGCTACCCCGTTAACTCAGCTGACTCGAAAAGATATCAAATTCGTATGGAGCGAGGAATGCGAGAAGAGTTTTCAAGAGCTTAAGAGGAGACTCATTTCGGCACCTGTTCTGACAATACCATCTGGTTCGGATGGATTTGTTATCTACAGTGATGCTTCAGGCAAAGGGTTAGGATGTGTTCTCATGCAACATGGGAAAGTCATAGCCTATGCCTCGCGACAACTCAAAGAATATGAGAGGAATTATCCTACTCATGATTTGGAGTTGGCAGCAGTAGTTTTCGCGTTGAAGATCTGGAGACACTACCTGTATGGGGAGAAAGTGGAGATCTATACAGATCATAAAAGCCTTAAATATTTCTTCACCCAAAAGGAACTCAACATGCGGCAGCGACGTTGGCTCGAGCTGTTAAAAGATTACGATCATACCATCCAATATCATCCTGGAAAAGCAAACGTAGTAGCTGACGCATTGAGTAGAAGATCATATGCGGGTACGAGTGCAATGTTGTTAACACAAAGGCCCATTTTGTATGACTTGCAAAGGATGGAGATAGAGATGAAGGCTCCAAGTACCCACATGATGATATCAAATATACGAGTAGAACCGACTTTAATCGATAAAGTTAAAGCTGCTCAAGCTACGGACATAGAGCTGATGCGTATGAAGAAGAAAGTGCAAGAAGGTTCTATTCCAGAAGCAAGAATCGATGAAGAAGGAATACTTCGAGTTCACTCTAGACTCTGTGTTCCTAACAATTCTGATTTGAAGTACAAGATCATGATGGAAGCACACAATACACCATTTGCAATCCATCCTGGAAGTACCAAAATGTATCGTGATCTACGACATACATTTTGGTGGAATAATATGAAGAGAGAGATTGCAAAGTTTATCTCGAGGTGTTTAACTTGTCAACGTGTAAAGGCGGAACATCAAGTACCAAAGGGTCCATTGCAACCACTTGAGATTTCGAAATGGAAGTGGGAACACATTACCATGGATTTCGTTACGGGTCTTCCCACGGTTTCTCAAGGCATAAATGCTATTTGGGTTATTGTTGATAGATTAACCAAGTCTGCTCATTTCTTGCCGATACGGGAGACTTATTCCCTTGAACGTCTTGCTCGTATATACGTAGATGAGATTGTGAGACTGCATGGCATGCCAGTATCCATAGTTTCGGATCGTGACCCAAGATTCACTTCAAGATTTTGGGTTAGCTTGCAAAAAGCTATGGGCACAGATTTACGATTTAGTTCGGCATACCATCCTCAAACGGACGGACAATCAGAGAGGACTATTCAAACTCTTGAAGATCTATTAAGACTTTGTGTCCTAGATTTCAAAGGGAGTTGGGATAAGTACCTACCATTGGTGGAATTCTCTTACAATAACAGTTATCAGGCAAGTATAGGTGTGGCCCCATTTGAAGCATTATATGGACGAAAGTGTCGCTCTCCAGTATGCTGGGACGAGGTGGGTGAAGCAACATTGTTGGGACCAGAGTTGGTACGCATGACTACAGAGAAGATCCAAACGATTCGACAACGTATACAAACGGCACAGGATCGACAAAAGAGTTATGCGGATCTTCATCGGAAGGACGTGGAATTTGACATTGGGGATCATGTATTGTTGCGTGTGGCTCCATGGAAAGGAGTTACAAGATTTGGGAAGAGAGGAAAGCTCAATCCACGATTTATTGGTCCATTTCAGATTCTTGACCGAGTAGGAAATGTGGCCTATAGACTTGCGTTACCTCCAAGTATGTCTCGTGTTCATAATATTTTTCATATATCTGTGTTACGTAAATATGTGAAAGACCCAGACCACGTTATTGAGTTAGAACCGGACGAGATAGCTGAAGACTTAACGTACGAAGAGGTACCTGTCAAGATCTTGGATAGAAAGGAGCATGTCCTACGCACGAAGGTCATACCACAAGTTAAAGTTTTGTGGAGAAACCATGCTATTGAGGAAATGACCTGGGAGTTGGAAACGGAAATGAAAGCGAGGTATCCTCATCTTTTCGAAACACCAGGTACGTACGTCAATTTCGAGGACGAAATTTCATAAGGAAGGGAGGTTGTAAGACCCCAAATTATTAATAAATGAAATTTAAATTCCCTCTATTTATTATTTTGAAATAGTAAGTGTTAAATTGATTAATGAGGTTAGTTATGGGTAAAATGCGTAAATATTTTAAATAAGCAAGTGGTTATAAAATATTCATTGTTGTCGGGGAATATTCGTTTGGTCGTGGAATATTCTTCCTGTCGGGGAATATTCGTACGACGGCGCAGTCTTTTGTGGGCCCCATAACGGAAAGCGATTGGATGAAGAAAACGACAAGTATATGTTTTTTATTAATAACGGCGTAGTTGTTACCGTTAATACTGTTGGAATACCCGGTGGTTAAAACACAGTAATACGCGTTGTTACACAGTAGCACACTGTATTGCACCAATTATTGATTCTTACGTAAGAAGGCACTACTCAATAATGGTTACAGTAATTACTGTTCAGTATTTTATTTTATTGATTCAATAATTGCTGCGTTGATATTTTATATTACTGTTGTTTCAATAATTGTCACTACACAGTATTTCCCATTATCAGATCAATAATTCATATTATTTGAATAATATTATTAGATAACATTATTGGCAATGTCTAGAAAGTTCTGTCTAAGGAGAGGTTTGGTCATCTAATTGCGCGCCAGTAAGGAGAAATCCTTATTGGAAAGCCCCCTCTTTCCTGGGAACGGCCTGGTTGTCATAAATGTGATTCTGTAATATTATTTGTAAATAATTAATTATTGATTCATATGATAAGGAAATATTTATTTTTGTGGATATAAATGAGGGATATATTTTTGTGGTTAAAAATGAAGGAGTTAATGTTGAGGTTTTTATCAGTATTTTTGTCGGAATTGAGGTATTAAAAATCAGGGTTTTTGAGATATTTTGCGGGAGTTATAATTTTTAATCCGACCGTTGGATCGTGGTAATTTTTGGATATGTTATACATATATAAGTTGAGTATATGTCCACAAATTTTGAACCGTTAAAAATGAACGTATGATTTATTATGAATTTTACGAGATGACTGGTTCAGAAATTGTTGAATTTTCGGAGTTAATCATTTTGGTAGAAAATTCTAGAATTGGTGGGCCCCACTCTTGGTTGGTGAAGAAATGTGCTGAGATTTTTATTCAAATGTGGTGGGTGGGAATAGTAGCAGGTAAAGCCATCAGGTTGCAGGTTAAGCCTGCTTCGGCGTGCTAACATTTTCCTATAAATAGAGGGCTAAGTTAGAATTGAAAATCACACCAGAAACAAGTTTTCTCTCTTTCTCTCTCTAGATTATTGAGTGTATTTTGTGAGTATTTAGATACTTTGAGAGTTTCTATTCATCAGAGCAAGTGTCTTTCAGCCTTATACCGGTATTCCGACCAGAAGTACTGTCTGTACGAGGTAAGGGATGTTATTTTATTCAAAAATGATATTATTTCTTCAATATCATTATGCCGAAATATTGGTTGGAAATTTTTATCAAATTTGGAACTTTTCAC
Source organism: Panax notoginseng (assembly GCA_016801055.1). Taxonomy (NCBI): domain Eukaryota; kingdom Viridiplantae; phylum Streptophyta; class Magnoliopsida; order Apiales; family Araliaceae; genus Panax; species Panax notoginseng. The sequence goes on along the minus strand of CM029014.1, from coordinate 42,225,446 downwards.
GTCGGGGTTACTATTCACGAGTTACTATTCACGAGTTACTATTCACCGAAAAATAAAATTTTCTTCTTTTCGTCCAAAATATCTATTCTGGGTACTAGCTTTGATTGTATCCATGTTTTGATCATTCTTGAATTCTACTTCACTATGAATAATTATAAGGTATTTTTGGACATGAATAAATCGAAATACGAATCCTTAATATTTGTTATTTTGTTTCACTGGATTCGTTTTCTTTAATATATTTTTCATCATCCTCAGTCCTAAATGATGATATTACTGAATATCTTTGGCCGTAGTGCAAAGATGAATGATTAACTGATGAATATCTTTGGCCCGTAGTGCAAAGATGAACAGGTGTTGAGATGAACATGACCGACTGGTGATACAAATGAATATCTTTGGCCTGTAGTGCAAAGATGAATATTTGATTAAAGATGGTTATTGATTGTTGTTACAGGGATAAAATATTGATGATGGACTTTTAAATCTTAGAAGATAGTAGAACTCATTCTCTACTTGACTCTTCTAATGGTTTGCTGTTTCCGCTGCAGTTATTGATTTAAAACTTGTTGTCTATTGTATTCTATTAGATTTTTCCCTGTTGAAGACTAACGATAATTTGTTCTGTATTATCTTAGTCATAATGTTCTTTACTGAGCTAGTTGAGCTCATCCTTTTCCTTTTTGTTCCATTTTTCTCAGGAGGCGAGAATGTAGCGAGTACTAGTCGGGGTATGGAATGATGGTTTTAGAAGTTACTTTAGTAGTCCTCACTATTTTTGTGAAATAATGTATCAATAATTGTAATGAGGGCTTATTTGAGTGTGGATATTGTCTAAATGACAATATTTGTATTTAAACTCACAGTTCTTGTGTTGTAATAATAAAGATGTAGTTGTTTCTGTACCATGTATTTTGGCGACTCAGAATGGGTGTTGTATACCTATTTTGGGGGCGTCACAATATTAAAGAAGACATCTTGATAGAAGCTCATAGCTCAAGATACTCTATTCATCCAGGAAGTACAAAAATGTATCAAGATTTGCGGCGTCATTTCTGGTGGCCGAACATGAAAAGAGATGTTGCAAAATGCGTTGCAAAGTGGTTGACATGTCAGAAAGTGAAGGCCGAGCATCAAAGACCCAGCGGATTACTTCAACTGTTGGAAATACCAGAATGGAAGTGTGAACACATCATGATGGATTTTGTGGTGGGCCTTCCAACTACTCAGAGAAGATGTGACGCAATATGGGTGATAGTGGACAAACTGACAAAATCTGCGCACTTTTTGCCAATAAAGATTAGGTTTAATCTTGATTAGCTGGCAAAGTTATACGTTAAAGAGATCGTGTCGAGACATGGAGTTCCAGTGTCAATTGTGTCAGATAGAGATCCGAGGTTCACATTAAATTTCTGGAAGAAATTACAAGAATATATGAGAACACAGTTGCGAATGAGTACGGCATATCATCTGCAAACAGATGGCCAAAACGAACGAATGATCCAGACATTGGAAGATATGCTGAGAGCATACGTCATGAATTTCAAAGGAAGCTGGGAAGAATATTTACCATTGGTGGAATTTGCCTACAATAACAGTTACCACGCAAGCATCGGCATGCCGCCTTACGAAGCATTATACGGCAGAAAGTGCAGAACTCCACTGTGCTGGGATGAAGTCGGTGAACGTCAACTGCTAGGACCAGAACTGGTAAAACAAACTGCTGACGTTATCAAACTCATCAGGAAAAGACTGGTAGCAGCTCAAGACCGACAGAAGAAGTATGCTAATCAACGTAGATAAGAGCGTGCATTCGACGCAGGAAATTATGTATTCCTAAAAGTTTCTCCTTGGAAAGGGAAAATTCGCTTTGGTAAAAAGGGAAAGCTAAGCCTGAGGTTTATTGGACCATTCGAGGTGCTGCGAAGAGTTGGAGAGCTGGCTTACGAGGTAGCTCTACCTCTAGAGTTGGAAAATATTCACAATATTTTTCATATTTCGGTGTTACGATCATATAAACCTGATTACAAGCACGTGATCGAGTACGAACCGTTGCAGTTCGAGAAAGATTTATCTTATGAAGAGATTCCTATCTAGATAGTTGACAGAAAAGAACAAGTGTTCAGGAATAAAGTGATACCTTCTGTGAAGGTGATATGGAGGAACCACAATGCTGAAGAAGCTACGTGGGAACTCGAAGAGAAAATATTGAAAGAGTACCCTGAGTTATTTGTTTAATATGTGTCTTCAATTCTGGGGACAGAATCTTTATAAGTAGGGAATAATATATAACGAATGTGTTATTTGAGTTGTGATTCTGGGGACAGAATCCTTATAAGAGGGGAATGATGTAACATTCCATATTTTTTTAAATGTAAATTATAAATATTTATTGATTTATATAAATATTTATTAGATGTGTTTATTATTGGATAAGTAATTGTTCAAATTGTTTGAGTTGATTTAGTTAATTATTTATTTACTAAATAATTAATGTGATTAGTTAATTATTTATTTGTTAAATAATTAATGTGTTATGTGGATTGAGTTATGTGATTAAGTAATTTATTTAATAAATTGTTATTAAATAAAGTGTGACAAATAACTATGTTATAAGAGTTATTAAAATAAATTAAAGTAGTTTATTTTAGTTTTACCCAAACAAAGCTTAAGGATATAAACTATTTTATTTTAAAGGGATTTGCCAAACAAATCCCTATGGCTTTTGGATTTTTGAAATTTAAATTATTTATAAAATAAACTAAATAAATAATATATATATATATATATATATATATATATATATATATATATATATATATATTTATTAGTGGTACGTTATATTTTTTTATAACTGATGTTATTATTGATTAGACTTATTATGGTCATGTCCGTTTTATGTTACGCGTATTGGATATCAGTTGAGTTACGTGGTTAGTAGTCTAAATTTTTACTGAGAAAAGAAAGAAAGGCTAGAGAGAGTTTTAAGAAAAAGAAAGAAGTTCAGAGTTTTGAAAGAGTTTGAGAGAAAACGTGATTTTCAAAGCAAGTCTGTTAACAAAGATTCTTAAGCAAACAAAAAGGTGTGTTTCTTTAACCTTAATATATGTACATATATATAATTATGGTTTCATGATGCCTAATGTCTCTGTGTTCTTCAACTTCACTGTGTATAAGATTTTTACAAAACTCTCTGTAAAACTATGTTTGTATAATTGGTTAGAGAAGCATATATATGTATAGTTACAATTGTTATCACTAGCATTTGAATATATATATATATATACATATATATATATATATATATATATATATATGACTGTATGCTAATTATAGGCTAAAGGAAGAAATTGATTTTTTCAGTGAAGTATATATATACGAATATATGTTTTGTAAAAATATCAAAATTTATGTATGCTAACAGAGGAATTGAACTATACATGTTAATTTGTTATATGTTGGTATACTTGTATTTCAAAGGAATCAAATTTGGTTGATAACAGTGGAAATTACGTTCACTGGACTTTAGATATCAACAATGGAGTTTTGAGTTTTAACCAAATATTATTTTAGTGATTTAAGTCTTTTAAATTTGCTGTTCAATTGTTGGTAAATGGTATATGGATGATTGTTAGCAATTATGTGTAATTTATATTAGTTATACATGTTGTTTGGGGCGAATTGTTGTTACAAATTTAAGACAGTAGCTTTGGCTCTGTTCTTTGTTTTGGTTCTGTGAGTTTCGGCGCCCCAGCGTCAAAATTCACGCTCCAGCGTCAAGTTTTGCGCCCCAGCGTTAACATCAGCGCCCCAGCTAGACTTCGCGCCGCAGCGCCGAGTCCCTATATATTTCTCGTGCCGGAGCGCCACCTCAGCGCCGCAGCGCGGCCCACAGTTCAAATTGTGGCGCCGCGGCGCCACTTAGCAGAATGCTCAAAAATGACTTTTGTCTTGAACAGAAGTCTGAAATTTTTAGTTGTAATGCTACAGGACCAAATAATTCTGTTATTTTAGTATTGTAATGTGTTGAACGAACATGGTGTTAATACCTAACGAGTTTATTATCGCTTAGGAATATAATTTGATTACATGGTTAGAAATTTAGACCATACGTGATGTAGCGTTGATTATGACTAATCATGTCATGTTAACATATGTATATAGGATAATTGTGATTTGGATTATAACGGTTTAATCTACGCACAAGGCAAGATTCTAAATCTCTATCTTTTTACATTGAGCAAGTTTTCTAATCTATTATCTTGTTAATTCAAGTACTGTTTTCAATTCGAATACAATATAATGATGTAAGTTATTCTGGAGCAAGTTATTCTTGTATTTAACTTGTTGTTTAGCATGCACAACTATATATACTAATGTCGAACATTTCTATCGTTCAAATTGTTATGCATGCTTAGTATTCAATTCTAATTAACCTTGACTTAGTATTGTTCAAGCAAGGTATGCTATAGTTATTCAAATTGTATGCTATTAGATTATTCCTAAAGCATGACTTTAGTTTACTATGATTGATTCAAATCACGATTATTCTAGAGTATAGTGTTATTGGTTTTATTCAACTACTCCTTAGTTGATGTTCGTTGAATTTCAAATTACCTTGAAAGCTTATCCAAACCAAACTTACTTTGGTGCGGACTTGTATTCTAAATACTAAGATGAACAACTCTTTTAATAGAGGTTTACGCTTAGCGTTGAAATGTTTGTGCACAATACATTGTACGAAGGGCTGATCCCCCTAAGTATATGGAGTCCTTATAGTCTTGTGATTGTTAAAGTTATAGTTGAAAGATTACTTATAACTGTAGACATGGTTCGTGGTCATTAGACCCTCAGTTGTATATTTCAGAATGTTAATAGAACATATTGTTCAGTTCTATTGAGCCTATTAGTTGGCAAATGTTGTAAGATTTTCTTCATTGTTATTTCAAGTGAGCTTTGTTTGCTCACTCTTGCTTATATAACTATTACAGTTAAAGATGAGAAGGTAGATGTACCTAGCACCAGTAAAGGAAAAGGAAAGATGATCAAGTACTGAAGACTTGTAATGTGTTGACAGTTATTTACTAGACTTTTATTTGATTGATGTAATGAAGTATTTATTTAATTTCTGCATTTGAATGATTGTAATTAAATGTTAGATAACCTGGGAGATTTTGTTTATGTAATCCCTTAAGGGAAGGTTTATTATTCAATTTTATTATGATTGGGTAGTTAGATATGAATAAGTTGATTAAGTGAACACCGAATCTTGAGGTGATGAAGTACCGAGATTTGGGGGTGTCACATAGCTTGTGTCCGAGTTCTGACTCATGTGACACAGATTGACAGTTTGACCCAGCGACTAGACCGGGCACATTTCTTTATCCGACATTTGGGCAGAGATCCAGCAGAGGCAGATTCGTTTGATCCTTCCAGCGCAGGAGCTGGCCCCTCAGATGACCCATTTGGTTTTGCCGGCGTAGATCCTCCTTTATATAGGCCTGATATCCCTATTAATAGTGATCCAGTGACTCAGGAGGAGTTACATCAGTTGGACAGGAATGATGATGTAGATATTGACACCATTGTCTTCTTTTGATGTATATTCTCATTATCTTTTTTGATAGGCCTCTATTAGCTATTGGGTGGCTGTGCCCCATTCTCGCTATATCTTTTGATAGGCCTCTGTTAGTAGTAGGGCGTCTGTGCCCCATTTCCCTGTATTTTTAGTTATACAGAGATGATGTATTAGATGATGATACACTTAGGAATGTATGTACAGTTTTCCATTCCCTATATCATATTGCCATCTATTATCTGTTATGCATGTGCCATGTTATGGATATATATGTATGTCTAGAGATATTCAGCATTGACCCCTGGATGGTATTATGATACGGCCCACACAGATGTCTTCTTCGACAGTCAGCCGCATAGATCACACCCCGCCATTATTGGTGGCATCCCGTCTGATATATTGGTATGATAGTATGTCACCCCCAGATAGGGTGACCGTAGATCAGCTGTTGCAGCATACCATGACCCTTTTGATGTTTCAGGTACCCGCAGGATTTTTAGAGGGCATGATGGAGCACTGGGTACCGGAGAGGCAGGTTTTTCGATTTGGGACCCAGGAGTTGACTCCGACTCTGGAGGAGTATGCACGTTTGACGATGCTGCCACTTGACAGACCTTGCGTGCATATGGCCATTGGTGACATGAGCCGTCAATTTATGACTCTCACCGGGCTGAGGCAGAGAATTGTACAGGATGAGCTCACATCCGGCCACGTGATATCCCAGCATTTTCTAATTGACAGATTTGGCTATAAGGACAGCTATGCTTGGCAATCTAGGGATTTCACCATACCAGAGGACCAGTGGCATTTGGCCAGGATAGATGTATTGCTGCTGTGTGTATTATTGTACGTGTACATGCCACGATACATGGATGAGTTGGACATCGGTGTCATCATGGCAGTGAGAGTTCTCAGGGAGGGTCGTACCATTATTTCGATGATTATGGCAGAGACGCTGAGGTCGGCCACGTTCTGCAGCACTTACCCTGCAGGGGTATTCACAGGCATTTCGGTCATGTTGTACGTGTGGTTTATGTCACACTTGAGACCGATTGGAACATTCAGACGATATGGGTATTGTTTCACCTATGAGATAGCTATGTCGTATTCCTTCCAGCCTACGGAGTGTATAGATCCTGCATCTTGGTCCATTTTCCTAGCTGGGATTGGAGATCCGTTTGCTATCTTGCCGTGTACAGGGCTCAGTTCACCATTTAGTTTCATTACTCATTCTCCAGGCATGGATTATCTCCCTCTGGCTGGTTTGAGGGGCATGACTACCTACCACCCACTGGCCGTGATGTCGCAGTTTGACCAGTTCCAGGTCTTTCATCCTTTTGATGGGGCGTTAGGCCAGCGCTTAGCTTCTCGCCATCTATCAGCAGAGGATCGATCCCGTGTGTATTGTTGTTGAGATCAGCGTGAGATAGCTGCTTTTTCTATTAGCCATCTGGGTTATTCTGCAGAGTATTCTGCTTGGATGGAGATAGAGACTTCATCGGCTGCGGTAGTATCCACAGTGCCTAGCATTACTTCAGATGGTGGAGAGCCCATAGAGGACATTGATTCTCAGACCGAGGAGGAGCCATTTACTGGGTTACCAGCAGCTCTCTTAGATTCTCCCAGTACTAGCACTGTCGTGATTCAGCATTTAGCACAGTACTTTGAGCAGAGTCTTCATCTGATGACCTTTGAGAGAGATCAGGCTAGAGCCCTGATGTTGACAGCTCTTGATGGTAGAGACACAACTCTGTTAGAGAGAGACGAGGCATTAGCTCGCAGATATGCCGCTGTTGTTGAGTGGGATGAGGCCAGATCAGCCAGGGATGCAGTGATAGTTGAGCGGGACAGTGCCATATCTGCCCGGGATATAGCTGTCACAGATAGTACTACAGTGAGGTCCCTTACCACTGGTATGCTTGCCGGGATGAGTGCATATATTGATGAGCATAGCGTCATCATGCAGATGGCCTCGGACTTGCTGGCGCGTGTGGATATCCTTGTACAGAAGACCACATCGTTACCTCCTTCTTCGGAGAGAGATGTTATGTTAGATCTGCTAGCTCGCCTGCATGCCGATCTATAGATAGCTTTGTATTTTCCTGCACATACTAGCTTAGCCATTTTGTCATGTACAATTTACATTGTGTATATTAAACAGTATTATATATAGCAGGGAAATATATTTTTGATCACTTCCCTTATGCTTGAATACTTACTTGATATTTGCCTGCTTCTTCATGACTTTTGATCTTGATGTATTCTGACCTCCTCCTTGTTGGATGGACATTGAGTTGTCTCTGGATAGTTCAGAATGGATCATGGATCTGTGTATATCCCTACCATCTTTGGTGTCTTGGGAATAGTTTCTGTATAGAAATGTGGAGAGGAGTGTGGCTTTCCTCTCTGAGATTAACCGTACCACAGATGGTCGCCAGTACTCCTATTTCAGAGGAGCCTAGTTAATTTCATCTCTTATGGATTGGTGTTGCCCTTTGAGGTACAACCGCAACTTAGATGGTCGTCGAATCTCCTATTTAGGAGGAGTTCAGGTAATTCCATCCCTTTGGTTTGAAGCCAAATGAAATGTGATGGATTGAAGTTTGATCCCAGTACCATTGACAAGTATTTGTGTTTTGGTAGGGGGTTAGACCGAACCATGAATGGATGCCTACGTACTCCTGTTGAAGAGGAGATCAGGTCTGCGTAGTTCGAACCTGGTGTAAGATGTTCAACGCTGTATGTGGCAGAAAGGGTGTAGGAATGTTTTTGTTGTTTTTATTTTTGTAAGGAAAAGGGTGTAGAAGTGTTTTTGTTATTTTTGTTTTATGGCGACCGGGCCATATAAAATGGTTGCCTACGTACTTCTGTGTATCAGGGAGATCAGGTCGACGTAGTTCGCCCTTTAGGGCGAGTTAAAAAGCGTAATCCCATGTGCAGGGTCAGACTGCAGGGAAGAAAGATTAATCCCATGTACAGGTTAAACTGTGGGGAAAGAAGTTTAATCCTAGGTTGAGGATAAATTGCAAGGGTGAAAAGTTTGATCCCATATTTGGGGGGACAAACTGTAAACGCGAGAGGTTCAATCCCTAGTGGGATGACTAAAGTTGTAAGAGCGCAGTGAAGCCAGGCTACTGTCTTAAGGAATATGTTTCCCTAAGAGGCAAAGTATGGAAAAGCGTTGTATGTGGTAAAGGGTTAAAGAACCGAAATGACTGGTGATCTGATGATCCAACACCAGGATGTTTGCTTGATGGTAACTTCAGACATAATACCGTTTCACGGTGTCCGATTTGATTAGTTGTGGAAATTCATCGCCGTCCATTTCCTACAATCTGAGAGCACCTCCTGTCAATACCTCCTTGACAATAAACGGGCCTTCTCAGTTAGGAGCAAATTTTCCCTTATATTAATCTTAGTTGTCGATGATTTTCTTCAAAACCAAATCATGTTGTTTAAACTGCCGTAGCCGGACTTTTCTATTATAGGATCGAGCGATCCTTTGTTGATATAACTGACCATGGAAGATAGCCGCGGTTCGCCTTTCATCTATTAGAGACAATTGGTGATACCTGTCTTGTATCCATTGATCTTCATCCAACTGAGCGTCCATCAACACTCTGAGGGATTCCATTTCTACCTCTATGGGGAGTACTACTTCCATCCCATAGGTTAATGCGTAGGGGATTGCCCCAGTTGAAGTACGCATTGATGTTCTGTAGACTAATAGAGTAAGAGGCAATAGGTCATGCCATCCTTTGTGGTTGGCGAACATCTTTTGCATGATCTTCTTGATGTTTTTGTTAGCCTCTTCAACAACACTATTCATCTTTGGACGGTAGATATCGGAGTTAAGATGTTTGATGTGGAATTTATTGAATAACTCCTCCATCATTTTGTTATTGAGATTCTTAGCATTATCTGATACAATTACCTCTGGTTGTCCATATCGACAAATATATTGTTTCTGATGAAAGTAATGATGATTTCTTTGGTAACCCTAGAGAAGGAGGTTGCTTCTACCCACTTGGTAAAGTAGTCGATCATGGTGAAGATAAAGTGATGTCCATTACTGGCTTTAGGCTCAATGGGCCCGATCACGTCCATTCCCCACATTGAGAAGGGCCAAGATGAACTCATATTATGGAGCTCCCGTGGAGGGGCGTGGATAGCATTCCCATGAATTTGACACTGATAACATCTCTTGACGTGGTCATTGCAGTCAGCCTTGAGAGAAAGCCAATAATGTCCTGTTCTGAGGATTTTCTTTACAAGTAAAGGGCCGCTCATATGTGGGCCACATACTCCACCATGGACCTCATCCATGAGTCTCTAAGCTTGATCCTTATCCAGGCATCTGAGGAGACCTAGTCCTGCATCTCTCTTGTAGAGTGCATCTTCGCTCAGGTAGAATTTTATAGCAAGTCGATGAATCCGCCTTTGTTCAGTCAGGCTCGCCTCAGCGGGTGTAGATCCATCTCGAAAGTACTCCTTAATATGCTAATACCAAGGTTGTTGGATGGGAGGTAGTTCGTCCGATACTTCTCCCACATAGTTCCCATAGGCTGGTGCATTTTGCAGGGCTAATGTGACGCTTGGCATGTGTTCCTTGTCAGGTAGGTGAATCAAGGAGGCCAAAGTTGCTAATGCGTCTGCGAAGTCATTCCTATTACGAGGAATGTGTAGAAAGGAGATCTCTTCGAACTCCGAAGCCATCTGTAAAACTTGCCAATGGTAAGGCAGCAAATGTAGCTCTTTAGTTTGATAGATTCCCGTGGATTGTTTGATTACCAACTCTGAATCCCCAAAGACAGTTAACCGCCTGATTCCCATTGAACGGGCAAGTTTTAGCCCCATGATACAGCCTTCATACTCAGCTGTGTTGTTAGTGCTGATAAACTGCAATTTGACGGCGACGGGATACTCCTCCCCTGTACCGGATACTAGAATTGCTCCAGCTCCAGAACCTTCCATATTAACAGCTCCATCAAAATACATGTTCCATGTTTGACGTGTATCGTACTGATGGTATTGCTGAATTGTCATTACCTATTCATTGGGGAAGTATGTTTCTAAGGGTTTGAAATCCCCTGAAGGTGCATCGGCCAGTTGATCCGCGATTCCTTGACCTTTAATGGACTTTTACGCCATGTAAACAATGTCAAATTGTTGCAGAATCAACTGCCATCTGGACAGTCGACAATTCAGTATGGGCTTACTGAACACATACTTGAGAGGATCCACGCGGGATATGAGATGGGTTGTGTGCCCATGGAGGTAATGTTGTAACCTCATAGCAGCCCATGCTAAAGCATAACAAGTCTTCTCAATTAGAGTGTACTTGTGTTCACTGATGCTGAATCTTTTCCTGAGGTAATAGATAGCTCGTTCTCTGCCTTTATCGTCTTTCTGACCCAACATACAACCCATGGCATTGTCACTTATGGATAGGTACATGAACAGGGGAACATCATCCCTGGATGGTACCAAAATATGAGCTTTGACTAGCTGATCTTTGATTGTAAGGAAAGCCTTTTGGCACTCATCATTCCATTTCATGGAGGAGATCTTCCTTAACAGCTTGAAGATAGGCCCATAGGTTGCTGTGAGTTGATAAATAAACCTACTAATGAAGTTGACTCTTCCCAAAAACCCCCCTATTTCCTTCTGTCTGAGGAATGGGCATTTTCGTAATGGCCTGGATTTTGGTGAGATCCAGCTCAATCCCTTTATGGCTGACTAGGAATCCTAGCAACTTGCCTGATTTAATGCCAAAGGCGCACTTGGCTGGATTCAACTTCAAGTTGTACTTACGCAACCTGTTGAAAAGCTTTTTGAGATGGTCTAGGTGGTCTTCCTCCCTTCGGGACTTGACGATGATGTCATCCACGTAGATCTCTATCTCTTTGTGCATTAAGTCGTGGAAAAGAGCCATCATAGCTCTTTGATAGGTAGCTCCGGCATTGATGAGGCCAACAGACAACCGTCTGTAGCAAAAGGTTCCCTAAGGCGTGATGAAAGCAGTTTTCTCACAATCCTCCTCAGCAACTAGGATCTGATGGTACCCCGCAAAGCAATCAACGAAGGAGTACATGCCGTATTGAGCAGTATTATCAATGAGAATGTGGATAAATGGCTCGGGAAAGCTATCTTTAAGGCAAGCTTTATTCAGATCCCGATAATTCACGCAAACTCGCACCTTTTCTCCAGGCTTAGGCACGAGAACGATGTTGGATATCCATTCAGGATATGTGGACACCATGATAATACCAGCTTGAAATTATTTCACAATTTCTTCTTTCACCTTTAAGCTCCACTCAGGTTTCAATCGCCTGAGTTTTTGCTTGACTGGATTGAATCCCTCTTTGATGGGAAGGAGATGAAGGACAATGTCAGTGGACAAACCCACCATATCCTCATGAGACCATGCAAACACATCCTGGAATTTGGTTAGTAGCGTAACCATGTCATTCCTCTGGTTTAGGGTAAGTTCTAAACCAATCTGGATTAACTTAGGATTTTCTAAAGTTCCGAGATTGAAAGAGATGGTTTGATCAAGGTTGGATTTAGGTTTGTCTTCGATTCTTTGATCTCCGGAGGCACCTCAATGTCCTCTTGTATTTCCATCAAGTCTGAGTCCAACTTTTCATCAAAGTTACAATCCTTGTGGAGAAGTGGCATCTTATTAGCAAGTACAGGCACATCTAAGTTCAGAGTCCTGAAACAAAATATGCTTTCACTTAATATATATGAAACTGTTTAATCATACAAAGTGTTAGCATGTACGGACAAAACAACTGCTAATACTGTACAGAAAAGTAAGCAATTATGATATCTACAGGGCAGAAAGAAGTCCTGCCCATTTTACCCTTGTCGACCAATGCAAGGAGTGCTGCTCCAATTGGCAATGGCAAAGTCCTGGGGGACTGCAGTGATGGAGGGGCTATCATCGTCCTCCTTCTCCTGAATGATGACCATTATGTCTGGGCAATCATCGTCTGGGGTGTATCTGTTTGTATGTTCATCATGGACAATGATGCGTATGTCTGACATCATTCTGACGATGTCCTGCTTGATTCTCTGTTCTTTTTCTTCCACCTTGGGATCTGGAACAAAGATTTCCTTCTCCTTTACCGGTATCAGTTTAGGAAATAACATAGCCATTACATTGGACGACACCTTTACTGGAGATTGTGCGGACTCCAGATTTATATGTGGAGATAATAGCCGTGTGGCTGACGTTGAAGGAATCTGCTTATGCTTATGTGGATTCCTGTACCTGGAACTGGCAGAATAGCCTAGTCCGGCTGTCCCAGCTTGACTGGACACTTGAATAGGGTGCTTAATACCCTGATGAATTTTAGCCAGCCCTTGTCCCGGCTGGTGTCCTAATGACATCATTTCTTGAGTAGCTGCCATTACTTCGGCAAAAATCTTGGGTACAGGAAATGACATCCCAATAGAATGGTATTGAGTGTTGCTTACTTCTAAAGCATGAAAACTGACTGGCTCAACATCAGAATTGACATTGATGAATGGAAGGTCACCATGTTGAGGATATTGCGGTTCAGCATTGACTGTGACTAGGCTATTGTTGATAATGTATTTAAGTTGCTGATGAACATTGGAGGGGACTGCCCCGACCATATGAATCCACGGTCTCCCTAGAAGCAAGTTGTATCCTGTATCTATTTTGAGCACATAAAAAGATACACAGAATATATGGGGATCAATCTCAATTGGCAGCTCAATCTCTCCGACTGAATTTCGGCAGGATCCATCAAAAGCTTTGATGATTGTATGGCTACTTTGGATTCACTTGAGATTGACATTCATCTTTAGTAATGTAGTATAAGGACATATATTCATAGACGAACCTCCATCTATCAAGACCACAATGTGTAGCGGCTTGCAATGACCGGTCCCTTCGGGCGGTATGTCATCATCAGTGAAAAAGATCACATTGTTGTTGAAAATGTGACCAACCAGATGTCGAAATGTTCCCACATCCACTGATTTTGGAAAGTAGGCTTCTTCCAAAACCTATAGTAGAATCTTCTGGTGATCTTCGGAAGTTAAAACCAAGTCTAATATTGAAATTTGATGTGGAGCTTCTCTTAAGTTTAAAACCACCTTACCTTCACTATGACCCATAACACGGAGGAATTTTTCAATCTTCTCCATTGGAATTTTCTCCTTTGATTTAATAACAGACTTCATCACCTGTTGGGGAAGATACAATGGATTTTCCTTTGACACTGCAACAGTTGAATAAGATGCGGATCCTTCAGCTTCTCCATAATTCTAGGGAACTTTCTGTAAGCTGATAACATGATATTGTGGTCAGAATGGTAGGTTGATTGGCTCTGGAGCAGCCACTTTCAAAGGATTGTTAATTCCCTTGAGTTGAATTGTGAGCGGTTTAACAGTCCTATCAGCCTCAGTGGATATAACTGATACCAGTCCTTTCCATTTGGTAGGATAGGTATTTTCACTCTCAAATAGCACGGTATCGTTGTCTGCCAGTTGCAGGACACCACTATCGATTAGATTCTGAATAAGGTGGCGGAGTGCCCAGCATTCTTCCGTGCTGTGACCGCGAGAATGGGAGTGATACTAACATACTCCATCAGGATTAAACCGTCCTGAACGGGGATTGATTGGAGGTAGAAGGGATGTGATTCTTCCTTCATTGATTAGCATCTGAAGTATCTCCTCCATAGGTTGGCCCATGTATGTAAATTCCCTTCTATTGGCAAAATCTCGACGGGCTTTGGCAGTCGCTCTCTTCGTCACCTTGTCCTCCGATGTTTCATATTTTGAAGGTGACGAGGGAGTATTCATAACCAAGGAAAGGAGACTAGCATGCTCCTGGCTAATTAATTGGTCTGTGACTTGATGTTGATAGGTCACTAGTTCGACCAATTGCTTAATTTGCTTACACAGAGCTTTAATCTTCTGTTCCATCGTAAACTGGAACTTTTCATAATCTCACTTGTCAACACCGTCTTTGATTATCTGAGATACTTCACAGTTGAAATTGAAACTCTGTCTATTACTCCAATTAATCATGTTGACATCTTCCTCTTTGTGTGGAGGAAGATGGTTGTCTTGCACATGAGGTTGATCTGGTTTGGTAACCACTATCTCATCGTTGTCTATCAAATCTTGGATCTTGTGTTTTAAGGCCCAACAATCTTGAGTATCATGTCCAGGTGTCCCGGCATGATAAGCACATTTTCGAGTAGCATTGAAACCCCTCCCATTAGGGCTGGCTGGTGGAAGAAGATACGTGATTTTCTTCTGAGTTGTCAGAAGAGTAAGAATGTTCTCGAGTGAATCCCCTAGGGGTGTGAACACTCGAGGGCGTTTGACTTCTCCAACTTTTGCCATTAGAGGGTTTGAAGACTGTGCTTGAAAAGGAGTGTAATTTCTCTGTTGGATAGGCATATTCTGATTGCCTTTCTGACCTTGGAGTATCAAGAAAACATCCTCCTCTTTCTTTTTATAGACCCTCCAGGGGTTGTTTCCATAATTTCTGGATTAGATGTGCTCAGCAACAGCTTTGAGAGCAGCTAGGTCTTGAATCTTTCCTGACTTCAATCCCATCTCAGCCATTTCTCCATGTTTGATCATTTCAGAAAATAGTTTACCAATGCCAGCTAAGACTCTTTCATAGAAAGGAGCTTTTTGTATGTCGATAAAGGTCATAACCATCTCTGACTCTGTCATAGAAGGAATCACCTGAGCAGCAAAGCGCCTCCACCTTTGAGCATATTCTCCAAAAGACTTATTGGACTGTTTCTTGACCTTGGTAATTTGGTACTTGTCAGGAGCCATCTGAGACTGGAAACTATATTGTGTGAGGAAGGCGTGAGCTAGCTCTTCCCAGCTATGGATCTTTGAGTTGTCTAATCTGGTATACCATGAACGGGCTTATCCAGTCAGACTCTTTTGGAACAGCTGCATTCTGAGCTTCTCGTCCTCTGTATAAGATCTAAGTTCTCCAATGAACACCTTTAAATGGGTGTAAGGGTCTCCTAACCCATCATACTTTTCGAAGTCAGGAGTTTTGAACTTCTTTGGATAATGAACACCAGGGAATATACAAAGATCGGCATAGGAGACACTCCCGTGTGCTCCAATTCCTTTGATAGAATGAAGGGTTTCTTCCATTTGAAGAACTTTCTTTTTGATATCACCGGTGTCTGGATCTGCTATGAGATGGGCGGCATCATAAATTTTGTTGGTCGTATCCAACTGCAGTTTAGGTACTGTAATGGCTTTATCAGAACCTTGGGTTCCTCCTTGTGTAGAGGATTCAGCATGTACGGGTATCTTTGGACCCTGAGTAGATTGATGTAGTTCTTTAAGCAGAACAGCCAAATCTGTAATTTGTTTACTTAATCCGTCAAATTCTTTGCGAGAAACTGGATTAGACTGGTCAGATGAAGACATAATTAGCTGTAGGCCTGCGGCCTTTTTGGACTTTGACCGGGTAATAGGTTCGAATGCTTCCATACGACAAAACTTGCATAGTTTAGTTTTAGGGATTGTGTAAAAGTTTACATGCTATGTGATATGTCCATTTTAGGATTATGATCCTACAAAATGGATGTTAGCTGTTTGTAATACAGGATAACATGTATATGCACATATTTCTTCGTATTTCTCATTACATGGAGATGAATATGAAATGTAAATTACAAGTAATTGACTTTATGAGTAATTTGAAATGAGAAAGCATGAAGAGACTTTCCTTCGCGTTTGGTTTATCAGAGGCTGACCTATCTTAGGTTTCTCTCGCGGCTTTTTGGCATGAAGGTTCCCAAATCATCGCAATTTACTCAACGGAAAGTTAATCTGGTCTTTCAACTGGAGCGAATTTGGGTGGTGCCTTTCCTAAGCCTCGTTGGAATTAGTCTTCCTACGAGTCCAGTAATCAAACACCGACAGGATAGCCTCCTGGTGGAGGAACCACACAACGTACATTCACATATAACGTGTCTCACCGTTTATGAAAATGATGACATGTGCGAAGCACTAATATCACAGATAGATATATTACAGTGCAGTAAAAAAAATGTATTCGTACATATTCATCATAGATGTAAATGCAACATTCACACACAAGCATATAGCAGTTTTGAAAAAGCTTGTAATAGCGGCTTAAGTCCTCTTACTGGTGTCCCCAGCAGAGTCGCCACTTGTCGACGTCGGGATTTTTATTTGTCCCTTTTCGTTACCTGTTTTTTTGTGTTCTCAGGTTATGTGAGATTTGTTTGAAAAAATAAGTGAAAAAGGTCCGACATGTATAATGTCGACGATGGACTGTTAAGAGTCGCCAGTTGGTTTTTTATATGGTTGTACCAACACAACCGAGAAAAGGTTTGTACATTGACCCAGTGATGTGACACTGCCAAACGGGTCTGTGAAACCGAGATTCATTAGGGTCCGGGGACTTGCTTATGCAGAGGGAAGGTGTTAGGCACCCCCCAACATCCGTGTTGCCACGGTGACTGCCACTTTTTAAGAAACTGTTATATGAATGTGTGTGTGTGTGTGTGTGGGTCGATGTACTGTTATTTGGAAGTAGTGCAAGGCCTCATTCGTACCTATATACACAGGGCTTGAATTTATGTAAAAATTCAGTTTTAAACAAGATATAGTAGTGATGTTTTGTAAAAGAGATTTTTCAAACCCTTATGCTCAATAGTAATTGAGACCTTTTACACTTTCTGTAAGACCCCGACTTTTATAAATAAAGATGAATTTTCTATAAATATCATTTTTGAATATTATGGAGTTAATTTGATATAATATTATAGTTGTGGGTAATATTTATAAATTTTGCAAAGTACGCAAGTTGTTATATAATTTTCGATTGGTCGGGGAATATTCATTTTAACAGGGAATATTCGTACAACGGCACAATCATTGGTGGACCCCACAACAGAATTATTGTCGGATTGAGAAAACGACAAAAATATTTTATTAAAAATAACGGCGAAAGTTTTACCATTGATACTGTTGAACTACTCGGTAGTAAAAGTACAGTAATACGTGTGGTTGCATAGTAGCACACGGTATTGATTATTAATGCTTATGTGAGAAGTCACTCAGTTTGATTCAATTATTGTCAGTTAATAATATGAATTATTTAGCGATAATGACGTTTTGTTTTATTCGTATTATTAACGTAATAAAACAGAAAAATCTTTTTATATAAAACAGAATACTTTATTAAAGTTATTCTATAAATAGAATATATTATATTTTATTTAAAAGATTTTTCTTTAAATATGGACCGTCAGATTAAAGTAATCAATCTGGACCGTTCATGGATTAGTTACTATGCATTCTATTTTTCTATAAATAACAGCTCATTCCTTCATTATTTCTTACGAATTCACTGAACTCTAGAGAGAGAAACTATAGAGAGAGAGAGAAGAAGAAGAAGAGTATTCTGCTACTTAACTACTTCCTTATTTCAGCTCTTCTTTAAAACGGTAAGGGGTGTTATTCTTTCTTATTCATGAAGAGAACTGTTGTTATTCCATTTCTTATTATTCTGTTAGAATAACCTGTATACGCGATCTACCCTATACTTGGTGACATTCTTCTATTATTTTGTTGGAACATCCTGTCTGTGTGTTTTACACCGGACCTGGTTCCGTTTTTATTATTATTCTGTTGGAACATCCTGTCTGTGTGTTTTACACCGGACCTGGTTCCGTCTTTATTATTATTCTGTTGGAACATCCTGTCTGTGTGTTTTACACCGGACCTGGTTCCGTCTTTATTATTATTCTGTTGGAACATCCTGTCTGTGTGTTTTACACCGGACCTAGTTCCGTCTTTATTATTATTTTGTTGGAATATCCTGTCTATGCGTTTTACGCCGGTCCTGGTTCCTTTATTTATTATTCTGTGGGAATAACCTGTCTGTGCGGTCTATCGCATGCATGGTGATTTTTTTTGTTATTCCATTCTTTATTATACTCAGTTGGTTAAGTTTTGACTTCTATACTCCATAAAATTTGTGGAATATCCTTGATAATTGCGTTTCATCCAGTATCTTTTCATGAAAATATTCTTCTAAGCATTCTTGAATTTTACTCCACAAAGCAGTATCATGTTGACAATTTGGACGTTGTTAATTCTTGGATAAGTTAATTCTTGAACTTGTTTTATTGAATTCTTATATCATTGTCATCATCCTCATGTTTATAAAATGTTAAAAGTCATCTGTGGCCTGTAGTGCATAGATGGACTTGGTATGATTATAACCAGGGATTATTCGGTATAATCATGACCGTAATGTTACAAATGATGTGGTAAAAGTCCTCATTGGCCCGTAGTGCGTTGATGGACAATTGTTGGCATGATCATGACCATTAATGAATATACGAATATCCTTGGCCGTAGTGCAGGGGTGATTCGATGATGTGGATTATTTTATTAAGCTGAGTCTCAGCGATCACAGTGTTGAAAAACCTTTTAAATCATAAAAGATAGTAGAGTTTATTTTCTACTTGACTCTTTTAATGGATTGCTTGTTCCGCTGCAGTTAAACTTGATGTCTATTATATTTTATCAGTTTAATAATGTTGAAGGCTAATGATAATTTATTCTGCATTATCTTAGTCATAATATTTCTTACTGGGCTAGTTGAGCTCACCCTTTCTTTCACTGTTCTCTTCAGGAAATGAGAACGTAGCTGGGGCAAGTTGGGGAACGGAGTGATGGTCCGAATGATAGTATTGGTTAGTAGTCCTCACTATTCTATGTAATGGTGTGTTAATAAATGTAATGAGGACTCCTTTTGAGTATGAATACTCTCTAGAAGATAATATTTGTATTCAAACTCACAGTTTATGTTTTGTCGTATTGTACACGACAGTTGTATTAGTAAGTTGTATTTGTATTCTGTACTATGTATCTGACGACCCAAGATGGGTGATGTATACCTAATTTTGGGGGCGTCACAGTTGGTATCAGAGCTTAGGGATATGATCCCTGGCTAAGATGTGAGAATAGAACTAGGAGGGGAGAGACGGAGAATTCCTTCGCTAGTATGACCTACCTAAGTTTATTTGCATGGTATTTAATTGGTCGGTCATAATATAAGGATAATATATGACATATCAATTAACTTTTATTTTGTGACAGTATCTAAAAATGGCATCTGAGAATGTTGAGAATAGCAATGGAGCACAGACGATTGTTGATTCACCACATATCAATAATCAGGATAATGTGCATCAGGAATGTGACAATCCTCATGCAAACAACAACACTGACCAGATGATGAATGATGGAATGTTCAGAAACTTTATGCAGTTCATGCAACAGCAGGCAAGAGCGGCTCCTGTCCAAAATATAGGTGGAAACACTGAAAACTCTCGGACGGTCACCGCTAAACAGTTCAAGGAGCTGGGACCACCAGAGTTTAAGGGAGAGCCAAAACCACTTATAGCGGAAACATGGATAAAGCAGATTACCAAGATATTTGATGTCTTGGGATGCTCCGAGGAGCAAAAGGTTCCCTTTGCCGCCTTTATGTTGCGAGGAGAGGCAGATTACTGGTGGAAATCGATTAAGCGTACTCAACCTACCGCACTAAAGATGTCTTGGGAGAAGTTCCAAGAGCTGTTCGATGACAAATACTTTCCCGAAAGTGTTCGTCACATGAAGGAGATGGAGTTCATCAAATTGGAGCAGAATAATATGACCGTGTCGCAGTATGAGGCTAAATTTGCTGAGTTGTCCCGGTTTGCGTCCCACTTGGTGGATAATGAAGAGCGAATGACGCGAATGTTTTTACGAGGTTTGAAACCTGAGATACGTCAACATCTTATTTCTCATAAACTGTGTTTGTATTCAGATGTTGTGAATAGGACTCAGTTAGTGGAGCGCGATAACGAGTCAACGCAACCAAAAGAGAGCAGTCGGCAAAATGATAATACCAGTGAGAGCAGTCATCGAAGCGGTGACAACAAGCGTGGAGGGAATCAACAGGCCAGAAATGGTAACCACTTCGGTGGTAATTAGGGCCAAAATAATAAGAATGGTCATTTCAAGAAGAGGAGATTCAACAATGATGGAAAGACGTCAGCACCAGCACCCGTTGTTAAGGAAGGAGAACGACCACCTAACATATGTTTCAAATGCGAAGGGGAGGGGCACATCAGTCCAAACTGCGCGATGCCGTCTAAAGCATGTTATAATTGTGGAAGAGAAGGTCATTTAGCTCGATTTTGTCGTTTACCAAAAATAAGTTCAACCAAGATGGAGACACCAAAGGCCGTTCCAGAAAAGTCAAAACCGGTAGTGCAAGGGAGAGCGTTTGTTGTGACCTCCCAGAAAGCAAAGAACCCAAAATGAGGTCATCACGGGTAAGCTTATCATAAACTCTAACGAAGTCTATACTTTATTTGATACCGGTTCTACCCATTCTTTTATTTCTCCTACTTGCGCTCATCGATTAAATTTGATTCCGGAGAAATTAGACTTTGATTTATCTGTTGAAACTCCATTGGGAGAAACCTTCATTACATCCACGGTTTATAAGTCTTGTTTGGTTCAAGTTGGTACCCACACATTACCTGTCGATCTGATTTTATTAAAAATACTTGCATTTGACGTGATTCTAGGGATTGATTGGTTAACTACTCATCATACAAAAATTGATTGTTTTCGTAAGGTTGTTAGCTTTCATATTCCTAATCGACCTATTATGCGAATTCAAGCAACCAAACCATTAAAATCAATCGCTGTCATCTCAAGCCATAAAGCTATTCGTTTATTGAAAAACGGATGTCAAGCTTTCTTAGCTCATGTCACGGATCTAAACAAAAATACGTCAGTTTTGAATGATATTTCTATTGTTAATAAATTTCCTGACGTATTCCCTGAAGAACTTCCTGGCCTACCCCAGAGCGTGAAATTGAATTTTGTATCGACCTTGAACCCGGTACAAAACCCATTTCCAAAGCCCCATATCGAATGGCTCCTATTGAACTTCAGGAGTTAAAGATCCAACTGCAGGAATTGTTAGACATTGGCTTTATTCGTCCTAGTACTTCTCCTTGGGGTGCTCCTGTGCTATTCGTGAAGAAGAAAGATGGATGTATGCGACTTTGTATTGATTATCGGGAGTTGAATCATGTCACCATCAAAAATAGGTACCCATTGCCACGTATTGATGACATGTTTGACCAGTTGCAAGGAGCACAATTCTTTTTAAAGATCGATCTTCGTTCTGGATATCATCAGCTGAAGGTTAGAACTGAGGATATTCCAAAGACGGCTTTTAGAACTCGGTACGGGCATTATGAATTCCTAGTCATGTCCTTTGGATTGACTAATGCTCCTGCTGCCTTCATAGATATGATGAACCGGGTATTCAAGGAATATTTGGATCACTTTGTGGTCGTCTTTATTGATGACATCCTTATTTATTCCAAAAGCCGTGAAGATCATGAGCAACACTTGAGGATGGTACTCCAAAAGCTTCGTGAATACAAGCTTTATGCCAAGTTGAAGAAATGCGAGTTCTGGCTGGAGGAGGTAGCATTCCTTGGGCACGTAGTATCAATTCGTGGAATATCGGTTGACCCGGCAAAGATTGAAGCTATTCAAAGCTGGGAGCAACCTAAATCAGTGACCGAAGTACGTAGCTTTCTTGGTTTAGCTGGTTATTATCGGAGATTCGTGGAAGGATTTTCTCGAATCGCTACTCCATTAACTCAGCTGACTCGGAAAGATACAAAGTTCGGTTGGAGCGAAGAATGTGAGCAGAGTTTTCAAGAACTCAAGAGGAGACTCATTTCAGCACCTGTTCTAACAATACCATCTGGCTCGGAGGGATTTGCCATCTATAGTGATGCTTCGAGCAAAGGGTTGGGATGCGTTCTCATGCAACATGGAAAAGTCATAGCCTATGCATCAAGACAACTCAAGGAATATGAGAGGAATTATCCTACTCATGATCTAGAGTTGGCAGCTGTTGTCTTTGCACTTAAAATTTGGAGGCATTACTTGTATGGGGAGAAGGTGGAGATCTTTACGGATCATAAAAGCCTCAAATATTTCTTCACTCAAAAGGAACTCAACATGCGACAACGACGTTGGCTTGAACTGTTGAAAGATTATGATCATACCATTCAATACCATCCTGGAAAAGCGAACGTGGTAGCTGACGCATTGAGTAGAAGATCATATGCAAGTACGAGTGCAATATTGTCAACACAAAGGCCCATTTTGTGTGACTTGCAAAGGATGGAGATAGAGTTAAAGACTCCAGGGACCCATATGATGATGGCGAATATACGAGTAGAACCAACTTTAATCGATAAAGTTAAAGCTGCTCAAGCTACAGACATGGAGCTGATGCGTATGAGGAAGAAAGTGCAAGAAGGTGATATGCCGGAAGCAAGAATCGATAAAAAAGGAATACTTCGAGTCAACTCCAGACTTTGTGTTCCTAACAACCCTGATTTAAAGTATGAAATCATGATGGAGGCGCACAACACACCGTTTGCAATCCATCCTGGAAGTACCAAAATATATCATGATCTTCGTCATTCATTTTGGTGGAGCAATATGAAGAGAGAGATAGCATTGTTTATCTCAAGGTGTCTAACTTGTCAACGAGTCAAAGCGGAGCATCAAGTACCAAAAGGTCCATTGCAACCACTTGAAATTCCAGAATGGAAGTGGGAGCACATTACCATGGATTTCGTTACCGGTCTTCCTAAGATTTCTCAAGGTATAGATGCGATTTGGGTCATTGTTGATAGATTGACCAAGTCTGCTCATTTCTTACCGATACAAGAAACTTATACACTTGAACGTCTTGCTCGTATGTACATAAACGAGATTGTAAGACTGTATGGTATGCCAGTATTCATAGTTTCTGATCGAGACCCAAGATTCACTTCACGATTTTGGGTTAGTTTACAAAAAGCTATGGGCACAGATTTACGATTTAGTTCGGCATATCATCCTCAGACGGACGAACAATCAGAGAGGACTATTCAAACTCTAGAAGATTTATTAAGACTCTGTGTCTTTGACTTCAAGGGAAGTTGGGACAAGTTCTTACCATTGGTGGAGTTTTCCTACAACAACAGTTATCAAGCAAGTATTGGCATGGCTCCATTCGAAGCATTGTATGGAAGAAAATGTCGTTCTCCAGTATGCTGGGATGAGGTGGGTGAAGCAACGTTGTTGGGACCGGAGTTGGTACGTATGACTACAGAAAAGATTCAAACGATCCGACAACGTATAAAAACCTCACAAGATCGACAAAAGAGTTATGTTGATCTTCATCGAAAGGACGTGGAATTTGATATAGGAGATCATGTTTTCTTACGTGTTGCTCCATGGAAAGGAGTTACGAGATTTGGAAAAAGCGGAAAGCGGAAAGCTCAATGCTCGATTCATCGGTCCATTTTTAATCCTCGATCGAGTAGGAACTGTGGCTTATAGACTCACTTTACCGCCAAGTATGTCTCGTGTTCATAACGTTTTTCACATATCCATGTTACGCAAATATGTGGAAGACCCGAACCATATTATTGAGTTAGAACCGGACGAAATAGCGGAGGATTTGACGTATGAAGAAGTTCATGTTCAAATCTTGGATAAGAAGGAACATATTCTACGCTCCAAGGTTATACCTCAAGTCAAAGTTTTGTGGAGAAACCACGATGTTGAGGAAATGACTTGGGAGTTAGAATCTGAAATGAAATCAATGTATCCTTACCTCTTCGACATACCAGGTACGTACCCTAATTTCGAGGGCGAAATTTCATAAGAAGGGGAGGTTGTAAGACCCCAACTTTTATAAATAAAGATGAATTTTCTATAAATATCATTTTTGAATATTATGGAGTTAATTTGATATAATGTTATAGTTGTGGGTAATATTTATAAATTTTACAAAGTACGCAAGTTGTTATATAATATTCGATTGGTCGGAAAATATTTGTTTTAACAGGGAATATTCGTACAACGGCACAATTATTGGTGGACCCCACAACGGAATTATTGTCGAATTGAGAAAACGATAAAAATATTTTATTAAAAATAACGGCGGAAGTTTTACCATTGATACTGTTGAACTACTCGGTAGTAAAAGTACAGTAATACGTGTGGTTGCATAGTAGCACACGGTATTGATTATTAATGCTTATGTGAGAAGTCACTCAGTTTGATTCAATTATTGTCAGTTAATAATATGAATTATTTAGCGATAATGACGTTTTATTTTATTCGTATTATTAACGTAATAAAACAGAAACATCTTTTTATATAAAATAGAATACTTTATTAAAGTTATTCTATAAATAGAATATATTATATTTTATTTAAAAGATTTTTCTTTAAATATGGACCGTCAGATTAAAGTAATCAATCTGGACCGTTCATGGATTAGTTACTATGCATTCTATTTTTCTATAAATAGCAGCTCATTCCTTCATTATTTCTTACGAATTCACTGAACTCTAGAATGAGAAACTATAGAGAGAAACTATAGAGAGAGAGAGAGAGAAGAAGAAGAGTATTCTGCTACTTAACTACTTCCTTATTTCAGCTCTTCTTTAAAACGGTAAGGGGTGTTATTCTTTCTTATTCATGAAGAGAACTGTTGTTATTCCATTTCTTATTATTCTGTTGAAATAACCTGTATACGCGGTCTACCCTATACTTGGTGACATTCTTCTATTATTCTGTTGGAACATCCTGTCTGTGTGTTTTACACCGGACCTGGTTCCGTTTTTATTATTATTCTGTTGGAACATCCTGTCTGTGTGTTTTACACCGGACCTAGTTCCGTCTTTATTATTATTCTGTTGGAACATCCTGTCCGTGTGTTTTACACCGGACCTGGTTCCGTCTTTATTATTATTCTGTTGGAACATCCTGTCTGTGTGTTTTACACCGGACCTGGTTCCGTCTTTATTATTATTCTGTTGGAACATCCTGTCTGTGTGTTTTACACCGGACCTGGTTCCGTCTTTATTATTATTCTGTTGGAATATCCTGTCTGTGCGTTTTACGCCGGTCCTGGTTCCTTTATTTATTATTCTGTGAGAATAACCTGTCTGTGCGGTCTATCGCATGCATGGTGATTTCTTTTGTTATTCCATTCTTTATTATACTCAGTTGGTTAAGTTTTGACTTCTATACTCCATGAAATTTGTGGAATATCCTTGATAATTGCGTTTCATCCAGTATCTTTTCATGAAAATATTCTTCTAAGCATTCTTGAATTTTACTCCACAAAGCAGTATCATGTTGACAATTTGGACGTTGTTAATTCTTGGATAAATTAATTTTTGAACTTGTTTTATTGAATTCTTATATCATTGTCATCATCCTCATGTTTATAAAATGTTAAAAGTCATCTGTGGCCTGTAGTGCATAGATGGACTTGGTATGATTATAACCAGGGATTATTCGGTATAATCATGACCGTAATGTTACAAATGATGTGGTAAAAGTCCTCATTGGCCCGTAGTGCGTTGATGGACAGTTGTTGGCATGATCATGACCATTAATGAATATACGAATATCCTTGGCCGTAGTGCATGGGTGATTCGATGATGCGGATTATTTTATTAAGCTGAGTCCCAGCGATCACAGTGTTGAAAAACCTTTTAAATCATAAAAGATAGTAGAGTTTATTTTCTACTTGACTCTTTTAATGGATTGCTTGTTCCGCTGCAGTTAAACTTGATGTCTATTATATTTTATCAGTTTAACATTGTTGAAGGCTAATGATAATTTATTCTGCATTATCTTAGTCATAATATTTCTTACTGGGCTAGTTGAGTTCACCCTTTCTTTCCCTGTTCTCTTCAGGAAATGAGAACGTAGCTGGGGCAAGTCGGGGAACGGAGTGATGGCCCAAATGATAGTATTAGTTAGTAGTCCTCACTATTCTATGTAATGGTGTGTTAATAAATGTAATGAGGACTCCTTTTGAGTATGAATACTCTCTAGAAGATAATATTTGTATTCAAACTCACAGTTTATGTTTTGTCGTATTGTACACGACAGGTGTATTAGTAAGTTGTATTTGTATTCTGTACTATGTATCTGACGACCCAAGATGTGTGATGTATACCTAATTTTGGGGGTGTCACACTTTCATTTTATTATTAAATGTTCATCTTGATTGCTTTTATTTTCGAGATGCGAAGCGTCTTTTAAGAAAATAATATATAAAGCAGTGCCGAATTCCTCATGGGTATGAAAACCATCGGAGGACATCCGAACACCGTGAATAAATTTACAAGCTGCTTATAGCTGAAAAAGGTTCATCACTGGAACCGAATCTAGATTCAGTGGACTGAACCTATGATCACATGATTCCTAGGCTCACATGATGCCGCAATTGATATAAAAGCAGTAAGCAGGTATATATATAAAAGCTGTAAAAATATACATACAGACATGATCGACCACCACAAAGCACCTCCATAGGGGATCCGAAATGTAAATAAAGCTGTAAAAGCGATCAACCGCCACGGAGGAAACTCCAGGCGGGACGAAATATATAGAAAACTGTAAAAATGGTCAACCGCCACGAAGTAAACTTCAGGCAGGACGAAACATATATATATATATATATATATATATATATATATATATATATATATACGGGCCCGATCAGAAGCAATACTCCTAACCCGATCAGAAGCGATACTCCTAAATAGCATTATTTTCTTAAAGAGCATTCCTATATAATACCTCCGTGTTTTTTCCTTTCTCTCCTCACTCAGTCATAATAGAAAGACTTCCTCTCGCTAGAAAACTCCTTGTCGCAAAATCGAAGCTGCCAAAATCGGTTCCCTTGAAATCGATAGCTGTAAAATTGAAGCCCTTGATCCTCTCCAGAAACGCGATTGCTGCAAGAGAAAAAGTCAAGCCCTAGAAATCTCAGTTCAAGGGTTGTGTGTTTCGACTGAGGGAACGAGTTCCTTCTCCAAATCTTCAATCGATGTCAAAATCTTCAGAGTAATCGTGCCCTAGAATCACATCTCCTTCATCTCATCAGTTCAAGTCGGTAAGGGCTTGCGATTTGGTACTTTTGCAGTTTAATTTTACACCTTAACTGTTCCTCTGTTCTTCTACCTAATTTACCTGTTATGCTAAATCCAAGCTGGCCCTAATCTACCTAATTTATTAAAGTCTTGTGCCCCCATTTTTCAAACCTAGAGGTGCATATGCCTTGAAAAATCCTTGTTCTTTTTCCTATTAAATTTGTTAGAGAATCAAGTCAGCATATGTCTGTAACATATTTTGAACAACACTTGTGCAATTTGAATTTCACGAAAGCAGAGTACTTAACGGTTTAATGCTTTGATATGTTGTTATCTTTTCTTAATGTGCTGCTCAAGTGGTTGTTATCGGCATTACTTAGTTTTTTTTTATGTTTTGCATGGTTTTTTTTCCTTTTATACTCTGCACTAGTTTCCTTTCAAGTAAAAAATTATGAATTACATGTAAAAATGTAGGATGTGTAATACTTCTTCAGTTTTCGGCTAATTGAGACTGGTTCATCAATCTTTCTGCTGTTGATTACCCACTTGTCACTCAAGATGGTATTTTTCTAAAAAACATTATGTGTGTTTTTTGATTTATTTTTGAAAATTTTGGTAGTTAGTTTTTCGTAAAGGTAGTTGATTTTTATGATTCTCGATTGTTCATTTAAGTAGTGATGTGGGTATTTCATGTCTTGATTATTGGAAATTTTGGTACAAATTTTGTTGATTCTTGATTGTGCACTCATTTGACATGTGGATTACTGTGACATTATGTGCAGTTTAGGTCTATTGTTAGTTTTGTTTATTTTTTATTATGAATTTATCTTCGTGTGGGTATTTCTGGCAGATTTCCATACGAATTTCAGTTAGTTTCTTTATTGCCCATTAACTAACTGATTTGAGTTTGTTGGGTTTCAGATCTTCTTCACATTTTATCATATATGACTAAAGATATGAATTTTTTGAATCACACGAGCTACATTGGCTGAAGAGATTATGAACAAAAATACTTTTCCTTTTATATATTGTTTTGTTATAGGATAAAAGTGGTGGGGTTATACTGGAGTTTAATTATGATTTTCGTGGTGTTGCAGATCTCGGAGGTTGAAATATAATGAATTGATAGTAATGAAGCTCTATTGTACTCTGGGCTTTAGTGAGGAGTGTTGTACCTCCCCATGTACCTGAACCTGTAGACTTTTCGCAGTATGCTTGTAAAGATTCAACCCAACCGGATAAGAAGACAGATATTGGAACTGATAAAAACAACACTAGTCCTCGTAGTGATTCTTCTTATGTTGAATTGATTATGAATTATGCTTGCATCTTCCGGACAGAATCATGTTGTACAAAGGAGGTAAAACTGTAATTTTACTACATTTGTTCCGTGTATTGGATAGAACATTTATGGAAAAGAAGATCACTTATGTTCATGCACCCGAGGCATGGAGTGAGGATTTGATTACATTTGCTTGGTGTATTATATATACAAGGAATTGCAGACTTGGTAAATCTCTTTTCTTTTCCTCTTGACAGATTGCAAGATGGATTTTAACGGGGTAGAATAAACAAGAAGTTGATATTTTGGTTTTTGTTAGGATGTGTGAATCCCTATTTTAAATGTAATGAACTGATTGTAATGAAACTCTGTTGTACTCTGTTTTTTAAACTTAGTTTGGACCCAAGCCTGAATTGATTGTTTTAAGCTCTGTTGCAATTGAAACATTAAGAAGATATATTGTGGTTACTTTTCCTTTATTAGTTTTGATGGTAAATTATTTGATTCCTTGTCATCTGAACTCAGCTTCCTTATCATCTGGAAAGCCAAGATGAACCAAGTGAACACAACCATTAAGGTATCTACTTCCCAAAAGAAGGATGCTTTGACAGCCTGTGGTTAAGAAAACTAATACTTGCATATAATAATGATTTTAGCACAGTACTTTAAATTTGGCTAATAAACAGCAACATAATGCAAAATTTGATCTCACAATTTATTTATACAGTCAACACGATGAGCTCCAATAAAATTGTTCTTGGTAACTTAAATTGGTATTACATAGCAATAAACGTACTTGACAGAGACCATACAAAGTGTTGCCAATCAAACTCCAACTAATTTCAAGACATAGTAAAAGAGTGATTCTGTTACTTAATTAGACAAATGTGGCCTCCTTTTTATCAGCAATATTCATGACTACTACATAAGCCGCACCTTAAGTTATATCATATATGGCAAAGTGCAAATAAGATAGCAAAAAGAACTATCCTACAGAGTCAGAACATCAAGAGGACAAAATATTTACAATCAAACATTGTTAGACAATCCAATATCCTTTCAATTAGACCAATATTGACTTTAAAATTGCAATCGAGAAAGTCAATTCAGTAATTGCTTGTCTAGATCTGGCTTTGTAGAGACACCCAATACCCCAACCCTTGACAACACCATCTATGTGTCCACTGAACAATGTGCTTCCATCAGCACTCCAACTCAAGCTTGTGCAGTATATGACCTGTGCGTTATAAGGTTACAATATATAAGAATATCAAAAAACAGGTAGCATATTACCACTATTAAAAAGATAATACAATCATACACAAACATTGAAGTTAATCAACAAATATAAAACATCAACTTAAAATGGGAAGAATCACTGTTTAGGGAAAAAAGATGAATCTTTTTTTTGATATCATGTTCAGTACTATGTTTTTGAGTCCTAGTTTGTAAAAATCTAGTGTGTTTTTTGTAGTAGACAAAAGAAACATGTAATATTGTGTATTAAGTTTATAACTTGATATGAAATAAAAAGTTTGTTGTGTTGAAATGTAAATTAAGCCAGCCATAAGATGTTTTTTTGGCCAAGTTCACTGTTTTTGAAGTTTATATATGTACATGGTGCGATTGACATTTCTATTGGTACAACATTCCATCTTGCAGTTGAGGAGAGCTAAAGCTTAAAAGAGAGGAACATGACTATAGTATTGGTTCCAAATGAGGCTGTTGTACAAAAAGCTCCAGAACCATTGAAGAAAAAAGACAAGACATCAACCGCAGGGTCCGCAAAACATATCATGATGGTTTGTTTTTCTAAGGAAGGTTGTTTAACTTATGATCTTGCTAGATAGAATAGAGATTGAAAAATTAATTGTGCCACCTGAAGGAAGGTGGGCTTGAATGTCATTATCTGTCTGTAATCTGTAATGTCATTATCTGTCTGTAATTTGAAACTATGACCAACTGTAATATTCTTATTGACCAAATGTAATCTTATGCATGCTCAAGTTTACATGGTGTCTTTACTGGTAGTACAGAAATTTTTACTTGAATGCAGAGTATAAATTTTTACATGTAATGCACATATTTTTCTGAGAATTTTTTTACATGTAATGCACTTTCAGAGTATACATTTTTACATGTAATGCATGAAGAAGTATTACACATCCTACATTTTTACATGTAATGCATAAATTTTTACTTGAAAGGAAACTAGTGCAGAGTATAAAAGGAAAAAAAAACCAAGCAAAACATAAAAAAACTAAGTAATGCCGATAACAACCACTTGAGCAGCACATAAGGAAAAGATAACAATATATCAAAGCATTAAACCGTTAAGTACTCTGCTTTCGTGAAATTCAAATTGCACAAGTGTTGTCCAAAATATGTTACAGACATATGCAGACTCGATTCTCTAACAAATTTAAGAGGAAAAAGAACAGGGATTTTTAAAGGCATATGCATCTTTAGGTTTGAAAAATGGGGGCATAAGACTTTAATAAATTAGGTAGATTAGGGCCAGTTTGGATTTAGCATAACAGGTAAATTAGGTAGAAGAACAGAGGAACAGTTAAGGTGTAAAATTAAACTGCAAAAGTATCAAATCGCAAGCCCTTACCAACTCGAATTGATATGAAGGAGATGCGATTCTAGGGCTCGATTACTCTGAAGATTTTGATATCGATTGAAGATTTGGAGAACGTTCTGTGAAGAATGGAATCGAAAGGTGGAGAAGGTACTCGTTCCCTCAGTCGAAACACACAACCCTTGTACTGAGATTTCTAGGGCTTGGCTTTCTCTCTTGCAACAATCACGTTTTTGGAGGGGAAAACAAGAAGTTATTATTATCCTATCAAAACCTATCAAAACCTACCTATACCTTTAAAAAATAAAAAAAAAATAAAAAGTTATTATTATCCTCTATGACGGGGAACACAGTAGTTTGTTTATGATTGGAGACTACATTTAAGGAAGATTGTTCTGAAAAATAATTAAAGAAGATTGAGCCAAAAAAAAAAAATAAGGAATGGTGTTAGTAGGAGAGATAGAATAACATATCTAATGAGAATTACAATTAGATGAAAGACAAAAATTTAAAGAATTCCAAATTTTATATTAGCCTACAAACTCTAGAAGAGCCTAATTCAATTTAAATTTTAAGAATCGTAAATTACAATAAAGTTTTGAAGCTACAATGGGAAGACTACATGAATAATAATAATAATAATAATAATAATCATAATAAATAAATTTATTGGCTGAGTTTTAGGTTTATCAATCAATCATACCTATCAAAACCTACCTATACTGTAAAAAAATAAAAATAAGAAGTTATTATCATTCTCTATGACGGGGAAGTAGTAGTTTGTTTATGATTGGAGACTACATTTAAGAAAGATTATTCTAAAAAAATAATTAAAGAAGATTGAGCCAAAAAAAAGAAAGAAATGGTGTTAGTAGGAGAGAGAAAATAACATATCTAATGAGATGGATATGATCAATTACGTTGATGGACTATATAACAAGTGAACTAAATAAATAAGGAAATTATATGATTATAACTAAATTAATTATAAATATAGAAACTAATTAATGTGATGAAATTAACTATATAAACTAAATAAATAAGGAAACTATATCGGATAAATCTTGGGTACATATTCTTTACTCCTTCCTTGCCGAAACGCATATCATTTTGTCGTTTTGCTTTTTTTTTTTTTTTTTTTTGTCCCCCTTCACCTGTCTGCTCCTGCCTTTTTGTTTCTCTCTACCAGAGTTCCCCTTCGTCCACAAATGAAGAGTACAGAACCACACTTAAACTTCATCATGATTACTTCTCACGCGCGCCATTAGATGACGACGACGCTCTCAATCGCCGTCATTTCTGCCTTCATCATCCTCATCACCGTCGCCGTCCACCGTCCCTCGGCTCCGCATCCACCCTCGCCGTCAGCTACAGCGCCACACCACAGTCTGCGTCATTGTCGCCAAGCAGCAAACACAGAGAATTCAATGCTGAAAGTGCAGCCCAAATTCAAAGCCCCTTTTCTTGGATTCACAAGAACTGCTAAACTATGAAACTGAAGAGCTTGTATGATTGGTGTCGTAACTTTCATTGTAGAACTGGTAGAGATTTTCACATCTTATTCTCTAGCATTTTGTTTTAATTCTGTAGCTATGACAATTTTTTTGATTTTAAGGTCGCGTGTTTTTTATTTTCAGATTATAAACAAGGGTATACTACAGCTGATAGGAGTGGAGATCGGGAAAGGCCTTGATCTGCCTCTCTGAATATTCAGGGCTCCCTGTTTTGATGCTCATATTGTTGTAACTGTTTTTGAAAGTTGAATTTTGCATGTTAAGATGTGTATCAACTACACCTGAACCCTGTATGCTATAAACGATAGAGCTATAAAAAGCATTTTCCATTTGATTTATAATGGAATTCTATTTGCATATAATGTCATTATTTCCCCATGCTTGGTATGCTTGTTCATATCTCTTGAGTTCTGCATAAATTTTGCTAGTGTTTAAATGAAATCATATAGAAGAATGCCCTCAAATACAAAGGGGTGTGGACGGTTCAATTATGCGTTGATTTTCATTAAAAAGAGGTTGTGCAGCAAGTCAGCACCTTATGCTGCTGAATTCTGCAGTCCCCCTCCAACTTAACTTATCATCAAGTCTGAAACCAATTTGACATAGCACACTGGAAAAAAACAGAAAACTCATTCGTGGGTTTATTTTCTCAAAGTTTATTTCAACAAAACATGCAACAAGGTAAAGGCAATAATGGTTGTAAATTGGGTTACTTAGATTGCACCCATAATCGTTCAAACTATTTGACTTATATTAAAATTGGATAATATGATTTTGATTTTAACCTTGACTCATAACCAAATTATTCAACCCAAAATCAAATCATACTTATATTTTGTATATTTAGGTATTACTATACTGAACAACTAAGAAAATCATATAATATTAAATAAAACTTTTGTAAACATGAGATATTAAAACCAAAAAGAAAGACTTCCATTATTCCAATATTGGCAAAACCAACATCATTATTGATAAAGATCTATAACTACGTAATAGTAAGCCACTTGATAGGTAATCATTTTAAATAGAAAAACTTCGAATCTGCCCATCCACCCTAAAGACATTATTATTATTATTAGGGTTTTGACTTGGGTGTCATCCCCAGTTCATTAGCCCTAGTAAGCAAATTATTCCTTAGCTTTTCCATTGTAGTTATATACTCCTCAAGTTCCTCCAACCCTAATCCCTCTATAGGTTTTTTCCACCAAAGACTATTATCATTCTCCTCTTTCGGCTCTTTCGCCGCCTTCTTTTTATTCTTCTCAGCCTCCAACTCCTTGGAAACGTCCGAATATTGTTGCTTATGCTTCAAACATTCATGCATGGTCGGATCGAGTTCGAACCCGGATTTCTGCTGACCCGGAGCCCCGGAAGAATTTTCACCGAGGTAGCGGTCCATGACAGTTTCGACATTCGGGTGGCCGAAAGCAAAGACTTGGCCACCTGGAGACTCCACCAGGATGGCGACCTCGGCTCCGGTTAAAATGGAAAATTCGCTTGCCTTGTTGAAAAGTCCGGTTCGACGCTTGGAGAAGGTGACTTGGCGGGTCTGTTGGTTCTCTATTTTCCTGATCTCTATCTTTTTGCGGCCTTGGGTTTTTTTCTTCTGCATCATCTTGTTAGTTTGTAGAGAGAAATAAATAGAAAGAGACTGATTTATGGGTCAAGAAAAAAGATGAATGGTATGAGCCGAATATATAGTGATTTTTAGGGTTTGTGTATATGGGAAGGATATAATGGTCAATTGTCTTAATATCATTACATTAATTAGTTTCTATATTTATAGATATTTTAGTTCCCATTATATAGTTTCCTTATTTATTTAGTTTATATAGTTAATTTCATCACATTAATTTGTTTCTATATTTATAATTAATTTAGTTATAATCATATAATTTCCTTATTTATTTAGTTCACTTGTTATATAGTCCATCAAAGTAATTGATCATATCCATCTCATTAGATATGTTATTTTCTCTCTCCTACTAACATCATTCCTTATTTTTTTTGACACAATCTTCTTTAATTATTTTTTTAGAACAATCTTCCTTAAATGTAGTCTCCAATCATAAACAAACTACTGTTTTCCCTTTCATAGAGGATGATAATAACTTCTTATTTTTTATTTTTTTAAAGGTATAGGTAGGTTTTCATAGATATGAGTGATTGATAAACCTAAAACTCAGCCATCAAGAAATTTTATTTATTTATTTATTTATTTATTATTATTATTATTATTATTATTATTATTATTATTATTATTATTATTATTATTATTCATGTAGTCTTCCCATTGTAGCTTCAAAACTTTATTGTAATTTATGATTCTTAAAATTTAAATTGAATTAGGCTCTTCTAGAGTTTGTAAGCTAATCTAAAATTTGGAATTCTTTAAATTTTTGTTTTTCATCTAATTGTAATTAATATCCATCTCATTAGATATGTTATTTTCTCTCTCCTACTAACACCATTCCTTATTTTTTTTTTGGCTCAATCTTCTTTAATTATTTTTTTAGAACAATCTTCCGTAAATATAGTTTCCAATCATAAACAAACTACTGTTTTTCCCGTCATAGAGGATAATAATAATTTCTTCTTATTTCTTTTTTTTTTCAGTATCTCAAGCCCCCTTGTGATTTATTTCCCATTGCTTTCTTTATTACTATTTATCTGTATTTTTTCCTTAAATTCTAAATTTGGAGGAATAGATAGAGATTAAAAAGAGAATATATATTCACAGACACACATTATATATTCATATTATGTTCCTTCACAATTGAGATAATGATATATAATTTTCTTAATTAGTTTTTCAAGAAATAAATAATAAAACCTTACTTATGCATACATGCTAAGATCATATATCAATATAATAAGACTAAGTATAGAAGAAGCCCGTGAAGCACGTGCATGTTTAATTGTATTATTATTAATAATTATGAATTTAATTAAGCAATAGTTTTGAATTTATTTTTTTAATTAGTGTCATAACTAAATTCTAATTCTTGAATTATATAGTTATATTTGGTTAAGTATTATAAGCAAATTTTTATTTATATTGACAAAAAATATAAATCTTAATATATAATTTTGTTACTTAATAAATACTCTTATCATAAAAGAGAATGAATATAACATTCTTACATAATTGGAGAAGAATAACCGAATAAACGTAAAAATCAACAATTTACAAAACAACAATCAATTAGTGTAAACTAGATACAAACCCGCGCTTTGCGGCGGGATTATTTATTTTGTTAATAATAAATTTATACATGCAATTAATAAATTAAAATATAATAAGAAGATGATAAATTGTTGTACGATTATCAAATTTTAATAGCATATGTTATATAGTGTTGCATAAAAATTTTGTGCGCAAATACATATCCAAGTATATAATTAATCTGATCACTAAACCCTAGAACATTCAATAACAGTTGTGCGTGTTGTGTGTGTGTGTGTGTGTGTGTGTGTGTGTATATATATATATATATATATATATATATATATATATTAATGTCTTGATAAAAATATTTATAATGTAACCAATATGGTTAAAAATGGGTAACTCTTTCATTCTAAAGCACTAATAAATATTTAGAAAGTGTCATGCACAATGTCATCGAATTGTTACATTGATATGATTGCTAGTGGTATATTTGAAATCTGTTACACATTACACAAACCTCACCAAGCCTCAAATATCTTACACATGTACTTAATGCATTTTGAAGATCCATGTCTCGTATACGCTTACTTGCACCAGAATTCTAACATCCAAACGAAAGGAAAAACAACGAAATAATATCTCAGTTTCGGTCATCAGACATGAAGGGAAAGCACATGTTACATGCAAAAATTGAAAAGCACGAGAATTAATAATTATGTTGGATCTTCATGTCAAACAAACACCATATCTAAAAATATAGCAGTATAGCATCGTGTCATACATAACATAAAGTTATAGTTAAAGAACGAATACATTGCCTCATTAGTTTTTTTGTCAATTTTTGACAATTGTATAGGCACTCACAGTATTACCATAATGCCAAAAAAAAAATATTAATGACGATTAAAATAATTTACCGGATGCTAATACTTAACAAATCATGCAAAGCCACAATCCATATAATAGAATGTAATAAATGAAGAAGTCATAAATATAAACACCATGGGATATAGTCCCCAAAATGAAGCCATAGCCCCTCACATTGAATGTATTGCCCCATAATCTGAAAGTTTTCATATAACTCCTTTGCACTTTCAACAGTATTTAGAATTGTAGGGCCCAAAATTGTGTTGTGCTAAGCAGGATAAAATCCATGATGCGCCTGAAATAATGCAAGAAGCATGACAACAAAAATTTAACTCTGCCAAGAACTGCATACACCAAATTCATTGTCACATTACCATTGAACCATAGGTACCAGGATTATCACATTTAAGCTTCTTCCAGTTTTGATCTTTTTAACAATCGTTGCAATCTTATAAATATTTACGACAGGAATCTGGACAATAGTGAGATATAAGAATTTGGACATACTTAATAGTTGATTTTAACATTGCCTAAACTATCAACCAAATAAATAATTATCTTTCCACAACTCTTTTATAGGAAATAGTATTGCCCGAGATAAAAAAAGTCTCACACTTAGCTAAAGATTCATGTGTTTGTCGGATTGAAAACTATTAGAACATAACAGAATTTAGCTCCTATATTAAATAAAAATGAAAAGAATTAGTGTAAAACACATACGAAATGGACTTGCATAGAATTTTAAATACTATCATCAAAAAAGTAAAAGACAAACCTATTATACTCTTATTTAAAAGTTTTTCAATGGTTATACATGAATATATATACACATACAAAAAAATGAATATACATAAACTCTACTCAGTACATATATTAACAAAATTTCGAGTTGAATGTATAATAAAAACTAAACAATTTTGTAAGGGGTAGTGTTGAGAGTTTATCGGTTTATTTTTGTCTTCGCAACTGAAATTTGGGTCGATTGAGATAGCTTTGTAAATGCATATCATAGATTTACCTAAAAAGATTTAAATAGATTATAGTAAAAAATTTATGAGATATAATAATAAAATAATCAGGATTTACACTAATAATGAGCAGCAAAAAGATAATAGCCAGAAACAGTCAAACCTTTCTATATTAAATTGTGAAAAACTTTCTGGAAAATTAAATTCTTTGTAGTATTATATGTTTGTCCATTTTTGTCACAAATTAGTATTTTTACTCCACTCTTGCTTGTAACTCTTGATACTACTACATACAATTGATTATGACTAAAAATTGGACGTGACAGATACAGTCCAACATGTGAGAGAGATTGTCCCTGACTCTTATTAATTGTCATGAAAAAGCAAACAACCAAAAGAAATTATCTTTGTTGGAATTTTAAAGATAATCTAATGTTTGATGGTGTTAAGACCAAGCGAGGTATGAAAACTTTATGTCCAAAATTGCTGACTGAAATTACTTTTGCTTCTATCAGATGTTTTTCCAATTGAGTTTACTATTAATCTCGTGACATTGCACAAACCAGATCACTGATCTATATTTCGAAGCAACATTACAAGAACCCCAATATTCAACGTTATCTTGTGGTTTGACATTCCAGAAGATGTAATGCTATTCAAAAATTATAGGGTGTAAATGCCTTCATAGCTGTTTGAGTTTTCATCAACCTACATAGGACATCTTAGATATGGTACTTCATCACCTGGCCATAAATACATCACATATTCGTTCACCTTATTTATAGCATCAAGTGTAGCAGCTTGGTCTTGGAAATAAAAGACATTCTCAAAATTTTCCAATAAATTAGGATATGTGATATCAATAATTGCTGCAAGGGGATTGATCGGATATTTGATAAAAAAAATTAGGATAAATAACGGAGAGTAATGATAATAGCTCAGTAATGATAATATCTTAAAATAGTGATTTTAGGAGATAATAATTAAATTAAAAAATATAATATCAAAACAGTTTACATTACCAAAATAGTTTAGATTTGTAGTGATTTAGAGGATTATATATTTAAAATATTAATTTGGAATTAGAAAAAGTAGTGATTTTAGTAGATAATAATTAATTTAGTAATGATAATATTAGAACAGTTAACATTATTAGAACAGTTTAGATGTATAGTGATTGAAGGGATTATAAAATCAAAATAATAATGTAGGATTAAAAAGTAATGATTTTAGAATATAATAATTACGTTATGATAATATAAAAATCGTTTAGATCGAAAAAGTAGTGATTTAGTGGATTATAAAGTCAATATAGTAACTTATGATTTGTATTATTTGTTATTTTAATTTTGTTTTAAATGTTTTAAATTGTATAATATTATTTTGTAATATAATTATAAATTGTATAATATTATGTTGTAATATAATTAAATTAGTAATGATAATATCTGCACAGTTTAGATAAGTAGTGATTTTATTATATACGTGTATTATAATATTATACCATATATGTATGATATAATGTATGGTATAATTATGAATGTTACAATATTAGAAAAGTAATTATTTTAGGATATAATAATTATGTTTTAACATAATTAAATTAGTAACAGTTTAGAAAAGTAGTGGATTTTAGGGTTTATAAAATAAACATATTAGTGCAGGATTATATATATACGGTCCGGATCTTAAGCTCACTCCTTATTCAACTCACCCGAGCTCACCCCCCTTTTAGTGATGGACTCGGTGACGGTTCGAACCGTCGTCTATACTTTTAGCGACGCTATATGTTGTCCGTCGCTAAAAGTATAGACGACGGTTGTATGACTGAACCGTCGCCGAGTCCGTCGCTAAAGAAGGGTGAGCTCGGGTGAGTTGGATAAGGGGTGCGCTTAAGATCCTAACTTTATATATATGTATGATAATGTATGGTATAAGATTATAAATGGTATATAATACTGTAAAATTCTAAAAAATGAATTTATTGGGTTGTCACTGTTAGTAATGTTGGAACTTATATATATGCATGGTATAATATTATAAAAGGTATAATATTATAAAATTCAAAAACCAGTATAATTATGTAACAGTTGACATTACCAAAACAGTTTAGATTTATAGTGATTTAGTATATTATAAATTCAAAATATTAATTTGAAATTAAAAAAATAGTGATTTTAAGAGATAATAATTAAATTAGAAAGGATAATATCAGAAAAATTGACATTATCAAAACAGTTTAGATTTGCAGCGATTTAGGGGATTATAAAATAAAAATATTAATTTGGGATTAAAAAATAGTGATTTTAGGATATAATAATTAAATTAAAAAGGATAATATCAAAACAGTTGGCATTACCAAAACAGTTTAGATTTGTAGTGATTTAGTGGATTATAAATTCAAAATATTAATCTTTCAAAATTAATATGAAAATATAATGAAAAATCTGAACCTTAATGGTTCATAATATGGAATTATTTAATTGGTATATTAAAATAAATATGAAAATATCGAAATCTTAATTGAGCCTAAGCTTACTTTCAAACTGTCCGATTCAATTTGCAATTGGTCTAATTAATTAATAGATCATATTTCATGATTTAAGAAGCGGTCAATGAAATGGTAATGAGTTGTCTATCCGAGTTGTTAAAAGAGATTAATTTTTTATTCATTTCGTTCCATATTAAAAGTTCCTATTATTTAGTGAATTCTGTTTAAATCATTTTTTTAAAAACCATGACTTCTTTATTGGAATAAATCAATTTGTAATAAGTTGATTGAATGTTATATTCCATAAAAATTATAAAAAATTGTCGATTACTTTGTTGATTGAATCCTTCAAGGATTTATTTTTTAAGTAGCATAATTTAATTGGATGAAAAAGTGTTGGTCGCGTAATTGGCACAAAGAATAAAATAATAAATATGAAAATATTTTAAAATGTTAATTTTTAGTACTTCCAATAATTAACGGAGTTGGTTAGAAAATAAGTTTTTAAAAGATTTATTATTTTTCATATATCTAACCAATATTATTTTCATAAATCTTGGGATGAGTTTTATATTATTTAAGTATTCCATAATTTATTAATTGATTGAGTTTTCCATAAATTGGTTAAGCAAATAAATTTTCATATCATTAGAATCAATTAGCGTGGTTCAAATAATTGGAAGAATTTTTGGAAGCTAATAGATTGAAGTTTTAAAATGAATATGGAAATAATTTTTAATTTTATTGAACTATGAAAGTAATTAATTAATCATAGAATAAATTTATTAGGCATATGAAAAGTAGGTAAAATAAATAAAAGTCTAATATTAAAGGAAATTTACTTTTCAAATAAGTAAAACTAATTTTTCATAAAAAGCAAGTTGGCCCTATCGTGTTTAAATTAATCCAATCTGGTTGTTGCCTAAGAGAGTTATCTAACTAATGGATCCTAAAATAATGTGGCTGTTGATAATATCCATGAAATAAGGTGATCAATATATAATATCCTAAGTAATTATCAAGGGTATTTTTGTCAAAGGCAAGAAGAAGCATTAATTAGGATGGACATGTGTTAAATTTATAGAAGGACATGTGTCAATATATTGTACCATGTACTGTGATTTAGTATATATAATAGATAATAGATAATAGATTGGAAGAATTTTTGGAAGCTAATAGATTGAAGTTTTAAAATGAATATGAAAATAATTTTTAATTGCATGGAACTATGAAAGTAATTAATTAATCATAGAATAAATTTATTTGGCACATGAAAAGTAGGTAAAATAAATAAAAGTCTAATATTAAAGGAAATTTACTTTTCAAATAATTAAAACTATTTTTCATAAAAAGCAAGTTGGCCCTATCGTGTTTAAATTGATCCAATCTGGTTGTTGCCTATGACAGTTATCTAATTATTGGATCATAAAATAATGTGGCTGTTGATAATATCCATAAAATAAGGTGATCAGTATATAATATCCTAAGTAATTATCAAGGGTATTTTTATCAAAGGCAATAAGAAGCATTAATTAGGATGGACATGTGTTAAATTTATATAAAGACATGTGTCAATATATTGTGTCATGTACTGTGATTTAGTATATATAATAGATTAGCGTGATTCGAATAATTGGAAGAATTTTTGGAAGCTAATAGATTGAAGTTTTAAAATAAATATGAAAATAATTTTTAATTGCATGGAACTATGAAAGTAATTAAATAATCATAGAATAAAGTTATTAGGCACATGAAAAGTAGGTAAAATAAATAAAAGTCTAATATTAAAGGAAATTTACTTTTCAAATAATTAAAACAAATTTTTCATTAAAAGCAAGTTGGCCCTATCGTGTTTAAATTGATCCAATCTGGTTGTTGCCTAAGAGAGTTACCTAATTAATGGATCCTAAAAT
Organism: Panax notoginseng; assembly: GCA_016801055.1. NCBI lineage: Eukaryota > Viridiplantae > Streptophyta > Magnoliopsida > Apiales > Araliaceae > Panax > Panax notoginseng. The sequence continues at coordinate 42,183,016 of CM029014.1, read as the reverse complement.
AATGTGGTTGTTGATAATATCCATAAAATAAGGTGATCGGTATATAATATCCTAAGTAATTGTCAAGGGTATTTTTGTCAAATACAATAAGAAGCATTAATTACAATGGACATGTGTTAAATTTATAGAAGGACATGTGTCAATATATTGTGTCATGTACTGTGATTTAGTATATATAATAGATTAAGAGAAACAACAACTAAAATATTTTCTAACCTCAATTAATGAAGCTATCTTTCTAATGAACAAAAGTAAGGAACTCACAAAGTGCATGCTAATTTCAAATCATGTCATTAATTTTTAATTTTGACAAACATTAGATTTAAAAGTATGAATAATGCTAGGGACACAAATTATTTTATAAATATTTTATAAACTGCTGATGTGGCATACTCCACCTCAGCATATTGTGTGGGACCGAAGACTAATTTGAAATAATTTGTTGATCAATACACTGAGATGGAGTATGCCACATCAGCAGTTTATAAAATATTTATAAAATAATTTGTGTCTGTAGCACTACTCACTACTTGGGTGTCCCTATAAACATCTAAAAATATAATTTTTATACCTTTTCAATTGGAATCCAGAAAGTCATCAAATTTTGTGAGAAAGAAAGTGAAACTGAATCTCAGAATCTCGTCTCTAAAATAAGTTGTTTGGTCTCCAAAACGTTTAGTTTATGTTGAGGGTATGAGATGAATTCTTATTGGATTTGAATTTAGGTATCACCTAAAATCTGTTTTGGTTTAGAAAAATTATATTTTCAAGTTATACTCAATTTAGTATTTTTAATCCTATTTAGTTATGGAATTTTCCTATGACCTATAAATACAGGTGCTGAAATTTTGGAGTAGAGATATTCAGAAGTATTCAAATATTTATCTTATATTATTCAAATATTTATCTTGTATTATTCAAATATTTATTTAGTGGATTTCTTAAAAAGAATAGAAAACTTGAAGTTTTCATTTGTGTTGTTTCTGAGTTTTTAATAGAAAATAAAAAAAAATAAATTTTTTCTTTTCTTGCGTTTTTGAGTTTCAATTAAAAGAAAAGAAAAATATCACTTTTACAAATTTACCCTTTTATTAATTATAACTATTGAACCATGAATAAAAATATGCAACCAATTAAGTGATATTATTCTTAATTATTCGATTTTAACGGTACAACCAATTAGATGGATTAAAATAGTGTAGGAGGTGTCAATTTAGTTAACTATCATAATTTATTTAATAATATATTTTTTAAGTAATTAATCTCTATAAAATTATATTTACCATATATTAATTAATATTATTAAGACATAAATGTAAATACAATAAATAACTAATCATATAATTCAATTATGAAGTCTAAAAAATAAAGCTTAATTACTATATTTAAGAAAATATTTATGAAACTACAAAAATAAATTATCAACCATACAATAATTTGACCAAAAAAATCGATTCTTATCCCAAATAATGAGTTTGTTTTAAGAGAAAATTGTTGATAAGTAATTTCACACCAAAATTTTATCCACACAAATATTTTCAATTATTAGGCAAGTGAAACGATTCATTTTTTGAACATGAAGAAAGCGTTGATGACAAATTAGCAAGTGGGTATTAGATATTATGAATTAAATGAATTTAAGCTACAAAAAATAGATGGAATTGCCGCATCTAAATGAAAATGAGCAAGTATTATAGATTTCCACTTTTATTGATTTTATAGAGAAAATAGAAATTTTTTCAAAAAAAAGAGAGAAAATAGAAATTGAGTACACCAATTATATTGTTAAAATGTTGGAGGAAACTAATTAATATCAAATTTTATAAACCATGGGTGTGATTGAAATAATGAGTTTAGGTTTCAAAACCGTTCACTGTGATAACAATTGAGATTTGGAAAGTATAACAATTGCTTTTCATTAATTGCAATCTATTATTTAAAATCATTACACAAATCATAATTTATACTCCATATGAAGTATTCACATGGAAATTGTAACAAAAAGTTGATATTCAAGAGGAGGTAAAGCAGATGAGCAAAGGAATGTACCTGAATAGTTCGCGGCAACAAAGAAGTCGTTCACACTCTACACTTCCCAACTATATATTTTCATTGAGGAAATAGAGTAAGGGATACGCCAAGAAGTCTCTTTATCTTTATCAGCTTAGGTTTAGTTGTAAGACCCCAACTTATTAATAAATGAAATTAAATTTCCTCTATTTATTATTCTGAAATAAAAAGGGTTGATTTGATTAATGTGGTTAGTTATGGGTAAAATGCGTAAATATTTCAAATAAGCAAGTGGTTATAAAATATTCATTTTTGGTCGGTGAATATTCTTGTGGTCGTAGAATATTCTTTCTGTCGGGGAATATTCGTACGACGGCGCAGCTATTTGTGGGCCCCATAACGGAAAGCAATTGGATGAAGATAACGACAAAAATTGAGTTTTTATAAATAACGGCGTAGTTGTTACCGTTAACACTGTTGGAATACCCGGTGGTTAAAATACAGTAATACGCGTGGTTGCACAGTAGCACACGGATTGCACATTATTTTAGAATTATTGATTCTTATGAAGGAAGGCACTACTCAATAATTGTTACAGTAGTTACTGTTCAATATTTTATTTTATTGATTCAATAATTGCTGCGCTGATATTTTATATTATTGTTGTTTCAATAATTATTGCTACACAATATTTTCCTTTATCAGATCAATAATTCATATTATTTAAATAATATTATTAGATAGCATTATTCGTAATGTCTAGAAAGTTCTGTCTAAGGAGAGGTTTAGTCATCTAATTACGCGCTAGTAAGGAGAAATTCTTATTGGAAAGCCCCCTCTTTCCTGGGAACGGCCTGGTTGTCATAAATGTGATTCTGTAATATTAATTGTGGATAATTAATTATTGATTCATATGATAAGAAAATATTTATTTTATGTGAATATAAATGTTGGATATATTTTGTGGTTAAAAATGAAGGAGTTAATGTTGAGGTGTTTTATCAGTATTTTTGTCGGAATGGAGGTATTAAAAATCAATCAGGGTTTTTGAGATATATTGCGGGGGTTATAATTTTTAATCCGACCGTTGGATCGTTGTGATTTTTGGATATGTTATACATATATAAGTTGAGTATATGTCCACAAATTTTAAACCGTTAAAAATGAACGTATGATTTGTTATGAATTTTGCGAGATGACTGGTTCAGAAATTGTAGAAGTTGCGAAATTTGTCATTTTGGTAGAAAATTCTAGAATTTGTGGGCCCCACTCTTGGTTGGTGAAGAAATGTGCTGAGATTTTTATTCAAATATGGCAGGTGAGAATAGTAGAAGGTAAAGTCATCAGGTTGCAAGTTAAGTCTACTTCGGCGTGCTAACATTTTCCTATAAATAGAGGGCTAAGTTAGAATTGAAAATCACACCATAATTCATAAGTTTTCTCTCTTTCTCTCTCTAGATTATTGAGTGTATTTTGTGAGTATTTAGATACTTTAAAAGTTGCTATTCAGCACAAGTTTCATTCAGCCTTATATCCGATATTCAGTCAGAAGTACGGTTATTTTGAGGTAAGGGATATTATCTTCTTCTTAAATGATATTTTCTTCAATATCATTATGCCGAAATATTGATATGAACTTTTTATTAAATTTGGAACTTTTTGTGTTGGGGTTACTATTCACGTATACGTTACTATTCACATATACGGCACTATCACGAATACGGCACTATTCACCGAATTTTTTTTCTTCCCTTTTTGTCCAAGATATCTATTATGGTTACTATCTTTGATTGTATCCATGTTTTGATCTTTATTTTTGAATTCTGCTTCATAATTGATTATTATGAAGTATTATTGATCTTGGATAAACTGTTATACGAATCCCTACTATTTGTTCTCCTGTCTCACTGGATTCGTTTTCTTTAAGATATTTTTCATCATCCTCAGTCCTAAATGATGATATTATTGAATATCTTTGGCCTGTAGTGCAAAGATGAACAGGTGTTGAGATGAACATGACTGACTGGTGATACAAATGAATATCTTTGGCATGTAGTGCAAAGATGAATATTTGGTTAAAGATGATTATTAATTGATGTTACAGGGATAAAATATTGATGATGGACTTTTAAATCTTAGAAGATAGTAGAATTCATTCTCTACTTGACTCTTCTAATGGTTTGCTGTTTCCGCTGCAGTTGTTGATCTAAAACTTGTTGTCGATTATATTCTATCAGATTTTTCCCTGTTGAATACTAATGATAATTTGTTGTATATTATCTTAGTCATAATATTCTTTACTGGGCTAATAGAGCTCACCCTTTTCCTTTTTGTTCCATTTTTCTTCTCAGGAGGTGAGAACATAGCAGGATCTAGTTGGGGTATGGAGTGATGGTTCTAGAAAGATATTTTAACAGTCCTCACTATTTCTGTAAAATAGTATTTGAATAATTATAATGAGGACTTATTTGAGTATGTATATTATCTAGCAGATAATATTTGTATTTAAACTCACAGTATGTGTTGTCGTATTTTGCACGACAATTGTATTATTGAAGTTGTAGTTTGCTTTTTTGTACCATGTATTTGGTGACTCAGAATGGGTGTCGTATACCTATTTTGGGGGCGTCACAGTTGGTATCAAAGCTTAGGGATATGATCCCTGGCTGAGATGTGAGACAAGAACTAAGAGGGGAGAGACGGGGAATTCCTTCGCTAGTATGACCTGACTAAGTTTATTTGGTATTTATTTGGTCGGTCAGAGTATAGGGATAATATATGACATGACTATTAACCCTTGTTTTATGGCCGTATTTAAGAATGGCAACTTAGAACGTTAATAATGGAGTAAATCAGACCGTGGAGACACCTTTGATCACCACCCAGGGGAACGTACAACAGGAAGGCAATATTCCTCCTGTAAACAACGTTACCGAGCAAACGATGAATGATGGAATGTTTAGGAGCTTTTTGCAGTTCATGCAAAATCAGACGAGGGAGACTCGTGTGCAGAATACGGGTGGAAATGATAACAACGCGCGATTTGTCACAGCCAAGCAGTTCAAAGAATTGGGACCACCAGAATTTAAGGGAAAGCCAGATCCGATCATGGCAGAAACGTGGGTCAAGTAAATTACCAAGATATTCGATGTCTTGGGATGCACGGAGGAACAGAAGGTTCCATTCGCCACCTTTATGTTCCGCGGTAAGGCAGAATACTGGTGGGAGTCAGTGAAGCGTACCCAGCTTGACGCACTCAACATGTCCTGGGAAACGTTTCAGAAACTGTTTAATGACAAGTACTTTCCGGAAAGTATTTGTCATATGAAGGAGGTAGAGTTTATTAGACTGGAACAAAACAACATGACGATGTCCCAGTACGAGGCGAAGTTTACAGAGTTATCCAGGTTTGCACCTCATTTGGTCGAGAATAAGGAACGAATGACAAGGATGTTTCTGAGAGGTTTAAAACCCGAGATTCGGCAATATCTTATCTCTCATAAATTTTTTTTATATTCAGATGTTGTAAACAGGGCTCAATTATTAGAGCGAGATAATGAGTATGTTCAACCGAGGGACCACAACCAGGATCATACTGGTGACAGCAGTCATCGGAGCGATGAGAACTAGCGAGGAGGGAAAAATACAGACAAAAGTGGTAACCACTCGGGTGGTCATCGTGGCCATGATAATAGGAGAGGTGAGTCAAGTGGAAATTTCAAGAAGAGAAGATTTAACGATGACAGGAAGACGTCGACAGCAGCACCAGCACCAGGAACAAATTCTAGGGGAGGAGAACGACCACCAGTTAGATGTTACAGATGCGGAGAGGAGGGACATATAAGTCCAAACTGCCCACAACAGTTCAATGTATGTTATAATTATGGAAAGGAAAGACATATCGCTCGAGATTATACTATAACGAAACTAAGTCCAGCTGGGACGGTGACACCAAAGGCGGATACGGACAAAATAAAGTCGGCGGTTTCTGGAAGAGCGTTTGTCGTGACTGCACAAAATGCGAAGAACCCGAACGAAGGTATAACGGGTTAGTTAATTATAAATTCTTGCGAAGTTTATACCTTACTAGATACCAGTTCTACCCATTCTTTTATCTCTCCTGCTTGTGCTCAACGTTTAAACTTGACTCCGGAGAAATTAGACTTTGACCTATCTGTGGAGACTCCGTTAGGAGAAACTTTCATTACATCTACAGTTTATAAATCTTACTTAATCCAAGTTGGCACAATCACATTACCTGTTGACCTTATCTCTTTAAAAATACTTGTTTTTGATGTGATTTTAGGAATTGATTGGTTAACTACTCATCATGCCAAAATTGATTGTTTTCGTAAGGTTGTTAGTTTTTATATTTCAAACCAACCTGTTATGCGAATTCAAGCAACCAAACCACTAAAATCAATCGCTGTCATACCAAGCCATAAAGCCATTCGTTTATTAAAAAACGAATGTGCTGAGATTTTTATTCAAATGTGGTGGGTGGGAATAGTAGCAGGTAAAGCCATCAGGTTGCAGGTTAAGTCTGCTTCGGCGTGTTAACATTTTCTTATAAATAGAGGGCAAAGTTAGAATTGAAAATCACACCATAATTCATAAGTTTTCTCTCTTTCTCTCTCTAGATTATTGAGTGTATTTTATGAGTATTTAGATACTTTGAGAGTTGCTATTCAGCACAAGTTTCATTCAGCCTCATATCCGATATTCAGTCAGAAGTACGGTTATTTTGAGGTAAGGGATATTATCTTCTTCTTAAATGATATTTTCTTCAATATCATTATGCCGAAATATTGATATGAACTTGTTATCAAATTTGGAACTTTTTGTGTCGGGGTTACTATTCACGTATACGTTACTATTCACGTATACGACACTATTCACCGAAAATTTTTTTCCCTTTTTGTCCAAGATATCTATTATGGTTACTATCTTTGATTGTATCCATGTTTTGATCTTTATTTTTGAATTCTGCTTCACAATTGATTATTATGAAGTATTATTGATCTTGGATAAACTGTTATACGAATCCCTACTATTTGTCCTCCTGTCTCACTGGATTCGTTTTCTTTAAGATATTTTTCATTATCCTCAGTCCTAAATGATGATATTATTGAATATCTTTGGCCTGTAGTGCAAAGATGTATGATTACCTGATGAATATGTTTGGCCTGTAGTGCAAAGATGAACAGGTGTTGAGATGAACATGACTGACTGGTGATACAAATGAATATCTTTGGCCTGTAGTGCAAAGATGAATATTTGGTTAAATATGATTATTAATTGATGTTATAGAGATAAAATATTAATGATGGACTTTTAAATCTTAGAAGATAGTAGAATTCATTCTCTACTTGACTCTTCTAATGGTTTGCTATTTTCGCTGCAGTTGTTGATCTAAAACTTGTTGTCGATTATATTCTATCAGATTTTTCCCTGTTGAATACTAATGATAATTTGTTGTATATTATCTTAGTTATAATATTCTTTACTGGGCTAGTTGAGCTCACCCTTTTTCCTTTTTGTTCCATTTTTCTTCTCAAGAGGTGAGAACATAGCAGGATCTAGTCGGGGTATGGAGTGATAGTTCTAAAAAGATGTTTTAGCAGTCCTCTCTATTTCTGTAAAATAGTATTTGAATAATTGTAATGAGGAGTATTTGAGTGTGGATATTGTCTAGCAGACAATATTTGTATTTAAATCACATTATGTGTTGTCGTATTTTGCACGACAATTGTATTATTGAAGTTGTAGTTTTCTTTTTTGTACCATGTATTTGATAACTCAGAATGAGTGTTATATACCTATTTTGGGGGCGTCACATTAGTAGATAAAAATAAATTGGAGACATGAGTTGTAATTTAAAATTTATTATATTAAAAATTGAGGATAATATGGGAATTATAAAAATATTACTCATTTAAATTTCTTTTCCGTCCAAATCAGACCAATTTTGGACGGAAAATTTTGGCAGAAAAATTTACCAAATTTTCTATCCATTTCTTTTTTTTTCCGTTTATTAAAAAACTCAAAAACATATAAATTGGAAAGAAAACTTAAATTTTCTGTCATTTTATTTTCTTTTCTATCCATTTTAAAACTCAGAATAAGAGTGTTAGTTACTGTGATAATATATTCTGTTTTTCATAAAAAAACAAAACTTATAATAATAATAATAATAATAAAACACTTACCTTCCATTTACGTATACTCCCCCCCCCCACTCCTACCTCCATCCCCAACCCCATTCCCATTTCCAAAATCTTGTGGCAAATATATATATATATATATATATATATATATATATATATATATATATATATATATAGGAGCCGGATCCTGTCCGGACTCCCGGACAGGTTTAAAATTTAGTCCTTTTTTTTGCTTTATTTTTTTTAAATAACTAAAAAAAATTTAATAATTTATGAAACTGAACAGACATGTTTTGTTATATGTATTCAAAACACACCCAAAACACTGTATAATGAAAAAAATTCAGTTCCATAAATTATTATTTTTTTATGTGTTTATAAAAAAAAGCAAAAAATAAATAAAAAAATCCGGACATTAGATACGTCCGAACGTCCGAACTGGATCTAGTCCCTATATATATATATATATATATATATATATATATATATATATATATATATACACACACACACACACTTTATAACTTCTACCGATTATTTTGAAAAATGAGTAAGTGGGGGTCCAAATAATACGTCAAAATTTATAACAAATATTTCATAAAAAATACACTCAATATTTTGAATAACATTTATTCATCCTTATTATAACTCGCAATATTAACAACCAGATCGTTCCTAAGAAAGATGAGGCTTTCTGATAAAGATTTCTCCCTATTGGCGCGCAATTAGGTGACCAAACATGTAACGCCCCCAAAACAGGTCCAATCCATCCAACCCATTCTGAGTCGCCAAATACGTGGTACAGAAAATAACTACAACTTTATTATTACAATTGTCGTGCAAAATACGACAACACATATATTGTGAGTTTAAATACAAATATTGTCATCTAGACAGTATTCATACTCAACTAAGAACTCATTATACTTATTGATACACTATTTTACAAAATAATGAGGACTACTAAAACAACTGTCTTGAACCATCATTCCACACCCCGACTAGTACTCGCTACATTCTCGCCTCCTGAGAAGAAAGATGGAACAACAAGGAAAAGGGAGAGCTCAACTAGCCCAGTAAAGAATATTATGACTAAGATAATATACAACAAATTATCGTTAGTCTTCGACAGGAAAAAATTTAATAGAATACAATAGACAACAAGTTTTAAATCAATATTCGCAGCGGAAAATAATAATTCATAGAAGAGTTACATAGAGAATGAAATCTACGATTATCTATGAATTTAAAAGCCCATCATCAACATTTTATCCCTGTAACATCAATCAATAAATATCTTGAATCAAATAGTCATCTTTGTACTACAGGCCAAAGATATTCATCAGTTGGTCATGTTCACCTCAACACCTGTTCATCTTTGCACTACGGGCCAAAGATATTCATCAGAAATCATTCATCTTTGTACTACAGGCCAAAGATATTAAGTTATATCATCATTTAAGACTGAGGATGATGAAAAATATTTTAAAAAAAACGAATCCAGTGAAATAAAATAACAAATATTAAGGATTCGTATTTCGATTTATTCATGTCCAAATATACCTTATAAATAATCATAGTGAAGTAAAATTCAAGAATGATCAAAACATGGATACAATCAAAGCTAGTATCCAGAATAGATATTTGGACGAAAAGAAGGAAATTTCATTTTTCGGTGAATAGTAACTCGTGAATAGTAACTCGTGAATAGTAACTCATGAATAGTAACTCATGAATAGTAACCCCGACATGAAAAGTTCCAGATTTGATAAAAAGTTCAGATCAATACTTCGACATAATGATATTGAAGAAAATAATATCATTTAAGAAGAAATAACATCCCTTACCTCGGAAAGACGGTACTTCTGACTGGAATACTAGATATAGTGCTGAAGGAAACTTGCACCGTATAACAACACTCAAAGTATCAAATACTCACAAGAATACGCTCGATATAGAGAGAGAAATAGAGAGAAACTTGTGTTTCTGGTGTGATTTTCAATTCTAACCTAAGCACCCTATTTATAGGAAAATGCTTAGAACACCAAAGCAGAAAATTGAATATAATAATATTTATATTTACAAAATTGTCAAGCCCACCTCTTGAAATCTGATTTCAGCTCATTGCACATGTTTAATGCAGCCCACCAAGCAAAAAAAACGATTTTGTAAATAAGAATAATTAAAACTTTCAAAAACCAATTATTTCGGAACTTCAGAACTTCAATAATTCATAATAAATAGCCCTTTTGTCAGAAAATTCGAATTTCGCGAGTTTTAATAGGAAATTCAATTCTCTACAACTTTGCAGAAGAAAGTTTTTCCAAATTCCAAACAGAAATTGACCAAAATCCACAAACGGGTGATTTTACCGTCAATAATAAATTTTCGGTCAAGAATTATGTCCACCAACACACAAAACATGTGTTAATCATTTAATGCCACAAAAATACTCTTCCTCCTCATATACTCATATATCCCACATTCATTATAAAAATATCACCATCAATATATTATTAAAATAATATATTTAAATGAATTATTTTATCAGAAAAAAGATAAAATATTAATTTTCAACAATTGTCACATTAAAAATTTTCTCTATCTATATCCACATAAAATCAATATTTTTCTCATCATATAAATCAATAACTAATTATACACAAATAATATTACAGAATCACTGTACTGGCAACCAGACCGTTCCCAGGAAAGAGGGGGCTTTCCACTAAGGATATCTCTTTACTGGCGCGCAATTAGATGACCAAACCTCTCCTTAGACAGAACTTTCTAGACATTGCCAATAATATTATCTAATAATATTATTCAGATAATATGAATTATTGTTCCGATAATAGAAAATACTGTGTAGTGACAATTATTAAAATAACAGTAATATAAAATATCAACGCATCAATTATTGAATCAATAAAATATAATATTGAACAGTAATTACTGTAACAATTATTGAGTGGTGCCTTCTTGCGTAAGAATCAATAATTGGTGCAATACCGTGTGCTACTGTGCAACAACGCGTATTACTGCGTTTTAACCACCGGGTATTCCAACAGTATTAACGGTAACAACTATGCCGTTATTTATAAATAACTTATTTTTGTCGTTTTCTTCATCCAATCGCTTTCTGTTATGGGGCCCACACAAGGCTGCGCCGTTGTACGAATATTCCCCAACAACAAGAATATTCCACGACCAAACAAATATTCCCCGACAACAATGAATATTTTAGGACCACTTGCTTATTTGAAATATTCGCGCATTTTACCCATAACTAACCACATTAATCAAATCAACCCTTACTATTTCAAAATAATAAATAGAGGAATTTAAATTTCATTTATTAATAATTTGGGGTCTTACAACCTCCCTTCCTTATGAAATTTCGTCCTCGAAATTGACATACGTACCTGGTATTTCGAAAAGATGAGGATACCTTGCTTTCATTTTCGTTTCCAATACCAAGGTCATTTTCTCAATAGCATGGTTTCTCCACAAAACTTTAATTTGTGGTATGACCTTCGTGCGTAGGACATGCTCCTTCCTATCCAAGATCTTGACAGGTACCTCTTCGTACGTTAAGTCTTCGGCTATCTCGTCTGGTTCTAACTCAATAACGTGGTTTGGGTCGTCCACATATCGATACGTGAATAACGTTATGAACACATGACATACTTAGCGTTAAGGCGAGTCTATAGGTCACAGTTCCTACTCGATCGAGGATTTCAAATAAATTGAAGGCTTGAGCTTTCTTCTTTTCATCGACTCTTACTTCTAGAATAACACATTCTTGCACCTTCTTCTTTATATTCATCAGCTCCAGGTCTGTAGCTTGAGTGGCTTTAACGTTATCGATTAAAGTCAATTTTACTCGTATATCATCACGTGGGTCCCTAGAGTCATTAACTCTATCTCTATCATTTATATATTATACAAAATAAGTCTTTGTGTTCAACAATATCGCACTCGTACTCGCATACGATCTTCTACTCAATGCGTCAGCTACCGCTTTCACATTTTCAGGATGGTATTGGATGGTATGATCAAAATATTTCAACAGCTCGAGCCAACGTCGGTGTCGCATGTTGAATTCTTGGAAGCTCTTCTCGTATTCCTCGGTCCATTCGAAGTTTGTATCTTTTCGAGTCAGCTGAGTTAATAGAGTAGCGATTCGAGAAAATCCTTTTACGAATCTCCGATAATAACTAGAAAGCTACGTATTTCGATTACTGACTTAGGTTTGCTCTCAACTGTGACTCATATCCCAATCTTGGATAGCACGTCACAATGACACCTATCAGTTTACTACCGCACGAATATAGCGTCCCCTACAGAGAGTCTGGCTTCAGTGCATTCCACAAAGGAACTCACCAGATAGAGGCTCGGGTACAAACTTCTACAGTTAGGTTTTTAACTCCTGAAGTTCAATAGGAGCCATTCGATATGAGATTTTAGAAGTGAGTTTTGTACCAGATTCAAAGATGATACAAAATTCAATATCACGCGTAGGCCAAGAAATTCTTCAGGAAATACGTCAGGAATTTTACTAACAATAGAAATATCATTCAAATCTGACGTATTTTGTTCAAGTCCATAACATAGCTAAGAAAGCTTGACATCCGTTTTTCAATAAACGAATGACTTTACGGCTTGATATGAAAGAGTTTGACTTCAATGGTTTGGTTGCTTGAATTTGAATAACAGGTTGCTTAGGAATATGAAGACTAACAACCTTACGAAAGCAATCAATTTTGGCATGATGAGTAGTTAACCAATCAATTTCTAAAATCACATCAAAAGCAAGTATCTTTAAAGAGATAAGGTCAACAGGTAATGTGATGGTGCCAACTTGGATCAAACAAGATTTATAAACAATGGATGTGATGAAGATTTCTCCTAACAGAGTTTCAACAGATAAGTCAAAGTCTAATTTCTCCGGAGTCAAGTTTAAACGTTGAACGCAAGCAAGAGATAAATGAATGGGTAGAACCGGTATCTAATAAGGTATATACTTTGCAAAAATTTATAATTAACTAACCCGTGCTAACTTCGTTCGGGTTCCTCGCATTCTGACCAGTCACGAAAAACGCTCTTTCAGGAACCGTTGACTTTGACTTTTTTGGGACAGCTTTTTGAGTCACCACCCCCGTTGGACTTGGTTTCGCTATCATACAATCTCGAGCGATATGTCCTTCCTTTCCACAGTTATAACATACTTTAAACTGTTGTGGACAGTTTGGGCTGATATATCCTTCTTTTCCGCACTTATAGCATATGACCGGTGGTCGTTCTCCTCCCTTGGAACCAGTTGCTGCTGGTACTGACGTCTTCGTATTATCATTGTTGAATCTCCTCTTTTTAAAATCTCCTCCCGACTCGCTTCTTCTATTCTCATGGTCATGATTACCACCAGAGTGGTTGCCGCTCTTGTCCGTATTCTTCTTTCTCTGCTGGTTATCGTTGTTCTGATGACTGCTGTCACCGGTATAATCCTGGTTGTGGTCCCTCGATTGACCGTACTCGTTATCTCGCTCTAATAATTGAGCCCTGTTGACAACATCTGAATAGAGAGAAAATTTATGAGAAATGAGATATTGACGTATGCCGGGTTTCAAACCTCTCAGAAACATCCGTGTCATACGTTCCTCATTCTCCACCAAATGAGGTGCAAACCTGGACAACTCTGCAAATTTCGCCTCGTACTGGGACACCGTCATGTTGTTCTGCTCCAGTCTAATAAACTCTACTTCCTTTATATGACGAACACTTTCAGGAAAGTATTTGTCATTGAACAGTTTCTGAAATGTCTCCCAAGACATGCTGAGTGCGGCTGGATGGGTACGTTTCACAGACTTCCACCAGTAGTCTGCCTCGCCACGGAACATAAAGGTGGCGAATGGAACCTTCTGTTCCTCCGTGCATCCCAAGACATCGAATATCTTGGTAATTTTCTTGACCCACGTCTCCGCCTTAATCGGATCCGGCTTTCCCTTAAATTCTGGTGGTCCCAACTCTTTGAACTGCTTAGCTGTGACCAGCTGTGCGTTGCCATTGTTTCTTCCTATATTTTGAACAGGAATCTCCTTCGTCTGGTTTTGCATGAATCGCAAAAAGCTTCTAAACATCTTATCGTTCATCGTTTGCTCAGTGGTGTTGTTCACAGGAGGAACATTGCCAACCTGTTGCACGTTTTCCTCGTTGGCGAGTACAGGTGTCTCCACGGTTTCATTTACTCCACTGTTAACATTCTCAGTCGACATTCTAAAATACTGCCATAGAACAAAGGTTAATTTAACAAATTAACATATCACATAATATCCCTATATTATGATCGACCAACAAATAAGCTTAGGTAGGACACACTAGCGAAGGATTTACTCGTCTCTCCCCTCCTAGTTCTATTCCCCGATCTCCGCCAGAGTTCATATCCCTAAGCTCTGATACCAACTGTTACGCCCCCAAAACAGGTCCAATCCATCCAACCCATTCTGAGTCGCCAAATACGTGGTACAGAAAATAACTACAACTTTATTATTACAATTGTCGTGCAAAATACGACAACACATATATTGTGAGTTTAAATACAAATATTGTCATCTAGACAGTATTCATACTCAACTAAGAACTCATTATACTTATTGATACACTATTTTACAAAATAGTGAGGACTACTAAAACAACTGTCTTGAACCATCATTCCACACCCCGACTAGTACTCGCTACATTCTCGCCTCCTGAGAAGAAAGATGGAACAACAAGGAAAAGGGTGAGCTCAACTAGCCTAGTAAAGAATATTATGACTAAGATAATATACAACAAATTATCGTTAGTCTTCGACAGGAAAACATTTAATAGAATACAATAGACAACAAGTTTTAAATCAATATTCGCAGCGGAAAATAATAATTCATAGAAGAGTTACGTAGAGAATGAAATCTACGATTATCTATGAATTTAAAAGTCCATCATCAACATTTTATCCCTGTAACATCAATCAATAAATATCTTGAATCAAATAGTCATCTTTGCACTACAGGCCAAAGATATTCATCAGTTGGTCATGTTCACCTCAACACCTGTTCATCTTTGCACTACGGCCAAAGATATTCATCAGAAATCATTCATCTTTGCACTACATGCCAAAGATATTCAGTTATATCATCATTTAAGACTTAGGATGATGAAAAATATTTTAAAAAAAAATGAATCCAGTGAAACAAAATAACAAATATTAAGGATTCGTATTTCGATTTATCCATGTCCAAATATACCTTATAAATAATCATAGTGAAGTAAAATTCAAGAATGATCAAAACATGGATACAATCAAAGCTAGTATACAGAATAGATATTTGGACGAAAAGAAGGAAATTTCATTTTTCGGTGAATAGTAACTCGTGAATAGTAACTCATGAATAGTAACCCCGACATGAAAAGTTCCAGATTTGATAAAAAGTTCAGATCAATACTTCGGCATAATGATATTGAAGAAAATAATATCATTTAAGAAGAAATAACATCCCTTACCTCGGAAAGACGGTACTTCTGACTGGAATACTAGATATAGTGCTGAAGGAAACTTGCACCGTATAACAACACTCAAAGTATCAAATACTCACAAGAAAACGCTCGATATAGAGAGAGAAATAGAGAGAAACTTGTGTTTCTGGTGTGATTTTCAATTCTAACCTAAGCACCCTATTTATAGAAAAATGCTTAGAACACCAAAGCAGAAAATTGAATATAATAATATTTATATTTACAAAATTGTCAAGCCCACCTCTTGAAATCTGATTTCAGCTCATTGCACATGTTTAATGCAGCCCACCAAGCAAAAAAAAAACGATTTTGTAAATAAGAATAATTAAAACTTTCAAAAACCAATTATTTCGGAACTTCAGAACTTTAATAATTCATAATAAATAGCCCTTTTGTCAGAAAATTCGAATTTCGCGAATTTTTATAGGAAATTCAATTCTCTACAACTTTGCAGAAGAAAGTTTTTCCAAATTCCAAACAGAAATTGACCGAAATTCACAAACGGGTGATTTTACCGTCAATAATAAATTTTCGGTCAAGAATTATGTCCACCAACACACAAAACATGTGTTAATAATTTAATGCCACAAAAATACTCTTCCTCCTCATATACTCATATATCCCACATTCATTGTAAAAATATCACCATCAATATATTATTAAAATAATATATTTAAATGAATTATTTTATCAGAAAAAGATAAAATATTAATTTTCAACAATTGTCACATTAAAAATTTTGTCCATCTATATCCACATAAAATCAATATTTTCCTTATCATATAAATCAATAACTAATTATACACAAATAATATTACAGAATCACAGTACTGGCAACCAGACCGTTCCCAGGAAAGAGGGGGCTTTCCACTAAGGATATCTCCTTACTGGCGCGCAATTAGATGACCAAACCTCTCCTTAGATAGAACTTTCTAGACATTACCAATAATGTTATCTAATAATATTATTCAGATAATATGAATTATTGTTCCGATAATAGAAAATACTGTGTAGTGACAATTATTAAAACAACAGTAATATAAAATATCAACGCATCAATTATTGAATCAATAAAATACAATATTGAATAGTAATTACTGTAACAATTATTGAGTAGTGCCTTCTTGCGTAAGAATCAATAATTGGTGCAATACCGTGTGCTACTGTGCAACAACGCGTATTACTGCGTTTTAACCACCGGGTATTCCAACAGTATTAACGGTAACAACTACGCCGTTATTTATAAACAACTTATTTTTGTCGTTTTCTTCATCCAATCGCTTTCTGTTATGGGGCCCACACAAGGCTGCGCCGTTGTACGAATATTCCCCAACAACAAGAATATTCCACGACCAAACAAATATTCCCCGACAACAATGAATATTTTAGGACCACTTGCTTATTTGAAATATTCGCGTATTTTACCCATAACTAACCACATTAATCAAATCAACCCTTACTATTTCAAAATAATAAATAGAGGAATTTAAATTTTATTTATTAATAATTTGGGGTCTTACAAAACATCTTTCCTCGACAGAACTTTCTAGACATTGTTAATTATGCAGATAATAATATGAATAACTTGTCATCTCAATTATTGATTTAATAATATAAAATATTGACAATAATTGAATCAAATAGCGTGAGATACTATGCAGCAATTACTGTAGTAATAATTGAGTATAACTGAGTGACTTCTCACGTAAGCATAAATAACCAATACCGTGCGCTACTATGCAATCACGCGTATTACTGTACTTTTAACACCGGGTATTTTAACAGTTAACGGTAACACTTTCACCGTTATTTATATAAAAAGATATTTTTGTCATTTTCTAACTTCGAAAATAATTCCGTTGTGGGGTCCACCAATGATTGTGTCGTCGTACGAATATTTCCTGTTAAAACGAATATTCTCCGACCAATCGAATATTATATAACAACTTACTTACTTTGTAAAATTTGTAAATTTTACCCACAACTTATAACATTATATTAAATTCACACTTAATATTCAAAAATAATATTTATAGAAAAAATCATCTTTATTCATAAAAGTTGGGGTCTTACAAACTTTCCTTCTTATGAAATTTTGCCCTCGAAATTGGTGTACGTACCGGTATGTCGAAGAGGTGAGAATACCTTAATTTCATTTCAGATTCTAACTCCCAGGTCATTTCCTCAATATCGTGGTTTCTCCACAAAACTTTGACTTGAGATATAACCTTGGAGGGTAGAATATGTTCCTTCTTATCCAAAATTTTAACAGATACATCTTCATATATTAAATCTTCCGCTATCTCGTCCGGTTCTAACTCAATAATGTGGTTCGAGTCTTCCACATATTTACGTAACATGGATATGTGAAAAATGTTATGAACACGAGGCATTCTTGGCGGTAAAGCGAGTCTATAGGCCACAGTTCCTACTCGGTCAAAGATTTCAAATGGGCCAATGAAGCGAGGATTGAGTTTTTCTCTCTTTCCAAATCTTGTAACTCCTTTTCATGGAGCAACACGTAACAACACATGCTCTCCAACATTGAATTCTACGTCTTTTCGATGAAGATCAGCATATATAACTCTTTTATCGATCTTGTGAGGTTTTTATACGTTGCCGGATCATTTGAATCTTTTTCATTGTCGAAGATCACGATACATTTTGGTACTCCCAGGATGGATTGCAAACGGTTTGTTGTGTGCCTCCATCATGATTTTATACTTTAAATTAGAATCGTTAGGAACACAAAGTCTAGAGTTGACTCGAAGTATTCCTTCTTCATCGATTCTTGCTTCCGGAATAGCACCTTCTTGCTCTTTCTTTTTCATACGCATCAGCTCTGGGTCCGTATCTTGAGCAACTTTAACTTTATCGATTAAAGTCGGTTTTATTCGTATATTTGACATCATCACGTGGGTCCCTGGAGTCTATCTCTATCTCCATCCTTTGTAAGTCATACCAAATGGGCCTTTGCGTTGATAATATCGCACTCGTACCAGCATATGATCTTCTACTCAATGCGTCACCTACCACATTCGCTTTTCCAGGATGGTATTGAATGGTATGATCGTAATCTTTTAATAGTTCAAGCCAACGTCGTTGTCGCATGTTGAGTTCCTTTTGAGTGAAGAAATATTTGAGGCTTTTATGATCCGTATAGATCTCCACTTTCTCCTCATACAGGTAATGCAAGACCCCGAATTTTATGAAATAAAAGTATTCAATAATTACTATTCAGTAAATGGTTAAATTGATAAATATTAAAGTTAAGGGTGATATATGAAATTTTTTTCAAAATAAACAAGTGGTTATAAAATAATCATTGTTGTCGGGAAATATTCGTTGGTCGTGGAATATTCTTTCTGTCGGGGAATATTCGTACGACGACGCAGCTATTTGTGGGCCCCATAACAGAATAACTGTCGGATGAAGAAAACGATAAATTTGAGTTTTTATAAATAAACGGCGTAAGTTTTTATAAATAAACAGCACAGTTGTTACCGTTAACACTGTTGGAATACTCGGTGGTTAAAATACAGTAATACGCGTTATTGCACAGTAGCACACGGTATTGCACAACATTTTTGAAATTATTAATTCTTACGTAAGAAGTCACTACTCAATAACTGTTACAGTAATTACTGTTCAATATTTTATTGGGAAATGATATTTCCACAATAGTTTTTGATATTTCCACACGAAAAGTGTCGCTATAGATCCTATAGCGACGATTTTTACATCTACAGTGACACTTTACGTGTGGAAATATCAAAAACTGTTGTGGAAATATCATTTACCTATTTTATTTTATTGATTCAATAATTGCTACGTTAAAATTTTATATTATTGTTGTTCAATAATTGTCACTGCACAGTATTTCGATTATCAGATCAATAATTCATATTATTTAAATAATATTATTAGATAATATTATTGGTAATATCTAGAAAGTTCTGTCTAAGGAGAGGTTTGGTCACCTAATTGCGCGTCAGTAAGGAGAAATTCTTATTGGAAAGCCCCCTCTTTCCTGGGAACGGCCTGGTTGTCATAAATATGATTCTGTAATATTATTTGTGAATAATTAATTATTGATTCATATGATAAGGAAATATTTATTTTATGTGGATATAAATGAGGGATATATTTTTGTGGTTAAAAATAAAGGAGTTAATGTTGAGGTGTTTTATCTGTATTTTTGTCGGAACGGAGGTATTGAAAATCAAATTAGGGTTTTTGAGATATTTTGCGAGGGTTATAATTTTTAATCCGATCGTTGGATCGTGGTAATATTTGGATATGTTATACATATATAAGTTGAGTATATGTCCACAAATTTTGAACCATTAAAAATGAACGTATGATTTGTTATGAATTTTACGAGATGACTGGTTCAGAAATTAATGAATTTTCGGAGTTAATCATTTTGGTGGAAAATTCTAGAATTGGTGGGCCCCACTCTTGGTTGGTGAAGAAATGTGCTGAGATTTTTATTCAAATGTGGTGGGTGAGAATAGTAGCAGGTAAAGCCATCAGGTTGCATGTTAAGTCTGCTTCGGCGTGCTAACATTTTCCTATAAATAGAGGGCTAAGTTAGAATTGAAAATCACACCAGAAACATAAGCTTTCTCTCTTTCTCTCTCTATATTATGAAGCATATGTTGTGAGTATTTAGATACTTTGAGAGTTGCTATTCAGTGCAAGTTTCCTTCGGCTTTGCATTCCAGTCAGAAATACTGCACTTTTGAGGTAAGGGATTGTAAGGGATAGTAAGGAATTTTAAGGGTTATTATGTTTTTCAGTTCGTAATTCTTCTGACCTTCAGAAAATTCTGGAAAAATTTGAAATGATAGTTTGATGAGTTTTATTGATTGTGTCCAAAAATGGTGATTTTTGGATGTATAGATTAAGAGTTATGAATTTTGTGAGAAATGACTATTTTAAAAGTAACCGCTTATAACTCCTTATGGTTAACTCCAAAATTGATAAACTTTTTATTGGAAGTATATCTATATAATATCAGTGTACTCTGTGAATTTCGGAATTTTTGAATAAAAGTACAATTTATGATAAATATCTAAATATTCAGCGATTTTGGCCATATAAAAAATAGTAAATGAATTTTAAAAATTCCGAAAAAAATATATGTTCAATATAGGACTATATTCTGCAAAATCTCAGAAAAGAAATATTATTGGGACTGATTTGGTATTTTTCATGAAAATGGACTAGTTATGAGTAAATGAATTAAATATGTTATGTGAAGTAAGAAAATTGAAAAATAGGATTTTATGGCTTGAGAATCCTATATGAGGTATATGCAGATTTTTGATGCAGGTTTTGGTTATTGGAAATGAAATCTTATGAGTTTGGCATTTTAGGATGATTAAAATGTATTAATTAGTAAAGTGTAAACAATTTAAATAAATTGTTTATAAGTTTAAGAAATGTTATTTCAATATCATTATACCGAAATATTGGTATGTATTTTATTGTGGAATTTCTACCATTTTGTGTCAGATTTACTATTCACGAGTTACTATTCATGAGTTACTATTCACGAAGTTACTATTCATGAGTTAATATTCACGAGTTACTATTCATGATAAAATTGGTTTCTTTTTTTAACCAAATTATAGTTGATTTATGAATATTACTCTTGAGAATAAATCTATATGTTGATCATATTGTTTTTATTATCATATATAACATTTATATAACCCTAATGATAATATTTCTCTTGACTTGAGTGTAAAGATGGGTAGATTTCTGGTATGATCATGACTATGGGTTCCCTTTGGCCAGTAGTGCAAAGCTGAATTGTTGACTAGTATGATCATGACCATTAAATTTATAATTGTATCTTCAGCTTAAGTGCAAATGTGAAATGATCAACATGGTTATAATTATTGTTTATATAAATAATTATATATTTCTTGGAGATATTAATATATTTGGCCTGTAGTGCAAATATGAACTGTTGATGAATATATTTGGCTTGTTGTGCAAATATGAACTGTTGAGGAATATCTTTGGCCTGTAGTGCAAAGATGAATTGTTGATGAATATCTTTGGCCGTAGTGCAAAGATGACCTATTGTCGAATATCTTTGGCCATTAGTGCAAAGATGAATTAATGACGAATATCTTTGGGCAGTAGTGCAAAGATGAAGTTATTAGTATGATTATGAACATGAACTGTGATTTGGTATAACCATGATATTTGATGTTTCAGGTAAAGACAGGTGATGAAAATATTCTTCGTCCTGGGTGCGAAGAAAAATTTAGAATCACAATTATGATTATGAGTTATTCATATGATTGTGGAAAGGAACTGTTGAGTGATGTTACATGGATAAAACATTGTTGGTGAATTTTTAACATGGAGAAGATAATAGACTTTATGGTCTATTTGACTCTTCTAATGGATTACATGTTCCGCTGCAACTATGGTTGAAATTTTTATCATCTACCATATGTTCTAAATCTCTGATTTATTACTGATGAAGACTATTGATAATTTATTTATCTTTAGCCATGATATTCTTTACTGGGCTAGTTGTGCTCACCCTTTTGTTTCACAATTCCTTTCAGGTAATAAGAGTATAGCTGGGTCGAGCGGGGGTAACAAGGGAATAGAACGGTGGTCATCATTTAGTAGTTATATTTGGTGAAGAAAATAGGGTGAGGCGAACCCAACGTTGAAAGGGTGTTTTGTCACTATCATACAAGATGTCTAATGACATACAACCTCGTGTCATCATAAGACAGGGTTGTGCTCATCCACTTGCTGAGTATATATACGAGCACTACCTATATAATCTTGGTGTTTGTTTGAAGTATAATTCTCAATTAGAGACAGTAGAGATAATGATATGTCAAGAGAAGATTCACCATTGGGAAGAATATGATAGTAATCTTCTCATTTTTCTTTGGGGTCTATTGGGTCAACCAAAGAGAATTCTGTGGCTATATGATATCTATCATAACCTAGGTGCATGGCCTCCCATGTACAAAGGTTTTCTTGAGCACTTCTCTAAGATTCTAATTTCTAAAACAGTTTTTGACTATACCTTTATGTAAGGTGTCATTGTGAGGTGATGTCCACGGTTGGAACATGAGTCAAATTTGGTATATATTTGTATCCAAATTCACAGCATATATGTTGTTGTATTTTGCACGACAATTGTTGTAATAAAGTTGTAGTTGTTTTCTGTACCATGTATTTGGCGACTCAGAATAGGTTGGATGGAATGGACCTATTTTGGGGTTGTCACAGGTAATGCCTCCAGATTTTAAGTGTGAAAACAACTGCTGCCAACTCTAGATCATGAGTAGGATAATTCCTCTCATATTCTTTGAGTTGTCGTGTGGCATAGGCTATGATTTTTCCATGTTGTATGAGAACACATCTTAACCCTCTGCTTGAAGCATCACAATAGATGACAAATTCCTCCGAACCAGATGTTATTGTCAGAACAGGTGCTGAAATGAGTCTCCTCTTGAGTTCTTGAAAATATTTCTCACATTCCTCGCTCCAACCGAATTTTGTATCCTTTCGAGTCAGCTAAGTTAATGGAGTAGCGATTCGATAAAATCCTTCTACGAATCTCCGATAATAACCAGCTAAGCCGAGAAAGCTACGTACTTTGGTCACTAACTTAGGTTGCTCCCAGCTTTGTATTTCTTTAATCTTTGCCGGGTCAACAGATATTCCATGATTTGATATCACGTGCCCAAGGAATGCTACTTCCTCAAGCCAAAACTCGCATTTCTTCAACTTGGCATATAGTTTATTTTCATAAAGCTTTTGGAGTATCAGCCTCAAGTGTTGCTCATGATCTTCACGGGTTTTGGAGTATATGAGGATGTCATCAATAAAGACGACCACAAAGTGATCCAAATATTCTTTAAATACTCGATTCATCATATCCATAAAGGCAGCAGGAGCATTAGTCAATCCAAAAGACATGATTAGGAATTCATAATGCTTGTACCGAGTTCTGAAAGCAGTCTTTGGAATGTCATCAGTTTTAATCTTTAACTGATGATATCCGGAATGAAGATCGATCTTTGAAAAGAATTTGACACCTTGCAACTGGTCAAACAGGTCATCAATGCGAGGCAACGGGTACCTATTTTTGATGGTGACACGATTCAACTCCCGATAATCAATACAAAGTCGCATACTTCCATCTTTTTTCTTTACGAATAGAACATGAGCACCCCAAGGAGACGTACTAGGACGAATGAAACTGATGTCTAACAATTCCTGTAGTTGGATTTTTAACTCCTAAAGTTCAATAGGAGTCATTCGATATGGTGCTTTGGAAATGGGTTTTGTACCGGGTTCAAGGTTGATACCAAACTTGATTTCACGCTCCGGGGGTAGGCCAGGAAGTTCTTCGGGGAATACGTCAGAAAATTTATTAACAATAGAAATATCATTCAAATCTGACGTATTTTTGTTTAAATCTGTGACATAGGCTAAGAAAGCTTGATATCCGTTTTTCAATAAACGAATAGCTTTATGGCTTGATATGACAGTGATTGACTTTAGTGGTTTGGTTGCTTGAATTCGCATAATAGGTTGGTTGGGAATATGAAAGCTAACAACCTTACGAAAATAATCAATTTTTGCATAATGAATGGTTAACCAATCAATCCCTAATGTCACATCAAACGTAAGTATTTTCAAAGAAATAAGATCGATAGGTAACGTGCGGTTGCCGATTTGAATCAAACAAGACTTACAAATAGTGGATGTAATGAAGGTTTCTCCCAACGGAGTTTCAACAGATAAGTCAAAGTCTAATTTCTCCGGAGTCAAATTTAAACGTTGAGCGCAAGTAGGAGAAATAAAAGAATGGGTAGAACCGGTATCAAATAAGGTATAGACTTCGCTATAGTTTATGATTAGCTTACTCATGATCACCTCGTTCAGATTTCTTACTTTTTGGGAGGTCACTACAAATGCTCTCCCTTGAACTACCGGTTTTGACTTCTCTGGGACTGCCTTTGGTGCCTCCATCCCAACTGGACTTGACTTCACTGTTCAACAAAATCTGGTTAGGTGACATTCTCTTTCGCAATTATAACATGTTTTGGACTGCTGCGTACAGTTTGGATTGATGTGTCCCTCCCCTCCGCATTTGTAGCATACGATCGGTGATCGTTCTCCTTCTTTAATAACAGGTGATGGTGCTGGTGCTGACATCTTTCCATCATTATTGAATATCCCCTTCTTGAAATTTCCACTTTTATTATCTTAGCCAGAATTATCACCGAAGTGGTTACCATGTCTACCATGTTGATTTCCTCCTCGTTTGTTGTCACCGCTTCGATGACTGCTACCACTGGTATTATCATTTTGCCGGCTGCTCTCTCTTGGTTGGGTTGACTCATTATCACGCTCCAATAACTGAGCCCTATTTACAACATCTGAATATAAACACAGTTTGTGAGAAATGAGATATTGACGTATTTCAAGTTTCAAACATCGCAGAAACATTCGCGTCATTCTCTACTCATTATAAACCGTGTAGGATGCAAACCGGGACAACTTGATAAACTTAGCTTCGTACTACGACACAATCATATTATTTTGCTCTAGCTTGATGAACTCTACCTCCTTCATGTGACGAATACTTTCGGGAAAGTATTTGTCGTTGAACAGTTCTTGAAACTTCTCCTAAGACATCTTGAGTGCGGCAAGTTGAGTACACTTTACAGATTTCCACTAGTAATCTGCATCTCCTCGCAATATGAAGGTGGCAAAGAAAACCTTTTTCTCCTCGGAGCATCCCAAGACATCAAATATATTGGTGATCTGTTTTATCCACGTCTCTGCCTTAAGTGGTTCTGGCTTTCCCAAAAACTCAGGTGGCCCCAGCTCCTTGAACTGCTTAGCGGTGACCGTCCGAGAGTTACCAGTGTTTCCACCTGTATTTTGGACAAGAGTCTCTCTTGCCTGATGTTGCATGAATTGCATAAAGCCTCTGAACATCCCATCGTTCATCGTTTGGTCGGTGTTGTTATTTTCCTGAGGATTATTGCCTTCCTGATACACATTATCCTGGGTATTGATCATTGGTGACTCAACGGTCTCATGTGCTCCATTGCTTATCTCAACATTCTTGGATGTCATTTTTAAACACTGTCACAAAACAAGGGTTAATTGGCATACAACATATTATCCCTATATTCTGACCGACAAGTAGGTCATACTAGCGAAGGAATTACCCGTCTCTCCCCTCCTAGTTCTAGTCTCACATCTCAGTCAGGGATCATATCCCTAAGCTTTGATACCAACTGTGACGCCCCCAAAATAGGTATACATAACCCATCTTGAGTCGCCAAATACATAGTACCGAATACAAATACAAACTTAATTATACAACATAAGATAAGAGATTTTACACGAATATTGTCTCATAGACAATATCCAAACTCAAATTCAATTCTCATTACATTTATTATCACACTAAATAGTGAGGACCACTAAAACAATCATCTCGGACCGTCACTCCATTTCCCGACTAGTCCCGGCTACGTTCTCATTTCTTGAAGAGAACAATGAAAGCAAAAGGGTGAGCTCAACTAGCCAGTAAAGAATATTATGACTAAGATAATGCAGAATAAATTATCGTTAGCCTTCAACAGTGTTAAACTGATAAAATATAATAAACATCAAGTTTAACTGCAGCGGAACAAACAATCCATTAGAAGAGTAAAGTAAAGCATGATATCTACTATCTTCTATGATTTAAAAAGTTTATCATCAATTTTATCGCTGAGACTCATCTTAATAAAAAATCTACATCACTGAATTATCCATGCACTACAGGCCAAGGATATTCATTAGTATCACGACCACGAATTATCCATGCACTACGGGCCAAGGATATTCGTCTTTTCATCAATAGTCACGATCATGCCAACAACTGTCCATCAATGCACTACGGGCCAATGAGGACTTTTTCTATATCATTTGTAATATTATGGTCATGATTACACCGAATAATTCCTTGTCATAATCATATCAATCAACAGTCCATCTATGCACTACGGGCCAAAGATGAATTTCATAACAATATAAGTATGAGGATGATGACAATGATATAAGAATTCAATTAAATGAAAGCAAAGGATAAATTTTTTAAAGATTTATAATTTAATTTATCCAGAATTCAAAAACGTCCAAATTGTCAACATGATATTGCTTTGTGGAGTAAAATTCAAGAATAATATTGTATCAAAAATGATTTGGACCGAAAAGAAATCAATTTTTGTCATGAATAATACCCCGGGTGAATAGTAACTGAATGAATAGTACCCCGTGAATAGTACTTCGGGAATAGTATCCCGTGAATAGTATTCCGACATGAAAAAGTTAAAACTTATCAAGAATGCTCAGAATAATACTTCCATGAAAAGATACTGGATGAAGCGCAAATTTCAAGGATATTCTACTAATTTCATGGAGTATAAAAGACAAAACTTAATAAAATGAGTATAAAATTCGAAATCTGAAACGAAATAATATTATTTACATACTACAAAGTATGGAAGAAAATATTATTTCTTACGAATATTGAACAAAAATGATATCCCTTACCTTAAAAAGAAAAGTATTTCAACTGGTATAGCGGAGATATTCTTGAAGAAAATACGCTCAATATTATAGAATAAGAATTCTCTGATTCTGGTGTGATTTTTAATTCTAACTAAGCATCCTATTTATAGGAGAATGGAAAGGATACTATTTGAATTTTTTTATCACGGGTGAACAGTAGAAAAAGAATCACGGGCGTTCGGCGAAAAACTGATTTCACAAAACTTTACTGTGCACTGCATAGTAAAATACTATGCAAAAAAAATAAAATATATTCTATTTTTCATAAAAAACAAAACTTATAATAATAATAATAATAATAATAATAATAAAACACTTACCTTCCATTTACGTATACTCCCCCCCCCCCCATTTCCAAAATTATGTGACAAATATATATATATATATATATATATATATATATATATATATATATATATATATATATTATCCCTCCTATTTCTTTATCCCTCACACACACGCAACACACACACACACACACACACACACACATATATATATATATATATATATATGGTCCGTATCTTAAGCTCACCCTTTATCTAGCTCACCTTGCTCACCCCCCTTTAGCGACGGATCGAATGACGGACCGGGTAACGATTCGGTCCGTCACTATATGTTCAACCATCGTCTTAGCTGTTGTCCGTCGCTAACAACTAAGATAACAGTTAAACATATAGCGACAGACCGACTCGTCGCCCGGTCCGTCGCTAAAAGGGGGTGGATAATGTGAACTAGATAAGGGGTGAGCTTAAGATCTAGACCGTATATATATATATATATATATATATATATATATATATATATATATATATATATATATATATATATATATATATATATACTTTATAACTTCTACTGATTATTTTGAAAAATGAGTAAGTGGTGGTCCAAATAATACGTCAAAATTTATAACAAATACTTCATAAAAAAACCTCTCAATATTTTTAACAACATTTATTAATCCTTATTATAACTCGCAATATTAACAACTAGATCGTTCCCAGGAAAGAGGGGACTTTCCGATAAGGATTTCTCCCTATTGGCGTGCAATTAGGTGACCAAACTATAAGACCCCAACTTATTATAAATAAAATTTAATTTTCTTTATTTATTATTTTGAAATAGTAAGGGTTGATTTGATTAATGTGGTTAGTTATGGATAAAATACGCAAATATTTTTAATAAACAAGTTGTTATAAAATGTTCATTTTTATCGGAGAATATTCGTTTGGCCGTGGAATATTCTTGCTGTCGGGAAATATTCGTACGACGGCGCAGCCTTGTGTGGACCCCATAACGGAAAGCGATTGGATGAAAAAAATGACAAGTATAAGTTGTTTATAAATAACGGCGTAGTTGTTACCGTTAATACTGTTAGAATGCCCGGTGGTTAAAACACAATAATACGTATTGTTACACAGTAGCACACGGTATTGCACTAATTATTGATTCTTACGTAAGAAGGCACTACTCAATAATTATTACAGTAATTACTGTTCAGTATTTTATTTTATTGATTCAATAATTGTTACGCTGATATTTTATATTACTGTTGTTTCAATAATTGTCACTACACAGTATTTTCCATTATCAGAGCAATAATTCATATTATCTGAATGTAAAATCCCAAATTTTACGAATAAGATTTAATTTTCTCGAAATAAAAGTTTTTAATATTATGGTGTGGATTTGATATAATGTTATAGTTGTGGGTAGTATTTATAAATTTTATAAAATACGCAAGTTGCTATATAATATTCGATTGGTCGGAAAATATTCGTTTTAACAGGGAATATTCGTACGACGACACAATCATTGGGGGACCCCACAACAGAATTATTGTCGGATTGAAAAAACGATAAAAATACTTTATGAAAATAACGGCGGAAGTTTTACCATTAATACTGTTGAACTACTAGGTAGTAAAAGTACAATAAAACGCATGGTTGCATAGTAGCACACGGTATTGATTGTTGATGCTTACGTGATAAGTCACTC
The DNA here is from genome assembly GCA_016801055.1 of Panax notoginseng. NCBI lineage: Eukaryota > Viridiplantae > Streptophyta > Magnoliopsida > Apiales > Araliaceae > Panax > Panax notoginseng. The sequence goes on along the minus strand of CM029014.1, from coordinate 42,153,650 downwards.
AGTTTTGTTTTATTGGTATTATTAATGTAATAAAACAAAAAAACTTTTTATACAAAACAAAATACTTTTATAAAGTTATTCTATAAATAGAATATTTTATATTCTATTATGCATAGTATTTTACATAGTAAAATCTTTTTATATAAAACAGAATACTTTTATAAAGTTATCTGTTTTATTAGACAATAATTAGAATATATTATATTTTATTATGTATAGTGCCTGCATAGTGTTTGCATAATAAAATCTTTTATAAAGTTATTCGTTTTATTAGATTATAAATAGAATATAATATATTTTATTTAAAAGATTTTGCTTTAAATATGGACCGTCATATTAAAGTAAATCAATCTAGACCGTTTATGAGTTAGTTACTATGCAGTCCATTTTTCTATAAATAGAAGCTCATTCCTTCATTATTTTTTTACGAATTCACTGAAACTCTAGAGAGAGAAATTATAGAAAGAGAGAGAGAAGAAAAGTATTCTGCTACTTCACTACTCCGATATCAAGTTTCTTTTACGGTAAGGGATATTATTTGTTGTACTCGTAAAGGGTATTCTTTCTTTCTTATTCATGAAGAGAAATTCTGTTATTCCATTCTTTATTATTCTGTTGAAATAACTTGTATATGCGGGCTACCCTATACTTGGTGAAATTCTTCTATTATTACATTTTTATTATTCTGTTGGAACATCCTGTCTGTGCTTTACGCCGGACCTGGTTCCATTATTTATTATTCTGTCGGAATATCATGTCTGTGCTTTACGCCGGACCTGGTTCCATTATTTATTATTCTGTCGGAATATCCTTTCTGTGCGTTTACGCCGGACCTGGTTCTATTATTAATTATTCTGTCAGAATATCCTGTCGGTGCATTTACGTATGACCTGGTTCCACTATTTTTTTTTCTGTTGGAATAACCTGTCGGTGCGGTCTATCGCATGCTTGGTGAATTCTTTTGTTATTCCATTCTTTATTATACTCAGTTGGTTAAAGTTTTGGCTTTTATACTCCGTGAAATTAGTGGAATATCTTTGATATTTGCACTTCATTTAGTATCTTTTCATGAAAATATTCTTTTGAGTATTCTTGAATTTTACTCTACAAAGCAATATCATGTTGACAATTTGGACGTTGTTGGTTCCTGGATAAATTAATTCTTGAACTTGTTTTATTGAATTCTTATATCATTGTCATCATCCTCATGTTTATATTCTGTTAAAAGTCATTTGTGGCCTGTAGTGCATAGATAGACTTGGTATGATTATGACCAGGGATTATTCGATATAATCATGACCGTAATGTTACAAATGATGTGGTAAAAGTCCTCATTGGCTCGTAGTGCATTGATGGATAATGGTTGGCATGATCATGACCATTAATGAATACACAAATATTCTTGGCCCGTAGTGCATAGATAATTGTGGTCGTGATACTAAAGAATATCCTTGGCCGTAGTGCAGGGGTGATTCGATTATGTGGATTATTTATTAAGCTGAGTCCCAGCGATAAAAGTCATGAAAAACCTTTTAAATCATAGAAGATAGTAGATTTTAATCTCTACTTGACTCTTCTAATGGGTTGCTTGTTCCGCTACAGTTAAACTTGATGTTTGTTATATTGTATCAGTTTAACACTGTTTAAGGCTAATGATAATTTATTCTGCATTATCTTAGTCATAATATTTCTTACTGGGCTAGTTGAGCTCACCCTTTCTTTCACTGTTCTCTTCAGGAAATGAGAATATAGTTGGAACGAGTCGGGGAACGGAGTGATGGACCAGATGATAGCATTAGTAGTCCTCACTATTCTATGTAATAGTGTGATAATAAATATAATGAGGACCCCATTGAGTTTGTATATTGTCTATCTGACAATATTTGTATTAAAACTCACAGCATATGTTTAGTCGTATTTTACACGACTGTTGTATAATTAAGTTGTATTTGAATTTTGTACCATGTATTTGGCGACTCAGAATAGGTGATGTATACCTATTTTGGGGGCGTCACAGTTGGTATCAAAGCTTAGGAATATGATATCTGGCTAAGATGTGAGACTAGAACTAGGAGGGGAAAGACGGGGAATTCCTTAGCTAGTATGACCTACCTAAGTTTATTTAGTATATAATTGGTCGGTCAGAGTATAGGGATAATATGTGATATGTTAATTAACCCTTGTTTTGTTTCAGTATTTGAAAATGGCATCTGAAAATGTTAAGATAAGCAATGGAGCACAGGAGACCGTTGAGTCTCCACAGATCAATAATCAAGACAATGTGTAATAGGAAGACAATAATCCTCATGTAAACAACAACACTGATCAATTGACGAACGACGGTACGTTTAGGAATTTTTTAGAATTCATGCAACATCAGGCGAAGGCGGCTCCTGTTCATAATGCAGGAGGAAACAATGGCAACCTACGGTTGGTCACCGCTAAGCAATTCAAGGAGCTGGGACCACCGGAGTTTTTGGGAAAGCCAGAACCACTTAAGGCGGAGACGTGGTTAAAGCAGATCATCAAGATATTTGATGTCTTGGGATGCTCCGAGGATCAAAAGGTTCTCTTTGCCACCTTTATGTTGCGTGAAGAGGCAGATCACTGGTGAGAATCTGTAAAACGTAGCCAGCCTGACGCACTCAAGATGTCTTGGGAGAAGTTCCAAGAATTATTCAATGACAAATACTTTCCCAAAAGCATTCGTCACATGAAGGAGGTAGAATTTATCAAGTTGGAGCAAAACAACATGACCGTGTCGCAGTACGAAGCCAAGTTTGCCGAGTTGTCCCAATTTGCGTCCCACTTGGTTGATAATGAAAAGAGAATGACACGGATATTTTTAAGAGGTTTGAAGCCGGAGATACGTCAATATCTTATTTTTCATAAACTGTGTTTGTATTCAGATATTGTAAATAGGGCTCAGTTAGTGGAGCGTGATAAAAAGTCAACGCAACCAAAAGAGAGCAGCCAGTAAAATGATAATACCGGTGATAACAGTCATCAAAGCGGTGACAATAAACATGGAGGGAATCAACATGCCAGAAATGGTAACCACGTCGGTGGTAATCATGGTCAAAACAATAAGAATGGACATTTCAAGAAGAGGAGATTCAACAATGATGGAAAGACGTCAGCACTAACATCCGTTGTTAAGGAAGGAGAACGACCACCTATCATATGCTTCAAATGCGGAGGGGAGGGACACATCAGTCCAAACTGCGCGATGCCGTCCAAAGCATGTTATAATTGTGGAAGAGAAGGTCACTTAGCCCGATTTTATCCTTCACCGAAGACAAGTTCAGTTAAGATGGAGGCACCAAAGGCCGTCCCAGAAAAGTCAAAGCCGGTAGTTTAAGAGAGAGCGTTTTTTTCTGTGACAAGGAACCTGAATAAAATTATCACGGGTATGTTAGTCACAAACTCTTGTGAAGTCTATACCGTGTTAGATACCGGTTCTACTCACTCTTTTATTTCACCTAGTTGTGTTCAATATTTGAAGTTAACTCCGGAGAAGTTAGACTTTGATATATCTGTTTAAACTCAGTTAGGAGAAACCTTCGTTACCTCTACTATTTATAAATCTTGTTCAAATCAACACTTTCACGTTATTTGTCGATCTTATCTCTTTGAAAATACTTGTATTTGATGTGATTTTTAGAAACGATTGGTTAACTACTCATCATACTTTTCGTAAGGTTGTTAGCTTTCATACTCCTAACCAACCTGTTATGCGAATTCAAAGTAATCAAACCACTAAAGTCAATCATTGTCATATCAAGCCATAAGTAAAGAGCCCTGAGCCTTTATCTGGTGACTTCCTTGTGTGGAATGCACCGAAGCCAGACTTTCTGTAGGCGACGTCGTGAATGACGATGGCAAGTTGATAGGTATCAATGTGACGTGCTATCCAAGTCTTGGATGAGGGTCATAGTTTTGAACGATATTTCTATTGATAATAAATTTTCTGATGTATTCTTGAAGACTTCTTAGCCTACCCCAGAGCGTGAAATCAAATTTTGTATTGACCCCAGTACAAAACCCATTTCTTAAACCCTCAAATATTTCTTCAACTAAAACGAACGTATTATGCGCCAAAGACGTTGGCTCGAGCTGTTGAAGATTACGATCATACCATTCAATATCATCGTGGAAGTGCGAACGTGGTAGCTGACGTGTTGAGTAGAAGATCGTATGCGTTTACGAGTGCGATGTTATTAACACAAAGACCCATTTTGTAAAACTTACAAATGATGAAGATAGAGTTAAAAATTCTAGGGACCCACATGAAGATAACGAGTATACGAGTAGAATCGACTTTAATCGATAAAGTTAAAGCCGTGCAACCTACAGACCCGGAGCTAATGAATGAAGAAGGTTCAAGAGGGCGTTATTCTAGAAGCAAGAATCGACGAAAAGAGGAAATCTCAACCCTCGATTTAATTGGCCCATTTGAAATCCTCGATCGAGTAGGAACTGTGGCTTATAGACTCGTTTTACCGCCAATTATGTTGCGTGTTCATAACATTTTTTTTTCGTATCGATGTTACGACCCGAATCACATTATTGATTTAGAATCGGACGAGATAGCAGAAGATTTAACGTATGAGGAGATACGTGTTAAAATCTTGGATAAGAATAATCGTATTCGACACTCAAAGGTTATACCTTAAGAGTTAGAATCTGAAATGAAGTCAAGGAATCCTCACCTGTTCGGCATACTAGGTACGTACGTAAATTTCGAGGGCGAAATTTCATAAGGAAGGGAGATTGTAAAATCCTAAATTTTACGAATAAGATTTAATTTTTTTCGAAATAAAATTTTTTAATATTATGGTGTGGATTTGATATAATGTTATAGTTGTGGGTAGTATTTATAAATTTTACAAAGTACGCAAGTTGCTATATAATATTCGATTGGTCGGAAAATATTCGTTTTAACAGGGAATATTCGTACGACGACACAATCATTGGTGGACCCCACAACAGAATTATTGTCGGATTGAAAAAATGACAAAAATACTTTATGAAAATAACGGCGGAAGTTTTACCATTAATACTGCTGAACTACTCGGTAGTAAAAGTACAGTAATACGCATGGTTGCATAGTAGCACACGGTATTGATTGTTGATGCTTACGTGATAAGTCACTCAGTTTTGTTTTATTGGTATTATTAATGTAATAAAACAAAAAAAAATTATATAAAACAAAATACTTTTATAAAGTTATTCTATAAATAGAATATATTATATTCTATTATACATAGTATTTTGCATAGTAAAATCTTTTTATATAAAACAGAATACTTTTACAAAGTTATCTGTTTTATTAGACAATAATTATAATATATTATATTTTATTATGCATAGTGCCTGCATAGTATTTGCATAATAAAATCTTTTATAAATTTATTCGTTTTATTAGATTATAAATAGAATATATTATATTTTATTTAAAAGATTTTACTTTAAATATGGACCGTCAGATTAAAGTAAATCAATCTAGACCGTTCATGAGTTAGTTACTATGCAGTCCATTTTTCTATAAATAGAAGCTCATTCCTTCATTATTTTCTTACGAATTCACTGAAACTCCAGAGAGAGAAATTATAGAGTGAGAGAAAAAAAGTATTCTGCTACTTCACTACTCCGATATCAAGTTTCTTTTACAGTAAGGGATATTATTTGTTGTACTCGTAAAGGGTATTTTTCTTTTTTATTCATGAAGAGAAATTCTGTTATTCCATTCTTTATTATTCTGTTGGAATAACCTGTATATGCGGGCTACCCTATACTTGGTGAAATTCTTCTGTTATTACATTTTTATTATTCTGTTGGAACATCCTGTCTATGCTTTACGCCGGACCTGGTTCCATTATTTATTATTCTGTCGGAATATCCTGTCTGTGCTTTACGCCGGACCTGGTTCCATTATTTATTATTCTGTCGGAATATCCTATCTGTGCGTTTACGTCGGGCCTGGTTCCATTATTAATTATTCTGTCGGAATATCCTGTCGGTGCATTTACGCATGACCTGGTTCCACTATTTTTTTTTCTGTTGGAATAACCTGTCTGTGCGGTCTATCGCATGCTTGGTGAATTCTTTTGTTATTCCATTCTTTATTATACTCAGTTGGTTAAAGTTTTGGCTTTTATACTCCGTGAAATTAGTGGAATATCTTTGATATTTGCACTTCATCTAGTATCTTTTCATGAAAATATTCTTCTGAGCATTTTTGAATTTTACTCTACAAAGCAGTATCATGTTGACAATTTGGACGTTGTTGGTTCCTGGATAAATTAATTCTTGAACTTGTTTTATTGAATTCTTATATCATTGTCATCATCCTCATGTTTATATTCTGTTGAAAGTCATCTGTGACCTGTAGTGCATAGATGGACTTGGTATGATTATGACCAGGGATTATTCGGTATAATCATGACCGTAATGTTACAAATGATGTGATAAAAGTCCTCATTAGCCCGTAGTGCATTGATGGACAATGGTTGGCATGATCATGACCATTAATAAATACACAAATATTCTTGACCCGTAGTGCATGGATAATTGTGGTCGTGATACTAAAGAATATCCTTGGCCATAGTGCAGTGGTGATTCGATTATGTGGATTATTTATTAAGCTGAGTCCCAGCGATAAAAGCCATGAAAAACCTTTTAAATCATAGAAGGTTGTAGATTTTATTCTCTACTTGACTCTTCTAATGGGTTGCTTGTTCTGCTGCAGTTAAACTTGATATTTGTTATATTGTATCAGTTTAACACGGTTTAAGGCTAATGATAATTTATTCTGCATTATCTTAGTCATAATATTTCTTACTGGGCTAGTTGAGCTCACCCTTTCTTTCACTGTTCTCTTTAGGAAATGAGAATATAGTTGGAACGAGTCGGGAAACGGAGTGATGGACCGGATGATAGCATTAGCAGTCCTTACTATTCTATGTAATAGTGTGATAATAAATGTAATGAGGACCCCATTGAGTTTGTATATTGTCTATCTGACAATATTTGTATTAAAACTCACAGCATATGTTTAGTCGTATTTTACACGACTGTTGTATAATTAAGTTGTATTTGAATTTTGTACCATGTATTTGGCGACTCAGAATAGGTGATGTATACCTATTTTGGGGGCGTCACAGTTGGTATCAAAGCTTAGGGATATGATATCTGGCTAAGATGTGAGACTAGAACTAGGAGGGGAGAGACGGGGAATTCCTTCGCTAGTATGACCTACCTAAGTTTATTTGGTATTTAATTGGTCGGTCAGAGTATAGGGATAATATGTGATATGTTAATTAACCCTTGTTTTGTTTCAGTATTTGAAAATGGCATCCGAAAATGTTGAGATAAGCAATGGAGCACAGGAGACCGTTGAGTCTCCACAGATTAATAATCAAGACAATGTGCAACAGGAAGACAATAATCCTCATGTAAACAACACTAATCAATTGACGAACGACGGTACGTTTAGGAGTTTTTTAGAATTCATGCAACATCAGGCGAAGGCGGCTCCTGTTCATAATGCAGGAGGAAACAATGGCAACCTACGGTTGGTCACCGCTAAGCAATTCAAGGAGCTGGGACCACCGGAGTTTTTGGAAAAGCCAGAACCACTTAAGGCGGAGACGTGGTTAAAGCATATCACCAAGATATTTGATGTCTTGGGATGCTCCGAGGACCGAAAGGTTCCCTTTGTCACCTTTATGTTGCGTGAAGAGGCAGATCACTGGTGGAAATCTGTAAAACGTACCCAGCCTAACGCACTCAAGATGTCTTGGGAGAAGTTTCAAGAGCTGTTCAATGACAAATACTTTCCCAAAAGCATTCATCACATGAAGGAGGTGGAATTTATCAAGTTAGAGCAAAACAACATGACCGTGTCGCGGTACGAAGCCAAGTTTGCTGAGTTGTCCCGATTTGCGTCCCACTTGGTTGATAATGAAGAGAGAATGACGCGGATATTTTTAAGAGGTTTGAAGCCGGAGATACGTCAATATCTTATTTCTCATAAACTGTGTTTGTATTCAGATATTATAAATAGGGCTCAGTTAGTGGAGCGCGATAACAAGTCAACGTAACCAAAAGAGAGCAGCCAGTAAAATGATAATACCGATGATAACAGTCATCAAAGCGGTGACAATAAACATGGAGGAAATTAACATGCCAGAAATTGTAATCACTTCGGTGGTAATCATGGTCAAAACAATAAGAATGGATATTTCAAGAAGAGGAGATTCAACAATGATGGAAAGACGTGAGCACCGGCACCCGTTGTTAAGGAAGGAGAACGACCACCTATCATATGCTTCAAATGTGGAGGGGAGGGACACATCAGTCCAAACTGCATGATGTCGTCCAAAGCATGTTATAATTGTGAAAGAGAAGGTCACTTAGCCCGATTTTGTCGTTCACCGAAGACAAGTTCAGCTAAGCTGGAGGCACCAAAGGCCGTCCCAGAAAAGTCAAAGCCGGTAGTTTAAGAGAGAGCGTTTTTTTTCGTGACAAGGAACCTGAATAAAATTATCATGGGTATGTTAGTCATAAACTCTTGTGAAGTCTATACCGTGTTAGATACCGGTTCTACTCACTCTTTTATTTCACCTAGTTGTGTTCAATGTTTGAAGTTAACTCCGGAGAAGTTAGACTTTGATATATCTGTTTAAACTCAGTTGGGAAAAACCTTCGTTACCTCTACTATTTATAAATCTTGTTCAAATCAACACTTTCACGTTACCTGTCGATCTTATCTCTTTGAAAATACTTGTATTTGATGTGATTTCTGGAAACGATTGGTTAACTACTCATCATACTTTTCGTAAGGTTGTTAGCTTTCATACTCCTAACCAACATGTTATGCGAATTCAAAGTAATCAAACCACTAAAGTCAATCATTGTCATATCAAGCCATAAGTAAAGAGTCCTGAGCCTTTATCTGGTGACTTCCTTGTGTGGAATGCACCGAAGCCAGACTTTCTGTAGGCGACGTCGTGAATGACGATGGCAAGTTGATAGGTATCAATGTGACGTGCTATCCAAGTCTTGGATGAGGGTCACAGTTTTGAACGATATTTCTATTGATAATAAATTTCCTGATGTATTCTTGAAGATTTCTTAGCCTACCCCAGAGCGTGAAATCAAATTTTGTATTGACCCCAGTACAAAACCCATTTCTTAAACCCTCAAATATTTCTTCAACTAAAACGAACGTATTATGCGCCAAAGACGTTGGCTCGAGCTGTTGAAGATTACGATCGTACCATTCAATATCATCGTGGAAGTGCGAACGTGGTAGTTGACGTGTTGAGTAGAAGATCGTATGCGTTTACGAGTGCGATGTTATTAACACAAAGACCCATTTTGTAAAACTTACAAATGATGAAGATAGAGTTAAAAACTCTAGAGACCCACATGAAGATAACGAGTATACGAGTAGAATCGACTTTAATCGATAAAGTTAAAGCCGTGCAACCTACAGACCCAAAGCTAATGAATGAAGAAGGTTCAAGAGAGCATTATTCTAGAAGCAAGAATCGACGAAAAGAGGAAATCTCAACCCTCGATTTAATTGGCCCATTTGAAATCCTCAAATGAGTAGGAACTGTGGCTTATAGACTCGTTTTACCGCCAATTATGTTACGTGTTCATAACATTTTTTTTCGTATCGATGTTACGACCCGAACCACATTATTGATTTAGAATCGGACGAAATAGCAGAAGATTTAACGTATGAGGAGATACGTGTTAAAATCTTAGATAAGAAGAATCGTATTCGACACTCAAAGGTTATACCTCAAGAGTTAGAATCTGAAATGAAGTCAAGGAATCCTCACATGTTCGGCATACTAGGTACGTACGTAAATTTCGAGGGAGAAATTTCATAAGGAGGGGAGATTGTAAAATCCCAAATTTTACGAATAAGATTTAATTTTCTCGAATTAAATTTTTTTAATATTATGGTGTGGATGTGATATAATGTTATAGTTGTGGGGAGTATTTATAAATTTTGTAAAGTACGCAAGTTGCTATATAATATTCAATTGGTCGAGGGAATATTCGTTTTAACAGAGAATATTCGTACGACGACACAATCATTGGTAGACCCCACAACGAAATTATTGTCAGATTGAAAAAATGACAAAAATACTTTATGAAAATAACGGCGGAAGTTTTACCATTAATACTGTTGAACTACTCGGTAGTAAAAGTACAGTAATACGCATGGTTGCATAGTAGCACACGGTATTGATTATTGATGCTTACGTGCTAAGTCACTCAGTTTTATTTTATTGGTATTATTAATGTAATAAAACAGAAAAACTTTTTATATAAAACAAAATACTTTTATAAAGTTATTCAATAAATAGAATATATTATATTCTATTATGCATAGTATTTTGCATAGTAAAATCTTTTTATATAAAACAGAATACTTTTATAAAGTTATCTGTTTTATTAGATAATAATTAGAATATATTATATTTTATTATGCATAGTATTTGCATAGTGCCTGCATAGTATTTGCATAATAAAATCCTTTATAAAGTTATTCGTTTTATTAGATTATAAATAGAATATATTATATTTTATTTAAAAGATTTTACTTTAAATATGGACTGTCAGATTAAAGTAAATCAATCTAGACCGTTCATGAGTTAGTTACTATGTAGTCCATTTTTCTATAAATAGAAGCTCATTCCTTCATTATTTTCTTACGAATTCACTGAAACTCTAGAGAGAGAAATTATAGAGAGAGAGAAGAAAAGTATTCTGCTACTTCACTACTCCGATATCAAGTTTCTTTTACTGTAAGGGATATTATTTGTTGTACTCGTAAAGAGTATTCTTTCTTTCTTATTTATGAAGAGAACTTCTGTTATTTCATTCTTTATTATTCTGTTGGAATAACCTGTATACGCGGGCTACCCTATACTTGGTAAAATTCTTCTGTTATTATATTTTTATTATTCTGTTGGATCATCATGTTTGTGCTTTACGCCGAACCTGGTTCTATTATTTATTATTCTGTCGAAATATCATATCTGTGCTTTACGTCGGACCTGGTTCCATTATTTATTATTCTGTCGGAATATCCTGTCGGTGCATTTACGCATGACCTTGTTCCACTATTTTTTTCTGTTGGAATAACCTGTCTATGCAGTCTATCGCATGCTTGGTAAATTCTTTTATTATTTCATTCTTTATTATACTCAGTTGGTTAAAGTTTTGGCTTTTATACTCTATAAAATTAGTGGAATATCTTTAATATGTGCACTTCATCTAGTATTTTTTTCATGAAAATATTCTTCTGAGTATTCTTGAATTTTACTCTACAAAGCAGTATCATGTTGACAATTTGGACGTTGTTGGTTCCTGGATAAATTAATTCTTGAATTTATTTTATGGAATTCTTATAACATGTCATCATCCTCATATTTATATTCTGTTAAAAGTCATATGTGGTCTGTAGTGCATAGATGGACTTGGTATGATTATGACCAGGGATTATTCGGTATAATCATGATCGTAATGTTACAAATGATGTGGTAAAAGTCATCATTGGCCCGTAGTGCATTGATGGACAATGGTTGGCATGATCATGACCATTAATAAATACACAAATATTCTTGGCCCGTAGTGCATGGATAATTGTGGTCGTGATGCTAAAGAATATCCTTGGCCGTAGTGTAGGGGTGATTCGATGATGTGGATTATTTATTAAGTTGAGTCACAGCGATAAAAGTCATGAAAAACCTTTTAAATCATAGAAGATGATTTTATTCTCTACTTGACTCTTCTAATGGGATGCTTGTTCCGCTGCAGTTAAACTTGATGTTTGTTATATTGTATCAGTTTAACACTGTTTAAGGCAATGATAATTTATTCTGCATTATCTTAGTCATAATATTTCTTACTGGGCTAGTTGAGCTCACCCTTTCTTTCACTGTTTTCTTCAGGAAATGAGAATATAGTTGGAACGAGTCAGGGAACGGAGTGATGGACCAGATGATAGCATTAATAGTCCTCACTATTCTATGTAATAGTGTGATAATAAATATAATGAGGACCCCATTGAGTTTGCATATTGTCTATCTGACAATATTTGTATTAAAACTCACAGCATATGTTTAGTCGTATTTTACACGACCGTTGTATAATTAAGTTGTAATTGAATTTTGTACCATGTATTTGGCGACTCAGAATAGGTGATGTATACCTATTTTGGGGGCGTCACACTGAATAATATTATTAGATAACATTATTAGCAATGTCTAGAAAGTTCTGTCTAAGGAGAGATTTGGTCACTTAATTGCGCGCCAGTAAGGAGAAATCCTTATTGGAAAGCTCCCTCTTTCCTGGGAACGGTCTGGTTGCCAGTATATGGCCATATGAAAAATGGTAAATGAATTTTAAAAATTCTGAGAAAAATATATGTTCAATATGGGACTATATTATGCTAAATCCCAGAAAAGAAATATTTTTGAAACTGATTTGGTATTTTTCATGAAAATGGTCTAGTTATGAGTAAAGGAATTAAATATGTTATGTGAAGTAAGAAAATTGGAAAATGTGATTTTATGGCTTGAGAATCATACATGAGTTATATGCAGATTTTTTATGAGGGTTTTGGTTATTGGTGATGAAATCTTATGAGTTTGGCATTTTAGGATGATTAAATGCATTATTTAGTAAAGTGTAAACAATTAAAATAAATTGTTTATAAGTTTAAGAAATATTGTTTCAATATCATTATACCGAAATATTGGTATGAATTTTATTGTGAAATTTCTACCCTTTTGTGTCGGGTTTACTATTCACGAATTACTATTCAGGAGTTACTATTCATGAGTTACTATTCATGAGTTATTATTCACGAGTTACTATTCACGAGTTATTATTCATGAGTTACATTTGGTATCAGAGCTTAGGGATATGATTTCTGGTGGAGATCGGGGAATAGAACTAGGAGGAGAGAGACGAGTAAATCCTTCGCTAGTGTGTCCTACCTAAGCTTATTTGTTGGTCAGTCATAATATCGGGATATTATGTGATATGTTAATTTTTTTCAATTAACCCTTGTTTTGAAGCTGTATTCTAGAATGATATCTGAAATACAGGAGATGAGCAATGGAGAAATCATGATGACGGGGTGCTAGAATCTTAAATTGAAGCAAGGTATTCTCAACTTCTCGAAATACCAGGTACGTAAATTTCGAGGACGAAATTTCATAAAGAGGGGAGATTGTAAGACCCCGAATTTTATGAAATAAAAGTATTCAATTTTTTTATTTAGTAAATAGTTAAATTGATAAAAGTTTAAAGTAAAGGGTGATATATGTAAATATTTCAAATAAGCAAGTGGTTATAAAATACTCATTGTTGTCGGGGAATATTCGTTTGGTCGTGGAATATTCTTCTTGTCAGGGAATATTCGTACGACGGTGCAGCCTTTTGCGGGCCCCGTAACGGAAAGCGATTGGATGAAGAAAACGACAAGTATGAGTTTTTATAAATAACGACGTAGTTGTTACCGTTAACACTGTTAGAATACCCGATGGTTAAAACACAGTAATACGCGTTGTTGCACAGTAGCACACGGTATTGCACCAATTATTGATTCTTACGTAAGAAGGCACTACTCAATAATTGTTACAGTAATTACTGTTCAATATTTTATTTTATTGATTCAATAATTCCTACGTTGATATTTTATATTACTGTTGTTTCAATAGTTGTCACTACGCAGTATTTTCCTTTATCGGAGCAATAATTCATATTATCTGAATAATATTATTAGATAATATTATTGGTAATGTCTAGAAAGTTCTGTCTAAGGAGAGGTTATTTAATTGTGCGTCAGTAAGGAAAAATCATTACCGGAAGGCCCCCTCTTTCCTGGGAACTGCCTGGTTGTCAGTAATGTGATTCTGTAATATTATTTGTGAATAATTAATTATTGATTTATATGGTGAGGAAAATATTAATTTTATGTGGATATAGATGGAGAAAAATTTTTAAATGTGACAATTGTTGTAAATTAATATTTTATCTTTTTCTGATAAAATAATTCATTTAAATATATTATTTTAATAATATATTAATGGTGATATTTTTATAATGAATGTGGGATATATGAATAAATGAGGAGGAAGAGTATTTTTGTTGGATTAAATGTTTAACACACGTTTTGTGTGTTGGTGGACACAATTCTTGACCGAAAATTTATTATAGACTGTAAAATCGTCCGTTTGTGGATTTCGGTCAATTTCTGTTTGGAATTTAGAAAAATTTTCTTCTGCAAAGTTTTAGAGAATTGAATTTCCTATAAAAAATTGCGAGATTCGAATTTTCTGATAAAGGACTATTTATTATGAATTATTGAAGTTTCAAAGTTCCGAAATAATTAATTTTTGGAAGTTTTAATTATTTTTTCAAAGAAAACATTTTTTGTTTGTTAAGTGTGTCTAGCATGTGACATGAATGGCTGATTTCAGATGTTCTTGAGGTGGACTTGAAAATTATATATATATATATATATATATATATATATATATATATATATATATATATATATATATATATATATTCAATTTTCTGCTTTGGTGTTCTAAGCAATTTCCTATAAATAGGGTGCTTATGTTAGAATTGAAAAACACACCAGAAACTGAAGTTTTCTCTCTATTTCTCTCTCTATATTATCGAGTGTATTTTTGTGAGTATTTTGATATCTTGAGTGTTGCTATACGGTGCAAGTTCGTTCAGCGTTATTCCAGTCAGGAGTAATGCTCTTTTGAGGTAAGGGATATTATCGTTAGTATGTAAGGGATTTTAAGGGTTATTATGTTTTTCAGTTCGTAATTCTTCTGAACCTTCAAAAATTCTAGAAAAATTTGAAATGATATTTAGATGAGTTTTGTAGATTGTGTCCAAAAATGACGATTTTTGGATGTATAGATTAGGAGTTATGGATTTTATGAGAAAAAACTATTTTAGAAGTAACCGCTCATAACTCCTTGTGGTTAACTCCAAAATTGATAAAAATTTTATTAGGAGTACATCTATATAATATCAGTATACTCTGTGAATTTTGAAACTTTTGGATAAAAGTACAATTTATGATAAATGTCTAAATATTCGGAGGTTTTGGCCATATGAAAAATGGTAAATGAATTTTAAAAATTTTGAGAAAAATATATGTTCAATATGCAGATTTTTGATGAGGGTTTTGGTTATTGGTAATGAAATCTTATGAGTTTGGCATTTTAAGATGATTAAATGCATTATTTAGTAAAGTGTAAACAATTAAAATAAATTGTTTATAAGCTTAAGAAATATTATTCTTTCAATATCATTATACCGAAATATTGGTATGGATTTTATTGTGGAATTTTTACCTTTTTGTGTCGGGTTTACTATTCACGAATTACTATTCAGGAGTTACTATTCACGAGTTACTATTCATGAGTTACTATTCATAAGTTACTATTCACGAGTTATTATTCATGAGTTACTATTCACGAGTTACTATTCACGAGTTACTATTCATGAGTTACTATTCACGAGTTACTATTCATGAGTTACTATTTACGAGTTACTATTCATGGGTTATTATTCACGAGTTACTATTCATGATAAAATTGGTTTCTTTTTCTAACCAAATTATAGTTGATTTATGAATATTACTCTTGAGATTAAAACTATATGTTGATCATATTATTTTTTATTATCATATATAACATTTTTATAACCCTAATGATGATATTTCTCTTTGACTTGAGTGTAAAGATGGGTAGATTTTTGGTACGATCATGACTATGGGTTCTCTTTGGGCAGTAGTGTAAAGTTGAATTGTTGACTGGTATGATCATGACCATTAAATTTATAATTGAATATCTTTAGTTTAAGTGCAAAGGTGAAATGATCAACATGGTTATAATTATGGTTTATATAAATTCTGAAATGATTATGTATTTCTTTGAGATATAAATATCTTTGGCCTTTAGTGCAAAGATGACCTGTTGTTAAATATCTTTGGCCTGTAATGCAAAGATGAACTGTTGATGAATATCTTTGGCCCGTAGTGCAAAGATGAATTTTTTAGTATGATTATGAACAGGAACTGTGATTTGGTATAACCATGATCTTTGATGTTTCAGGTAAAGACAAGTGATGAAAATTATCGTTGTCCTAGATGAGAAGAGGAATTTAGAACCATAAATATGATTATGAGTTATTCACATGAATGTGGATGGGAACTGTTTATTTATGTTACAGGGATAAAACATTGTTGGTGGATTTTTAACATGGTGAAGATAATAGACTTTATGGTCTATTTGACTCTTCTAATGGATTGCTCGTTCCGCTGCAACTATGGTTGAAAATTTTTATCATCTACCATATGTTCTAAATCTCTGATTTATTATTGATGAAGGCTATTGATAATTTAATTATCTTTAGTCATGATATTCTTTACTAAGCTAGTTGTGCTCACCCTTTTGCTTCACAATTCTTTTCAGGTAATAAGAGTGTAGCTGGGTCGAGCGGGAGTAACAGGAGAATAGAACAGTGGTCATCATTTAGTAGTTATATTTGGTGAATCAACTAGGGTGAGGCGAACCCAACGTTGGAAGGGTATTTTGCCACTATCATACAAGATGTCTAATGACATACAACCTCGTGTTATCATAAGACAAGGTTGTACACATCCACTTGTTGAGTATATCTACAAGCACTACCTATATGATCTTGGAGTTTGGTTGAAGTATAATTCTCAATTAGAGACAGTGGAGATAATGATATGTCAAGAGAAGACTCACCATTGGGAAGAATATGATAGTAATCTTCTCATTTTTCTTTGGGGTCTATTGGGTCAACCAAGGATAATTCTGTGGCCATATGATATCTATCATAACCTAGAAGCATGGCCTCCCATGTACGAGGGTTTTCTTGAGCACTTCACAAAGATTCTAATTTCTAAAACAGTTTTTGACTATACCTTTATGTAAGGTGTCATTGTGACGTGCTATCCAAAGTTGGGACATGAGTCACAATTGGTATATATTTGTATCCAAACTCACAGCATATGTATTGTTGTATTTTGCACGACAATTGTTGTAATAAAGTTGTAGTTATTTTCTGTACCATGTATTTGGTGACTCAGAATAGGTTGGATGGAATGGACCTATTTTGGGGGCGTTACATAAAATATTGACGAGGGACTTTTAAATTCATATATAGAAGATAGTAGATTTTATTCTCTACTTAACTCTTCTAATGAATTATTATTTCCGCTGCGAATATTGATTTAAAATTTATTGTCTATTGTATTCTATTAGATTTTTCCCTGTTGAAGACTAACGATAATTTGTTTTATGTTATCTTAGTCATTTTATTCTTTACTGGACTAGTTGAGCTCACCCTTTTCCTTTTTGTTCTATTTTTCTTCTCAGGAGGCGAGAATGTAGCGAGTACTAGTCGGGGTATGGAATGAAGGTTCTAGGAAGTTGTTTTAGTAGTTCTCACCATTTTTATAAAATATTGTACCGATAATTGTAATGAGGACTTATTTGAGTGTGGATATTGTCTAGATGATAATATTTGTATTTACACTCACAGTTTTTATGTTGTATTAATAAAGTTATAGTTGTTTATGTACCATGTTATTGACGACTCAAAATGGGTGATGTATACCTATTTTAGGGGCGTCACAGTTGGTATCAGAGCTTAGGAATATTATCTCTGGCGGAGATCGGGGAATAGAACTAGGAGGGGAGAGATGAGTAAATCCTAGTGTGTCCTACCTAAGCTTATTTGTTGGTCGGTCATAATATAGGGATATTATGTGATTTGTTAATTTGTTTAATTAACCCTTGTTTTATGGCAGTATTTGAGAATGTCGACTGAGAATGTTAACAGTGGAGTAAATGAGACTGTAGAGACACATTTGCTCACCAATGAGGAGAACGTGCAACAGGCTGACAATGTTCCTCCTGTGAACAACACCACTAAGCAGACGATGAGCAATGAGATGTTTAGAAGTTTTTTGCGATTCATGCAAAACCAGACGAAGGAGATTCCTGTTCAAAATATAGGAAGAAACAATGACAACGCACAGCTGGTCACAGCCAAGCAGTTCAAAGAGTTGGGACCACCAGAATTTTGGGAAAAGTCGGATCCGATTAAGGCGGAGACGTGGGTTAAGCAAAATACCAAGATATTCGATGTCTTGGGATGCACGGAGGAACAGAAGGTTCCATTCGCCACCTTTATGTTCCGTAATGAGGTAGATTACTGGTGGAAATCTGTGAAGCGTACCCATCCAGCCGCACTCAGCATGTCTTGGGAGATATTTCAGAAACTGTTCAATGACAAATACTTTCCTGAAAGTGTTCGTCATATGAAGGAGGTAGAGTTTATTAGATTAGAACAAAACAACATGACGGTGTCCCAGTACGAGGCAAAGTTTACAGAGTTATCCAGGTTTGTACCTCATTTGGTGGAGAATGAGGAACGTATGACGCGAATGTTTCTGAGAGGTTTGAAACCTGGCATACGTCAATATCTCATTTCTCATAAATTTTCTCTCTATTCAGATGTTGTCAACAGGGCTCAATTATTAAAGTGAGATAACGAGTACGGTCAACCGAGGAACCACAACCAGGATCATACCGGTGACAGCAGTCATCAGAACAACGATAACCAGCAGAGAAAGAAGAATACGGACAAGAACGGCAACCACTCTGGTGGTAATCATGGCCATGAGAATAGAAGAAGCGAGTCGAGGGGAGATTTTAAAAAGAGGAGATTCAACAATGACAATACGAAGACGTCAGCGCCACCAGCAACTAGTTCCAAGGGAGGAGAACGACCACCGGTCATACGCTATAAGTGCGGAAAAGAAGGACATATCAACCCAAACTGTCCACAACAGTTTAAGGTATGTTATAATTGTGGAAAGGAATGACATATCCCTCGAGATTGTACTGTAGAAAAACCAAGTCCAACGGGGATGGTGACTCAAAAGGCTGTCCCAGAAAAATCAAAGTCAACGGTTCCAGGAAGAGCGTTTGTCGTGACCGGTCAACATGCGAGGAACCAAAACGAGGTGATCATGGGTAAGCCAATCATAAATTTATGCGAAGTTTATACCTTACTAGATACCGGTGCTACCCATTCATTTATCTCTCCTGATTGTGCTCAACGTTTAAACTTGACTCCGGAGAAATTAGACTTTGATTTATCTGTGGAGACTCCGTTAGGAGAAACTTTCATCACATCCACTGTTTATAAATCTAGTTTAATCCAAGTTGGTACCATCACCTTACCTGTTGACCTTATCTCTTTAAAGATACTTGCATTTGACGTGATTTTAGGGATTGATTGGTTAACTACTCATCATGCCAAAATTGATTATTTTCGTAAGGTTGTTAGTTTTCATATTCCTAACCAACCTGTTGTGCGAATTCAAGCAACTAAGTCGTTAAAATCAATCACTGTTATATCAAGTCATAAAGCTATTCGTTTATTAAAAAACGGATGTCAAGCTTTCTTAGCCCGTGTTATGGATTTGAATAAAGACACGTCATATTTGAATAATATTCCTGTTGTTATTGACTTTTCTGACGTATTTCCTGAAAAACTTCCCGGTATACCCCCAGAACGTGAAGTTGAATTCTTTATTGATCTTGAATCTGGTGCAAAGCCCATTTCTAAAACCCCATATCGAATGGCTCCTATTGAACTTCAGGAGTTGAAGGTCCAACTACAGGAGTTGTTGGACATCGGTTTCATTCGTCCTAGTACATCTCCTTGGGGTGCTCCTGTTTTATTTGTAAAGAAGAAAGACGAGAGTATGCGACTTTGTATTGATTACCGGGAATTAAACCATGTCACTATCAAGAATAGATACCCGCTACCTCGTATTGATGACCTGTTTAACCAGTTAAAAGGAGCACAATTCTTTTCAAAGATCGATCTTCGTTCTGGATATCATCAGCTGAAGATTAGAACTGAGGATATTCCAAAAACTGCCTTCAGGACTCGGTACGGGCATTATGAATTCTTAGCCATGTCTTTTGGATTGACTAATGCTCATGCGGCTTTCATGGATATGATGAATCGAGTATTCAAGAAATATTTAGATCAGTTCGTTGTTGTCTTTATTGATGACATCCTCATATATTCTAAAAGTCGTGAAGATCATGTGTAAGACCCCGAATTTTATGAAATAAAAGTATTCAATTTTTCTTATAATTACTGTTCAGTAAATGGTTAAATTGATAAAAGTTAAAGTTAAGGGTGATATATGAATTTTTTTTCAAAATACGCAAGTGGCTATAAAATATTCATTATTGTCGGGGAATATTCGTTTGGTCGTGGAATATTCTTTTTATCGAGAATATCCGTACGACGGCGCAGTCATTTGTGGGCCCCATAACAGAAAACGGTCGGATGAAGATAACGACCAAAATTGAGTTTTTATAATTAACGGCGTAATTGTTACCGTTAATACTGTTGGAATACCCGGTGGTTAAAATACAGTAATACGCGTTATTGCACAGTAGCACACGGTATTGCACAGTATTTTTGAAATTATTGATTCTTACGTAAGAAGGCACTACGGAATAATTATCACAGTAATTACTGTTCAATAATTTATTTTATTGATTCAATAATTGCTGCGTTGATATTTTATATTATTGTTGTTTCAGTAATTGTTGTTGCACATCATCTCCATTATCAGATCAATAATTCATATTTTTTGAATAATATTATTAGATAGCATTATTGGCAATGTCTAGAAAGTTCTGTCTAAGGAGAGGTTTGGTCATCTAATTGCGCGCCAATAAGGAGAAATCTTTATTGAAAAGCCCCTTATTTCTTGGGAACGGACTGGTTGTCATAAATGTGATTCTGTAATATTATTTGTGAATAATTAATTATTGATTCATATGATAAGAAAATATTTATTTTATGTGGATATAAATGAGGGATATATTTTTGTGGTTAAAAATGAAGGAGTTAATATTGAGGTGTTTTATCTGTATTTTTGTCGGAACGGAGGTATTGAAAATCAAATTAGGGTTTTTGAAATATTTTCCGAGGGTTATAATTTTTAATCCGACCGTTGGATCGTGGTAATATTTGGATATGTTATACATATATAAGTTGAGTATATGTCCATAAATTTTGAACCGTTAAAAAAGAACGTATGATTTGTTATGAATTTTACGAGATGACTGGTTCAGAAATTGTTGAAGTATCCGAATTTAGTATTTTGGTAGAAAATTCTAGAATTGGTGGACCCCACTCTTGGTTGGTGAAGAAATATGTTGAGATTTTTATTCAAATGTGGTGGGTGGGAATAGTAGCAGGTAAAGCCATCAGGTTGCAGGTTAAGTCTACTTCGGCGTGCTAACATTTTCCTATAAATAGAGGGCTAAGTTAGAATTAAAAATCACACCAGAATTCATAAGTTTTCTCTCTTTTTCTCTCTAGATTATTGAGTGTATTTTGTGAGTATTTAGATATCTTGAGTGTTGCTCAGCGTTATATCCGATATTCAAGCCAGAAGTACTGCTCTTTTGAGGTAAGGGATTTTAAGGGTTATTATGTTTTTCAGTTCGTACTTCTTTTGATCTTCAGAAAATTCTGGAAAAATTTGAAATGATATTTTGATGAGTTTTATTGATTGTGTCCAAAATGGTGATTTTTGGATGTATAGATTAAGAGTTATGAATTTTATGAGAAAAGACTATTTCAAAAGTAACCGCTTATAACTCCTTGTGGTTAACTCCAAAATTGATGAAATTTTTATTGGAAGTATATCTATATAATATCAGTGTACTCTGTGAATTTCGAAATTTTTGGATAAAATTACAATTTATGATAAATGTCTAAATATTCGGCTGTTTTGGCCATATGAAAAATAGTAAATGAGTTTTAAAAATTCTGAGAAAAATATATGTTTAATATGGGACTATATTCTGCAAAATTCCAGAAAAGAAATATTTTTGGAACTGATTTGGTATTTTTCATGAAAATGAACTAGTTATGAGTAAATGAATTAAATATGTTATGTGAAGTAAGAAAATTGAAAAATAAGATTTTATGGCTTGAGAATCTTATATGAGGTATATGCAGATTTTTTATGAGGGTTTTGGTTATTGGTAATGAAATCTTATGAGTTTGACATTTTAGGATGATTAAATGCATTATTTAGTAAAGTGTAAACAATTAAAATAAATTGTTTATAAGCTTAAGAAATATTATTCTTTCAATATCATTATACCGAAATATTGGTATGAATTTTATTATGGAATTTCTACCTTTTTCATGTCGAGTTACTATTCATGAATTACTATTCACGAGTTACTATTCACGAGTTACTATTCATGACAAAATTGGTTTCTTTTTCTGACCAAATTATAGTTGATTTATGAATATTACTCTTAAGATTAAATCTATATGTTGATTATATTGATTTTATTATCATATATAATATTTTTATAACCCTAATGATGATATTTCTCTTTGACTTGAGTGTAAAGATGGGTAGATTTTTTGTATGATCATGACTATGGGTTCCCTTTGGCCAGTAGTGCAAAGTTGAATTGTTGACTGGTTTGATCATGACCATTGAATTTATAATTGAATATCTTTAGCTTAAGTGCAAAGGTGAATTGATCAACATGGTTATAATTATTGTTTATATAAATTCTGAAATGATTATATATTTCTTTGAGATATTAATATATTTGGCATGTAGTGCAAATATGAACTGTTGTTGAATATCTTTGGCCTGTAGTGCAAAGATGAACTGGTGATGAATATTTTTGGCCCATAGTGCAAAGTTGACATGTGGTTGAATATCTTTGGCCAGTAATGCAAAGATGAATTGTTGATGAATATCTTTGGCCGTAGTGTAAAGATGACATGTTGTTGAATATCTTTGGTCAGTAGTGTTGAGATGAACAGGTGTTGAGATGAACATGACCAACTGGTGATACAAATGAATATCTTTGGCCGTAGTGCAAAGATGAAGTTATTAGTATGATTATGAACAGGAAATGTGATTTGGTGTAACCATGATCTTTGATGTTTCAGGTAAAGATAGGTGATAAAAATTATCTTCGTCCTGGATGAGAAGAGGAATTTAGAACTACAATTATGATTATGAGTTATTCATATGATTGTGGACCAGAATTGTTGATTGATGTTACAGGGATAAAACATTATTGGTGGATTTTTAACATAGAGAAGATAATAGACTTTGTAGTCTATTTGACTCTTCTAATGAATTGCGCGTTCCGCTGTAACTATGGTTGAAATTTTTATCATCTACCATATGTTCTAAATCTCTGATTTAATTCTGTTGAAGGCTATGGATAACTTATTTATCTTTAGTCATGATATTCTTTACTGGGCTAGTTGTGCTCACCCTTCTGTTTCACAATTCCTTTCAGGTAATAAGAGTGTAGCTGGGTCGAGCGGGGGTAACAGGGGAATAGAACGGTGGTCATCATTTAGTAGTTATATTTGGTGAATCATCTAGGGTGAAGCCAACCCAACGTTGGAAGGGTATTTTGCCACTATCATACAAGATGTCTAATGACATACAACCTCGTGTCATCATAAGACAGGATTGTGCTCATCCACTTGCTGAGTATATTTACGAGCACTACCTATATAATCTTGGTGTTTGTTTGAAGTATAATTCTCAATTAGAGACAGTTGAGATAATGATAAGTCAAGAGAAGACTCACCATTGGGAAGAATATGATAGTAATCTTCTCGTTTTTCTTTGGGGTATATTGGGTCAACCAAGGATAATTCTGTGGCCATATGATATCTATCACAACCTAGAAGCATGGTCTCCCATGTACAAAGATTTTCTTGAGCACTTCCCAAAGATTCTAATTTCTAAAATAGTTTTTGACTATACCTTTATGTAAGGTGTCATTGTGAGGTGTTGTCCACGGTTGGGACATGAGTCACATTTGATATATATTTGTATCCAAACTCACAGCATATGTGTTGTTGTATTTTGCACGACAATTGTTGTAGTAAAGTTGTAGTTGTTTTCTGTACCATGTATTTGGCGACTCAGAATAGGTTGGATGGAATGGACCTATTTTGGGGT
Organism: Panax notoginseng; assembly: GCA_016801055.1. Classification (NCBI taxonomy): domain Eukaryota; kingdom Viridiplantae; phylum Streptophyta; class Magnoliopsida; order Apiales; family Araliaceae; genus Panax; species Panax notoginseng. The sequence goes on along the minus strand of CM029014.1, from coordinate 42,129,484 downwards.
TGTCACATCATGAGCACCATTTGAAGCTGGTACTCCAAAGGCTTTGTGAAAATAAGTTATATGTCAAGTTGAAAAAATGTGAGTTCTGGCTTGAGGAAGTAGCATTCCTTGGGCACGTGGTGTCAAAACATGGAGTATCTGTTGACCCGGCGAAGATTGAAGCAATACAAAGTTGGGAACAACCGAAGTCGGTGACTGAAGTACGTAGCTTTTTGGGCTTAGCTAGTTATTATCGGAGATTCGTGGAAGGGTTTTCTCGAATCGCTACCCCGTTAACTCAGCTAACTCGGAAAGATACAAAATTCGTATGGAGCGAGGAATGCGAGAAGAGTTTTCAAGAGCTCAAGAGGAGACTCATTTCGGTACCTGTTCTGACAATACCATCTGGTTCGGATGGATTTGTTATCTACAGCGATGCTTCAGGCAAAGGGTTAGGATGTGTTCTCATGCAACGTGGGAAAGTCATAGCTTATGCCTCGCGACAACTTAAAGAATATGAGAAGAATTATCCTACTCATGATCTCGAGTTGGCAGTAGTCGTTTTCGCGCTAAAGATCTGGAGGCACTATCTATATGGGGAGAAAGTGGAGATATATTCAGACCATAAAAGCCTAAAATATTTCTTCACTTAAAAAGAACTCAACATGCGGCAACGACGTTGGCTCAAGCTGTTGAAAGATTACGACCACACTATTCAATATCATCCTGAAAAAGCAAACGTGATAGCTGACGCATTGAGTAGAAGATCATATGCAGGAACGAGTGCGATGATGTCAAGTATACGCATAGAACCAACTTTAATCGAAAAAGTTAAAGTTTCTCAAGCCACAGACCTGGAGCTAATGCGTATGAAGAAGAAAGTACAAGAAGATGTTATTCCAGAGGCAAGAATCGATGAAGAAAGAATACTTCGAGTCCACTCCAGACTTTGTGTTCCTAACGATTCTGATTTGAAGTACAAGATTATGATGGAGGCACACAATACACAATTTGTAATCCATCCTGGAAGTACCAAAATGTATCGTGATCTTCGACATACATTTTGGTGGAACAATATGAAGAGAGAGATTGCAAAATTTATCTCGAGGTGTTTAACTTGTCAACGTGTAAAGGCAGAGCATCAAGTGCCAAAGGGTCCATTGCAACCACTTGAGATTCCGAAATGGAAGTGGGAATACTCTTCCCACGGTTTCTCAAGGCATAAATACTATTTGGGTTATTGTTGATAGATTAACCAAGTCTGCTCATTTCTTGCCGATATGGGAGACTTATTCCCTTGAACGTCTTGCTAGTATGTACGTGAATGAGATTGTGAGGTTGCATGGCATGCCAGTATCCATAGTTTCGGATCGTGACCCAAGATTCACTTCAAGATTTTGGGTTAGCATGCAAAAAGCTATGGGCACGGATTTACGATTCAGTTCGGCATACCATCCTCAAACGGACGGACAATCAGAGAGAACTATTCAAACTCTTGAAGATCTATTAAGACTTTGTGTCCTCGATTTCAAAGGGAGTTGGGATAAGTACCTACCATTAGTGGAATTCTCCTACAACAACAGTTATCAGGCAAGTATAGGTGTGGCTCCATTTGAAACATTGTATGGACGAAAGTGTCGCTCTCCAGTATGTTGAGATGAGGTGGGAGAAGCAATGTTGTTGGGACCAGAGTTGGTACGAATGACTATAGAGAAGATCCAAACGATTCGATAACGTATACAAACGGCACATGATCGACAAAAGAGTTATGCGGATCTTCATCGAAAGGACGTGGAATTTGACATTGGGGATCATATATTGTTGCATGTGGCTCCATGGAAAGGAGTTACAAGATTTGAGAAGAGAGGAAAGCTCAATCCACGATTTATTGGTCCATTTCAAATTCTTGACTGAGTAGAAAATATGGCCTATAGACTCGCATTACCTCCAAGTATGTCTCGTGTTCATAATATTTTTCACGTATCTGTGCTTCATAAATATGTGAAAGACCTGAACCACGTTATTGAGTTAGAACCGGACGAGATATCCGAAGACTTAACGTATGAAGAGGTACCTGTCAAGATTTTGGATAGGAAGAAGCATGTCCTACGAACAAAGGTCATACCACAAGTCAAAGTATTGTGGAGGAACCATGCTATTGAAGAAATAACCTGGGAGTTGGAAACGGAAATGAAAGCGAGGTATCCTCATCTTTTCGAAACGCCAGGTACGTACGTCAATTTCGAGGACGCAATTTCATAAGGAGGGGAGGTTGTAAGACCCCAACTTATTATAAATAAAATTTAATTTCCTTTATTTATTATTTTGAAATAGTAAAGGTTGATTTGATTAATGTGGTTAGTTATGGGTAAAATGCGCAAATATTTTTAATAAGCAAGTGGTTATAAAATATTCATTTTTATCAGAGAATATTCGTTTGGTCGTGGAATATTCTTACTGTCGGGGAATATTCGTACGACGGTGCAGCCTTGTGTGGGCCCCATAACGGAAAGCGATTGGATGAAGAAAACGACAAGTATAAGTTATTTATAAATAACGGCGTAGTTGTTACCGTTAATACTGTTGTAATACCCGGTGGTTAAAACATAATAATACGCGTTGTTGCACAGTAGCACACGGTATTGCACCAATTATTGATTCTTACGTAAGAAGGCACTACTCAATAATTGTTACAGTAATTACTTTTCAGAATTTTATTTTATTGATTCAATAATTGCTACGTTGATATTTTATATTACTGTTGTTTCAATAATTGTCACTACACAGTATTTTTCATTATCGGAGCAATAATTTATATTATCTTAATAATATTATTAGATAATATTATTGGCAATGTCTAGAAAGATCTGTCTAAGAAGAGGTTTGGACACCTAATTGCGCGCCAGTAAGGAGAAATCCTTATTAGAAAGCCTCCTCTTTCCTAGGAACGGCCTGGTTGCCAGTATTGTGATTCTGTAATATTATTTGTGAATAATTAATTATTGATTTATATGATGAGAAAAATATTCATTTTATGTGGATATAGATGGAATTTTTTTTAAAGTGACAATTGTTGAAAATCGATATTTTATCTTTTCTGATAAAATAATATTTTATTATATTATTATAATATAATAATGATGATATTTTTACAATGAATGTGGGATATATGAGTATATCAGGAGGAAGAGTATTTTTGTTACAGAAGATGTTTAAAACATGTTAAACATGTCTGTGGGCCCATTTCTTGACTGAAATTTGATTATAGCATGTAGAATCGCCCGTTTATGGATTTTGGTCAATTTTTATTTGGAATTAAAAAAAACTTTCTTCTAAAAAGTTGTAGATAATGAAATTTTCTATGAAAAAGACATGAGGTTCGAATTTTTCTCATAAAAGGGCTATTTATTGTGAATTATTGAAATTTCGGATTAATTAATTTTGATTTTTTGGAGTTTTTAAATAATTTATGTGAGAAAAACGTTTTTTGAGATGTGGGCTACATGTGTGACTGATGTTGGACTCAATTGGTGTGTGTAGGGAGATTTAGAAAAATAATATTAATATTATATTAAATTTTCTACTTTGGTGTTCTAAGCAATTTTCTATAAATAGGGTGCTTAGGTTAAAGTTGAAAATCACACCAGAAACTGAAATTTTCTCTCTCTTTCTCTCTCTATATTAGTGAGAGTATTCCTATGAGTATTTTAATACTTTGAGTGTTGCTATATGGTGCAAGTTCAAGTCATAGCCTATATCCGGTGTTTCAACTAAAAATATTGTCTTTACGAGGTAAGAGATGTTATTTTTTTCTGAAATGATATTATTTTCTTCAATATCATTATGCCGAAATATTAGTTTGAACTTTTTATCAACTTTAGAACTTTTTGTGTCGGGATTACTATTCACGTATACGGCACTATTCACGTATACGGCACTATTCACGAATAAGGCACTATTCACAGAAAAATTAAATTTTTATTTTTCCTCCAAAATATTTATTATGTATACTAGCTTTGATTGTATCCATGTTTTGATCATTCTTGAATTTTACTCCACTATGATTATTATGAGGTATTTTTGAACATGGAATAGCTGAAATATGAATATTTAATATTTGTTCTTTTGTTTCACTAGATTCGTTTTCTTTAAAATATTTTTCATCATCCTCAGTCCTAAATGATGACTCAAATGAATATCTTTGGCCTGTAGTGCAAAGATGAATGATTTTCTAATGAATATCTTTGGCCCGTAGTGTAAGACCCCGAATTTTATGAAATAAAAGTATTCAATTTTTCTTATAATTACTATTCAGTAAATGGTTAAATTGATAAAAGTTTAAAGTTATGGGTGAAATATGAATTTTTTTCAAAATAAGCAAGTGGTTATAAAATAATCATTGTTGTCGGGGAATATTCGTTTGGTCGTGGAATATTCTTTCTGTCGGAGAATATTCGTACGACGGCGCAGCTATTTGTGGGCCCCATAACGAATAACTGTCGGGTGAAGAAAAACGACAAATTTGAGTTTTTACAAATAACGGCGTAGTTGTTATCGTTAACACTGTTGAAATACCCGGTGGTTAAAATACAGTAATACGCGTTATTGCACAGTAGCACACGGTATTGCATAGTATTTTTGAAATTATTGATTCTTACGTAAGAAGGCACTACTCAATAATTGTTACAGTAATTACTGTTCAATATTTTATTTTATTGATTCAATAATTGTTGCGTTGATATTTTATATTATTGTTGTTTCAATAATTGTTGCTGCACAGTATTTTCTATTATCAGATCAATAATTCATATTATTTAAATAATATTATTAGATAGCATTATTGTCAATGTCTAGAAAGTTCTGTCTAAGGAGAGGTTTGGTCATCTAATTGCGCGCCAGTAAGGAGAAATTCTTATTGGAAAGCCCCCTCTTTCCTGGGAACGGCCTGGTTGTCATAAATGTGATTCTGTAATATTATTTGTGAATAATTAATTATTGATTCATATGATAAGAAAATATTTATTTTATGTGGATATAAACGAGGGATATATTTTTGTGGTTAAAAATGAAGGAGTTAATATTGAGGTTTTTATCCGTATTTTTGTCGGAATTGAGGTATTAAAAATCAGGGTTTTTGAGATATTTTGCGGGGGTTATAATTTTTAATCCGACCGTTGGATCGTGGTAATTTTTGGATATGTTATACATATATAAGTTGAGTATATGTCCATAAATTTTGAACCGTTAAAAATGAACGTATGATTTGTTATGAATTTTAAGAGGTGGCTGATTCGGAAATCAGGTTATAAATCATTTTTGGTAGAAAATTCTAGAATTGGTGGGCCCCACTTGTGGTTGGTGAAGAAATGTGCTGAATTATATTTCAAATGTGGTGGGTGGGAATAGTAGCAGGTAAAGCCATCAGGTTGCAGGTCAAGCCTACTAAAATTTTCCTATAAATAGAGGGCTAAGTTAGAATTGAAAATCACACCAGAAACATAAGTTTTCTCTCTTTCTCTCTCTAGATTATTGAGTGTATTTTGTGAGTATTTAGATACTCTGTGAGTTTCTATTCATCAGTGCAAGTTTCTTTCAGCCTTATACCGATCAGAAGTACTGCTCTTTTGAGGTAATGGATAGTAAGGGATAGTAAGGAATTTTAAGGGTTGTTATCTTTTTCAGTTTCGTAATTTTTCTGAACTTCAAAAATTCTGGAAAAATTTGAAATGATATTTTGATGAGTTTTCTTGATTGTGTCCAAAAATGGTGATTTTTGGATGTATAGATTGAGAGTTATGAATTTTATGAGAAAAGACTATTTTAAAAGTAACAGCTTATAATTCCTTGTGGTTAACTCCAAAATTGATGAAATTTTTATTGGGAGTACATGTGTATGATAGAAGTATACTCTGTAAATTTCAGAATTTTTGGACAAAAGTACAATTTTTGATAAATGTCTAAATATTTGGTGGTTTTGGCCATATGAAAAATAGTAAATGAGTTTTAAAAATTCTGAGAAAAATATATGTTCAATATGGGACTATATTATGCTAAATCCCAGAAAAGAAATATTTTTGGAACTGATTTGGTATTTTTCATGAAAATGGTCTAGTTATGAGTAAATGAATTAAATATGTTTTGTGAAGAAAGAAAATTGAAAAATAGGATTTTATGGCTTGAGAATCCTATATGAGGTATATGCAGATTTTTGATGAGGGTTTTGGTTATTGATGATGAAATTGTAAGAGTTGGCATTTTATGATTATTAAATGCATTAATTAGTAAAGGGTAAACAATTTAAATAAATTGTTTATAAGCTTAAGATATGTTATTCTTTCAATATCATTATACCGAAATATTGGTATAGATTTTATTGTAGAATTTCTACCTTTTTGAGTCGGGGTTACTATTCACGAGTTACTATTCATGAGTTACTATTCATGAGTTACTATTCATGAGTTACTATTCACGAGTTATTATTCATGAGTTACTATTCACGAGTTACTATTCATGAGTTACTATTCACGAGTTACTATTCATGAGTTACTATTCACGAGTTATTATTCATGAGTTACTATTTATGAGTTACTATTCACGAGTTACTATTCATGAGTTACTATTCATGAGTTACTATTCACGAGTTACTATTCACGACAAAATTAGTTTCTTTTTCTAACCAAATTATAGTTGATTTATGAATATTACTCTTGAGATTAAATCTGTATGTTGATTATATTGATTTTATTATCATATATAACATTTTTATAACCCTAATGATGATATTTCTCTTTGACTTGAGTGTAAAGATGGGTAGATTTTTGGTATGATCATGACTATGGGTTCTCTTTGGCCAGTAGTGCAAAGTTGAATTGTTGACTAGTATGATCATGACCATTAAATTTATAATTGAATATCTTTAGCTTAAGTGCAAAGGTGAAATGATCAACATGGTTATAATTATTGTTTATATAAATTCTTAAATGATTATATATTCTTTGAGGTATTAATGTATTTGGCATGTAGTGAAAATATGAATTGTTGAGGAATATCTTTGGCCTGTAGTGCAAAGATGAATTGTAGATTAATATCTTTGGCCTGTAGTGCAAAGATGGTCTGTTGATGAATATCTTTGGCCGTAGTGCAAAGATGACCTGTTGTTGAATATCTTTGGCCCGTAGTGCAAAGATGAAGTTATTAGTATGATTATGAACAGGAAATGTGATTTGGTGTAACCATGATCTTTGATGTTTCAGGTAAAGATAGGTGATGAAAATTATCTTCGTCCTGGATGAGAAGAGAAATTTAGAACTACAGTTATGATTATGAGTTATTCATATGATTGTGGACCAGAATTGTTGATTGATGTTACAGGGACAAAACATTGTTGATGGATTTTTAACATGGAGAAGATAATAGACTTTATAGTCTATTTGACTCTTCTAATGGATTGCTAGTTCCGCTGCAACTATGGTTGAAATTTTTATCATTTACCATATGTTCTAAATCTCTGATTTATTATTGATGAAGGCTATTGATAATTTAATTATCTTTAGTCATGATATTCTTTACTGAGCTAGTTGTGCTCACCCTGTTGCTTCACAATTCCTTTCAGGTAATAAGAGTGTAGCTGGGTCGAGCGAGGGTAACGGGGAAATAGAACGGTGGTCTCTAGCTGTGGATGTTCTCCCGAAGCAGTATAGAAAAGTTCATTTAGTAGTTATATTTGGTGAATCCAATAGGGTAAGGTGTACCCAACGTTGGAAGGGTGGTTTGCCACTATCATACAAGATGTCTAACGACATACAACCTCGTGTCATCATAAGACAGGGATGTGCTCATCCACTTGCTGAGTATATATACGAGCACTACCTATATAATCTTGGTGTTTGTTTAAAGTATAATTCTCAATTAGAGACAGTAGAGATAATGATATGTCAAGAGAAGACTCACCATTGGGAAGAATATGATAGTAATCTTCTCGTTTTTCTTTGGGGTCTATTGGGTCAACCAAGGATAATTCTGTGGCCATATGATATCTATCATAACCTAGACGCGTGGCCTTCCATGTACGAAGGTTTCCTTAAGCACTTCCCAAATATTCTAATTTCCAAAACAGTTTTTGACTATACCTTTATGTAAGGTGTCATTGTGAGGTGATGTCCACGATTGGAACATGAGTCACATTTGGTATATATTTGTATCCAAACTCACAGCATATGTGTTGTTGTATTTTGCACGACAATTGTTGTAATAAAGTTGTAGTTATTTTCTGTACCATGTATTTGGCGACTCAGAATAGGTTGGATTGAATGGACCTATTTTGGGGTTGTCACAGGTGGTATCAGAGCTTAGGGATATGATCTTTGGCGGAGATCGGGAAATAGAACTAGGAGGGGAGAGATGAGTAAATCCTTCGCTAGTGTGTCCTACCTAAGCTTATTTGTTGGTCAGTCATAATATCGGGATATTATGTGATATGTTAATTTGTTCAATTAACCTTTGTTTTGAAGCTGTATACTAGAATGATATCTAAAATACAGGAGATGAGCAATGAAGAAATTATGTTGACAGGAAAGATGGAATCTGAAATGAAAGCAAGGTATTCTCAACTCTTTGAAATACCAGGTACGTAAATTTCGGGGACGAAATTTCATAAGGAGGGGAGATTGTAAGACCCCGAATTTTATGAAATAAAAGTATTCAATTTTTCTTATAATTACTATTCAGTAAATGGTTAAATTGATAAAAGTTTAAAGTTATGGGTGAAATATGAATTTTTTTCAAAATAAGCAAGTGGTTATAAAATAATCATTGTTGTCGGGGAATATTCGTTTGGTCGTGGAATATTCTTTCTGTCGGAGAATATTCGTACGACGGCGCAGCTATTTGTGGGCCCCATAACGAATAACTGTCGGGTGAAGAAAAACGACAAATTTGAGTTTTTACAAATAACGGCGTAGTTGTTATCGTTAACACTGTTAGAATACCCAGTGGTTAAAATACAGTAATACGCGTTATTGCACAGTAGCACACGGTATTGCATAGTATTTTTGAAATTATTGATTCTTACGTAAGAAGGCACTACTCAATAATTGTTACAGTAATTACTGTTCAATATTTTATTTTATTGATTCAATAATTGTTGCGTTGATATTTTATATTATTGTTGTTTCAATAATTGTTGCTGCACAGTATTTTCTATTATCAGATCAATAATTCATATTATTTAAATAATATTATTAGATAGCATTATTGTCAATGTCTAGAAAGTTCTGTCTAAGGAGAGGTTTGGTCATCTAATTGCGCGCCAGTAAGGAGAAATTCTTATTGGAAAGCCCCCTCTTTCCTGGGAACGGCCTGGTTGTCATAAATGTGATTCTGTAATATTATTTGTGAATAATTAATTATTGATTCATATGATAAGAAAATATTTATTTTATGTGGATATAAACGAGGGATATATTTTTGTGGTTAAAAATGAAGGAGTTAATATTGAGGTTTTTATCCGTATTTTTGTCGGAATTGAGGTATTAAAAATCAGGGTTTTTGAGATATTTTGCGGGGGTTATAATTTTTAATCCGACCGTTGGATCGTGGTAATTTTTGGATATGTTATACATATATAAGTTGAGTATATGTCCATAAATTTTGAACCGTTAAAAATGAACGTATGATTTGTTATGAATTTTAAGAGGTGGCTGATTCGGAAATCAGGTTATAAATCATTTTTGGTAGAAAATTCTAGAATTGGTGGGCCCCACTTGTGGTTGGTGAAGAAATGTGCTGAATTATATTTCAAATGTGGTGGGTGGGAATAGTAGCAGGTAAAGCCATCAGGTTGCAGGTCAAGCCTACTAAAATTTTCCTATAAATAGAGGGCTAAGTTAGAATTGAAAATCACACCAGAAACATAAGTTTTCTCTCTTTCTCTCTCTAGATTATTGAGTGTATTTTGTGAGTATTTAGATACTCTGTGAGTTTCTATTCATCAGTGCAAGTTTCTTTCAGCCTTATACCGATCAGAAGTACTGCTCTTTTGAGGTAATGGATAGTAAGGGATAGTAAGGGATTTTAAGGGTTGTTATCTTTTTCAGTTTCGTAATTTTTCTGAACTTCAAAAATTCTGGAAAAATTTGAAATGATATTTTGATGAGTTTTCTTGATTGTGTCCAAAAATGGTGATTTTTGGATGTATAGATTGAGAGTTATGAATTTTATGAGAAAAGACTATTTTAAAAGTAACAGCTTATAATTCCTTGTGGTTAACTCCAAAATTGATGAAATTTTTATTGGGAGTACATGTGTATGATAGAAGTATACTCTGTAAATTTCAGAATTTTTGGACAAAAGTACAATTTTTGATAAATGTCTAAATATTTGGTGGTTTTGGCCATATGAAAAATAGTAAATGAGTTTTAAAAATTCTGAGAAAAATATATGTTCAATATGGGACTATATTATGCTAAATCCCAGAAAAGAAATATTTTTGGAACTGATTTGGTATTTTTCATGAAAATGGTCTAGTTATGAGTAAATGAATTAAATATGTTTTGTGAAGAAAGAAAATTGAAAAATAGGATTTTATGGCTTGAGAATCCTATATGAGGTATATGCAGATTTTTGATGAGGGTTTTGGTTATTGATGATGAAATTGTAAGAGTTGGCATTTTATGATTATTAAATGCATTAATTAGTAAAGGGTAAACAATTTAAATAAATTGTTTATAAGCTTAAGATATGTTATTCTTTCAATATCATTATACCGAAATATTGGTATAGATTTTATTGTAGAATTTCTACCTTTTTGAGTCGGGGTTACTATTCACGAGTTACTATTCATGAGTTACTATTCATGAGTTACTATTCATGAGTTACTATTCACGAGTTATTATTCATGAGTTACTATTCACGAGTTACTATTCATGAGTTACTATTCACGAGTTACTATTCATGAGTTACTATTCATGAGTTACTATTCACGAGTTATTATTCATGAGTTACTATTTATGAGTTACTATTCACGAGTTACTATTCATGAGTTACTATTCATGAGTTACTATTCACGAGTTACTATTCACGACAAAATTAGTTTCTTTTTCTAACCAAATTATAGTTGATTTATGAATATTACTCTTGAGATTAAATCTGTATGTTGATTATATTGATTTTATTATCATATATAACATTTTTATAACCCTAATGATGATATTTCTCTTTGACTTGAGTGTAAAGATGGGTAGATTTTTGGTATGATCATGACTATGGGTTCTCTTTGGCCAGTAGTGCAAAGTTAAATTGTTGACTGGTATGATCATGACCATTAAATTTATAATTGAATATCTTTAGCTTAAGTGCAAAGGTGAAATGATCAACATGGTTATAATTATTGTTTATATAAATTCTTAAATGATTATATATTCTTTGAGGTATTAATGTATTTGGCATGTAGTGAAAATATGAATTGTTGAGGAATATCTTTGGCCTGTAGTGCAAAGATGAATTGTAGATTAATATCTTTGGTCTGTAGTGCAAAGATGGTCTGTTGATGAATATCTTTGGCCGTAGTGCAAAGATGACCTGTTGTTGAATATCTTTGGCCTGTAGTGCAAAGATGACTTGTTGATGAATATCTTTGGCCCGTAGTGCAAAGATGAAGTTATTAGTATGATTATGAACAGGAAATGTGATTTGGTGTAACCATGATCTTTGATGTTTCAGGTAAAGATAGGTGATGAAAATTATCTTCGTCCTGGATGAGAAGAGAAATTTAGAACTACAGTTATGATTATGAGTTATTCATATGATTGTGGACCAGAATTGTTGATTGATGTTACAGGGACAAAACATTGTTGATGGATTTTTAACATGGAGAAGATAATAGACTTTATAGTCTATTTGACTCTTCTAATGGATTGCTAGTTCCGCTGCAACTATGGTTGAAATTTTTATCATTTACCATATGTTCTAAATCTCTGATTTATTATTGATGAAGGCTATTGATAATTTAATTATCTTTAGTCATGATATTCTTTACTGAGCTAGTTGTGCTCACCCTGTTGCTTCACAATTCCTTTCAGGTAATAAGAGTGTAGCTGGGTCGAGCGAGGGTAACGGGGAAATAGAACGGTGGTCTCTAGCTGTGGATGTTCTCCCGAAGCAGTATAGAAAAGTTCATTTAGTAGTTATATTTGGTGAATCCAATAGGGTAAGGTGTACCCAACGTTGGAAGGGTGGTTTGCCACTATCATACAAGATGTCTAACGACATACAACCTCGTGTCATCATAAGACAGGGATGTGCTCATCCACTTGCTGAGTATATATACGAGCACTACCTATATAATCTTGGTGTTTGTTTAAAGTATAATTCTCAATTAGAGACAGTAGAGATAATGATATGTCAAGAGAAGACTCACCATTGGGAAGAATATGATAGTAATCTTCTCGTTTTTCTTTGGGGTCTATTGGGTCAACCAAGGATAATTCTGTGGCCATATGATATCTATCATAACCTAGACGCGTGGCCTTCCATGTACGAAGGTTTCCTTAAGCACTTCCCAAATATTCTAATTTCCAAAACAGTTTTTGACTATACCTTTATGTAAGGTGTCATTGTGAGGTGATGTCCACGATTGGAACATGAGTCACATTTGGTATATATTTGTATCCAAACTCACAGCATATGTGTTGTTGTATTTTGCACGACAATTGTTGTAATAAAGTTGTAGTTATTTTCTGTACCATGTATTTGGCGACTCAGAATAGGTTGGATTGAATGGACCTATTTTGGGGTTGTCACACGTAGTACAAAGATGAACAGGTGTTTAGATGAACATGACCAACTGATGAATATCTTTGGCCTGTGGTGCAAAGATGAATATTTGATTCCATATATATATTGATTGATGTTACAGGGATAAAATATTGACGAGGGACTTTTAAATTCATATATAGAAGATAGTAGATTTTATTCTCTACTTAACTCTTCTAATGAATTATTATTTCCGCTGCGAATATTGATTTAAAATTTGTTGTCTATTGTATTCTATTAGATTTTTTCCTGTTGAAAACTAACGATAATTTGTTTTATGTTATCTTAGTCATAATATTCTTTATTGGGCTAGTTGAGCTCACCCTTTTTTTTTGTTCTATTTTTCTTCTCAAGAGGCGAGAATGTAGCGAGTACTAGTCGGGGTATGGAATGAAGGTTCTAGGAAGTTGTTTTAGTAGTCCTCACCATTTTTATAAAATATTGTACCAATAATTGTAATGAGGACTTATTTGAGTGTGAATATTGTCTAGATGATAATATTTGTATTTACACTCATAATTTTTATGTTGTATTAATAAAGTTGTAGTTGTTTCTGTACCATGTTATTAACGACTCAAAATGGGTGATGCATACCTATTTTGGGGGCGTCACACAAACCCCTTTCCTCGATAGAACTTTTTAGACATTGTTAATTATGCATATAATAATATGAATAACTTGTCATCTCAATTATTGATTTAATAATGTAAAATATTGATAATAATTGAATCAAATAACGTGAGATACTATGCAACAATTACTATAGCAATAATTGAGTATAACTGAGTGACTTCTCACGTAAGCATCAATAATCAATATCGTGTGCTACTATGCAATCACGCGTATTACTGTACTTTTAACACCGGGTATTTCAACAGTTAATAGTAATACTTTCACCGTTATTTATATAAAAAGATATTTCTGTCGTTTTCTAAGAAAGCTAAGTGCAACATAGTTGTAATATGGATTACTTAGATTGCACCCATAATCGTTCAAACTATTTGACTTATATTAAAATTAGATAATATGATTTTGATTTCAACTTTGACTCATAACCAAATTATTCAACCCAAAATCAAATCATACTTATATTTTGTATATTTAGGTTTACTATATTGAACAACTAAGAAAATCATATAATATTAAATAAAACTTTTGTAAACATGAGATATTAAAACCAAAAAGAAAGACTTCCATTATTTCAATATTGGCAAAACCAACATTATTATTGATAAAGATCTATAACCACGTAATAGTAAGCCACTTGATAGGTAATCATTTTAAATAGAAAAACTTCAAATTTGCCCATCCACCCTAAAGACATTATTATTATTATTATTATTATACATGAATAAATCTTGGGTACATATTCTTTACTCCCTGCCTTTTTGTTTCTCTCTACCAGAGTTCCCTTCGTCCACAAATGAAGAGTACAGAACCACACTTAAACTTCATCGTGGTTACTTCTCATGCCATTAGATGACGACGCTCTCAGCCGCCGTCATTTCTGCCTTCATCATCCTCATCACCGTCGCCGTCCGCCGTCCACTCCTTCGGCGGCTCTGCATCCACCCTCGCCGTCAGCTACGGCGCCATTACCACAGTCTGCGTCATTGTCGCCAAGCAGCAAACACAGAGAATTCAATGCTGAAAGTGCAACCAAAATTCAAAGCCCCTTTTCTTGGATTCACAAGAACTGCTGAAATATGGAACTGAAGAGATTTTCACATCTTATTCTCTAGCATTTTGTTTTAATTCTGTGGCTATGACAATTTTTTTGATTTTAAGTTCGCGTGCTTTTTATTTTCAGATTATAAACAAGGGTATACTCCAGCTGATTGGAGTGGAGATCGGGAAAGGCCTTGATCTGCCTCTCTGAATATTCAGGGGCTCCCTGTTTTGATGCTCATATTGTTGTAACTGTTTTTGAAAGTTGAATTTTGCATGTTAAGATGTGTATCAACTACACCTGAACCCTGTAAGCTATAAACGATAGAGCTATAAAAAGAATTTTCCATTTGATTTATAATGGAATTCTATTTGCATATAATGTCATTATTTCCCCATGCTTGGTATGTTTGTTCATATCTCTTGAGTTCTGCAGAAATTTTGCTAGTGTTAAAATGAAATCATATAGAAGAATGCCCTCAAATACAAAGGGGTGTGGACGGTTCAATTATGCGTTGATTTTCATTAAAAAGAGGTTGTGCATCAAGTCAGCACCTTAAGCTTCTGAATTCTGCAGTCCCCCTCCAACTCAACTTACCATCAAGTCTGAAACCAATTTGACACAGCAGACTGGAAAAAAACATAAAACTCATTCGTGGTTTATTTTCTCAAAGTTTATTTCAACAAAACATACAACAAGTAGATAGTACGGGTTGCCGGGATCTCTGCTAGTACTAAGAAACATTAAATTCTCAGAAACTACAAAACCCTGCTAACCCGAAGATCTACAACTGGCACCTTAGAAGAAGGCTCAGACATATTTAGTGCCTCAACTAGCGACAGAGGACGATTGCCCCCACAAAATTATGTAAAGTCATGGTACTTTTATTTTTTATTTTTTTATTTTTGGGGATAACAAACGCAAAATCGGAAGTAGTCTCGTACCCTCAATTAATTTAGAATAATACTATTTTCACATGTAATTTTGATATTATCATATAATTTTGATATTATCATATAATTTTCTCTCACATAACAAGTTAGACCCACTTTATTCATCTAAAAGAATTATGGTTTAGGAACTATGGTTTCAACCCAATCTAATTTATTTGGGTTGGATACCTATTTTATATACTATTGGTTGGGTTGGGGTTAAAAACTATATTATTCATAATAAATATAATTTTAAATTAGTTAACAAATTTTAGCTCATATTTGTTTAACTCATTCAAATATATCTAATTATTTTTAAACCTTAATCCTACCCTGCTACTTATCCTGCGACTTACTCTCTCATAATGAAAACCTTCCCTTTCTCTTTTATACAAAATTGTTTCCGTTAGGAGGGTGACGTATTCACTCAATCAGAAAGTATCAATGTGAGAGAGCTAAAGGCAATAATGGTTGTAAATTGGGTTACTTAGATTGCACCCATAATTGTTCAAACTATTTGACTTATATTAAAATCGGATAATATGATTTTGATTTCAACCTTGACTCATAACCAAATTATATATTCAATCCAAAATCAAATCATACTTATATTTTATATATTTAGGTATTACTATACTGAACAACTAAGAAAATCATATAATATTAAATAAAACTTTTGTAAACATGAGATATTAAAACCAAAAAGAAAGACTTCCATTATTCCAATATTGGCAAAACTAACATCATTATTGATAAAGATCTATAACTACGTAGCGCAAAACAAAACTATAATTAAATAAACCCTAAATATTGAAATACTAAAGTAGTACTACCTATTATAGCTAGCCCTTGATAGGTAATCATTTTAAATAGAAAAACTTCAAATCTGCCCTTCCACCCTAAAGACATCATTATTATTATTATTATTATTAGGGTTTTGACTTGGGTGTCATCCCCAGTTCATTAGCCCTAGTAAGCAAATTATTCCTTAACTTTTCCATTGTAGTTATATACTCCTCAAGTTCCTCCAACCCTAATCCCTCTATAGGTTTTTTCCACCAAAGACTATTATCATTCTCCTCTTTCGACTCTTTCGTCGCCTTCTTTTTATTCTTCTCAGCCTCCAACTCCTTGGAAACGTCCAAATATTGTTGCTTATGCTTCAAACACTCATGCATGGCCGGATCCGGTTCGAACCCGGATTTCTGTTGACCCGGAGCCCCAGAAGAATTTTCACCGAGGTAGCGGTCCATGACAGGGTTGCCGAAAGCAAAGACTTGGCCATCAGGAGACTCCACCAGGATGGCGACCTCGGCTCCGGTTAAAATGGAAAATTCGCTTGCCTTGTTGAAAAGTCCGGTCCGGCGCTTGGAGAAGGTGACTTGGCGGGTCTGTAGGTCCTCCATTTTCCTGATCTCTATCTTTTTGCGGCCTTGGGTTTTTTTCTTCTGCATCATCTTGTTAGTTTGTAGAGAGAAATAAATAGAAGGAGATTGATTTATGGGTGAAGAAAAAAGATGAATGGTATGAGCCGAATATATAGTGATTTTTAGGGTTTGTCTATATGGGAAGGATATAATGGTCAATTGTCTTAATATCATTACATTAATTAGTTTCTATATTTATAGATATTTTAGTTCCCATTATATAGTTTCCTTATTTATTTAGTTTATATAGTTAATTTCATCACATTAATTAGTTTCTATATTTATAATTAATTTAGTTATAATCATATAATTTCCTTATTTATTTAGTTCACTTGTTATATAGTCCATCAACGTAATTGATCATATCCATCTCATTAGATATGTTATTTTCTCTCTCCTACTAACATCATTCCTTATTTTTTTTTGACTTAATCTTCTTTAATTATTTTTTTAGAACAATCTTCCTTAAATATAGTCTCCAATCATAAACCAAATATTGTTTTCCCTGTCATAGAGGATGACAATAACTTCTTATTTTTTATTTTTTAAAGGTATAGGTAGGTTTTCATAGATATGATTGATTGATAAACCTAAAACTCAGCCATCAAGAAATTTTATTTATTTATTTATTATTATTATTATTATTATTATTATTATTATTATTATTCATGTAGTCTTCCCATTGTAGCTTCAAAACTTTATTGTAATTTACGATTCTTAAAATTTAAATTGAATTTGTAGAGTTTGTAGGCTAATCTAAAATTTGGAATTCTTTAAATTTTTGTCTTCCATCTAATTGTAATTAATATCCATCTCATTAGATATGTTATTTTCTCTCTCCTACTAACACCATTCCTTTTTTTTTTTTTTTGGCTCAATCTTCTTTAATTATTTTTTTAGAACAATCTTCTATAAATGTAGTCTCCAATCATGAACAAACTACTGTTTTCCCCGTCATAGAGGATGATAATAACTTCTTCTTATTTTTTATTTTTTTCAGTATCTCAATCCCCCTTGTGATTTATTTCCCATTGCTTTCTTTATTACTATTTATCTGTATTTTTTCCTTAAATTCTAAATTTGGAGGAATAGATAGATATTAAAAAGAGAATATATATTCACAGACACACATTATATATGCATATTATTTTCCTTCACAATTGAGATAATGATATATAATTTTCTTAATTAGTTTTTCAAGAAATAAATAATAAAACCTTACTTATGCACGTGCATGTTTAATTGTATTATTATTAATAATTATGAATTTAATTAAGCAATAATTTTGAATTTATTTTTTTAATTAGCGTCATAACTAAATTCAAATTGTTGAATTATATAGTTATATTTGGTTAAGTATAATAAGCAAATTTTTATTTATATTGACAAAAAATATAAATCTTAATATATAATTTTGTTACTTAATAAATACTCTTATCATAAAAGAGAATGAATAAAACATTCTTACATAATTGGAGAAGAATAACCGAATAAACGTAAAAATCAACCATTTAAAAAACAACAATCAATTAGTGTAAATTAAGAGAAACAACAACTAAAATATTTTCTAATTAACCTCTATTAATGAAGCTCACAAAGTGCATGCATGCTAATTTCAAATCATGTCATTAATTTTTAATTTTGACAAACATTAGATTTATAAGTATTTGGGTGTCCCTATAAACATCCAAAAATACAATTTTTTCTACCTTTTCAATTGGAATCCAGAAAGTCATCAAATTTTGTGAGAAAGAAAGTGAAACTGAATCTCAGAATCTCTTGTCTCTAAAATAAGTTGATTGGTCTCCAAAACGTTTAGTTTATGTAATTCTTATAGGATTTGAATTTAGGTATCACCTAAAATCCGTTTTGGTTTAGAAAAATTATCTTTTCTAGTTATACTCAATTTAGTATTTTTAATCCTATTTAGTTATGGAATTTTCCTATGACCTATAAATATAGGTGCTAAAATTTTGGAGTAGAGATATTCAGAAGTATTCTAAGAATTCTCATAACTTTATCTTTTTCTTATATTATTCAAATATTTATCTTGTATTATTCAAATATTTATTTAGTGGATTTCT
The DNA here is from genome assembly GCA_016801055.1 of Panax notoginseng. Classification (NCBI taxonomy): domain Eukaryota; kingdom Viridiplantae; phylum Streptophyta; class Magnoliopsida; order Apiales; family Araliaceae; genus Panax; species Panax notoginseng. The sequence continues at coordinate 42,110,583 of CM029014.1, read as the reverse complement.
TAAAAAGAATAGAAAATTTAAAGTTTTCATTTGTGTTGTTTCTAAGTTTTTAATAGAAAATAGTAGAAAATTTAAATTTTTTCTTTTCTTGTGCTTTTGAGTTCCAATGAAAAGAAAAGAAAAATATCAATTTTACAAATTTACCCTTCTATTAATTATAACTATTGAACCATGAATAAAATTAAATATGTAACCAATTAAGTGATATTATTCTTATTTGATTTTAACGGTACAACCAATTAGATGGATTAAAATAGTGTAGGAGGTGTCAATTTAGTTAACTATCATAATTTATTTAATAATATAGTTTTTAAGTAATTAATCTCTATAAAATTATATTTACCATATATTAATTAATATTATTAAGACATAAATGTAAATACAATAAATAACTAATCATATAATTCAATTATTAAGTCTAAAAAATAAAGCTTAATTACTATATTTAAGAAAATATTTATGAAACTACAAAAAAAATTATCAACCATATAATAATTTGACAAAAAAATCGATGCTTATCCCAAATAATGAGTTTGTTTTAAGAGAAAATTGTTGATAAGTAATTTCACACCAAAATTTTATCCACACAAACATTTTCAATTATTAGGCAAGTGAAACGGTTCATTTTTTGAACATGAAGAAAGCGTTGATGACAAATTAGCAAGTGGGTATTAGACATTATGAATTAAATGAATTTAAGCTACAAAAAATAGATGGAGTTGCCGCATCTAAATGAAAATGAGCAAGTATTATAGATTTCTAATTTTATTGTTTTTAAAGAGAGAATAGAAATTGAGTACACCAATTATATTGTTAAAATGTTGGAGGAAACTAATTAATATCAAATTTTATAAACCATGGGTGTGATTGAAATAATGAGTTTAGGTTTCAAAATTGTTCACCAGGATGTGATAACAATTGAGATTTGGAAAGTATGCCTCTATTGCTTTTCATTAATTGCAATCTATTATTTAAAATCATTACACAAATCATAATTTATACTCCATATAAAGTCTTCCCATGGAAATTGTAACAAAAAGCTGATATTCGAGAGGAGGTAAAGCAGATAAGCAAATGTATGTACCTAAATAGTTCGCGGCAACAAAGAAGTCGTTCACGCTCTACACTTCCCAACTATTTCCGTTGAGGAAATAGAGTAAGGGAAGACCTTTACGTTAAAAACAAATTGAGGAAATGAGTTGTAATTTAAAATTTATTATATTAAAAGTTGAGGATAATGTACAAATTATAAAAATATTACTCATTCAAATTTTTTTTTCCGTCCAAATTACACCAATTTTGGACGAAAAACTTTGACAAGAAAAGTGACAAATTTTTTTATCTATATCTTTTCTTTTTCGTTTATTAAAAAACTCATAAATATATAAATTGGAAAGAAAGCTTAAATTTTCAGTTAATTTTTTTTCTGTCCATTTTAAAACTCAGAAATAGAGTGTTAGTTACTGTGATAATGAATTATATTCCAATTTCAGAGAAATGGCATTAAAAGTGATGTGATCAACTATAAATACAAGTCTATATACCCTAATTCACAAGTAACAACACTATTTTGAGCCCTAAAACATTAAGCCACCATTGTTAACTTATTTTTTGTCTGTACTTATTCTCATACCCGCGGCGGCCCCAGCCATCAAGTTCTTACATGTGATTTCGATTCTGTGCAGGATTGGACGTGTTGTTGATGATTGGATGCGTGAACGAATCTTAACGTTAATAATATAAAAAAAATATTGGAGGTACAAATTTGTAATGATATATTAATGATCGTGTTTTTCTCATTTTTGTTATTATAGTATTTTTAAGAGTTATAGTTTCCTATTTTTAAATATAAAATAAATTTCACAAACTAATAATCTCAATATAATAACATATGATTTTTTAGTTTAATGATCATTCATCCAAAATCACAATCAACCCTTGGATATTATACACATAAAAACATGACTATAATAATAATGTGCTTGGAGAGGAATTGCACGATCTATCTCACATTAATTCATCACACACTTGTATAAACTAACCCAATAAGCATGTTAGACCATCTCCTTACTTAAAAAGTTAACCTATTAGGTTGAGACTCCACCATACTTATAACCCATCTATACTCATGTCCAATTTCTATGTTCACATAAAATTTTTTAAAAGAAAATAAGTGGGGGAGAGAAAATAGGAACAATGGATAGGGATGGGCTAAAATTACTAATTTCAAACTATATATTAAATTGAGAGTGATGATATCAATAATTCAACTAATTGCTCTCCCTTAATAATATAGATATAAATAATATAATATAAATGAGCATTGTTATGGTGACAAAAGAAATTTACAAAAATTAGTTTACAAAATAATGTGACAAAGTACAATTAGTTGTTGATTCAATATACATGGGTAGACCTAGTAATAATAACCAATAATAACAAGTTACATCATTTTGTATCTATCTTTTGTAGCTATTCTTTTGTCAACAAAGTTGTACCGGATATAGATACGGTTGTAAAATAAACTAAATAGTTCTGCCTCGATTCGTACTCGCCTGACTAAGAGTTCGATTTGAGCTCGACTCAAAATATAAATGATTTAAATATGAATAAATTTTAAAATTCGATAAATTACTCGAATCTCTTCAAATTGTAATTTGTTCAAATTGATTAGACTCGATTTGAGTTCGTGTTCGATTCAGTAATTAAACGAGCCTCAATTAAATTTTATTTCATACCTAATAAATTTTGTGGACTAGAGTAGATTGATTTACATCCTAGATATATATATACTCAACTTATTCACCAAGCATTATTCTCGTATAACGTAAGATGGACTAGCCCATCAAAATATTAGTCTAGAAAACTAGTCGGGCTTCCAAAATCCACACTGATTCCATTGGACTATGCGAACATGCCGAGGTCCATCGCCACCGCTAGTTAGAAACTTAGAATATGCGGCACATGTGTTCCCGAACAACATAGAATCAATCTCCCCTCTTCTAGTTTTGTTCTTTCTATAGTTTTCGACTACTTCCTCGCCTTCTCCGCCCATAATCCTCTCCATCTTCCTCTCTAAAATTGAGAATTTGTGTTAGTTTTGGTGATCAAATGGCAGGTGAGCATCAATTTAATTTCGTATTTTGTTGTTGTTTAATCTTATAAACTCATGCTTTACTTCTCGATATACTCTTCTTTTTTTTTCTTTTTTGTTTTCTTTTTTGTGGCGAATTATTTTCTATGTTAGTATATATATGATTAAAAGTTTTGTATTAATGTGGATTCTATCAAGTATTAACTACAATATATAGCATAATTCCCAGTAAATTAAGCACAGTCAAACTTTTGATTTTGTATTGAATTATTGAGTAAATCTAATCAGGAAGAATTGTTTTTCTTTGTGGTGCTATTGGATTGAAAATTACAATGATGCTTAGAAATTATGTACTTTGCTCTCTATGAAAGTGAATTAGATTCCCAGCATTTCATTTCACTGGAGAAACTAGCTAAAAAGAACTTGCTCCCTCCGTTCCGAAGTGCAAGAGAAATGTGGATTTTAATTTTCATTTCAAAATAAGTAGCAAAATGTGTTTTGGAAAGACCAAGTGTTTGATTGTTGGAAAAAATCATTAGCCTTAACATTTCCTTTGCTAAGACTAAAAAAAACAAATAAGAGTTTAATGAATATTTTTTTTATATAAATACATATTATTGTTGGGAATTAAGTCATGCAAAATAAACACCACAATTTAGAAAGAAAAACAACTCAAATTTTAACGTGGCTTCGTCTTCAATGACCTTATTCACAAAATCAACTTCAATATATTAATCTCCACGGTACAACTTTTTGCACGGAATAAAAACTGAAAAAACTCTCCCACACACATCAACCCAAGATCCAATTACACTCTCTTAACACTCTAGAATGTTATTACCTCTTAATTCTGATCTTCCTCTCTCTAAACACAAGGCTCTATTTATAGAGTACCCACACCTCTTCTTTTTCTAATCTAATTAGGACACTCATATAATAATTATACATACTGCAAATAGGATTTCTTTTAAAATAATATTCATACCAAAACTAAGATTCATTCTCATAATAGAATTCGAGGAGTTACTTAACAATTATTTTGTAAATGTTAGTATTTTTGAAAAATGCAAAGAGAATTAGTCATTTATTTATTAATTTTGTTTTTTGAGATATCTAAAAATAAAAATTAATGTAATTATTTTGTAGATATTTTAGTTCTATTGATTTATGAATAAAGTGGATAAAAAGTCTCTGTAAATTACTCCTCGCATTCCGAAATATAAGATGCAATTTGACTTTTCATAGTCAATATGAAATATTTTCAAATTCAAGTTGATTCTTTTAACTTTTGAAAGCAATAAATCTTGAAGTTAGTGTTATTTTTAGATAGTTTAATATTTTCATAGTTATATTGTTTAAAATCAAATGAATTCATATTAATTTTGAATATGAAAAAAATAATATCTAAAATTGATTTCAAAAAGCCAAAATTGATCATATGTTTTGCAACGGAGGAAGTTAGTTTGTTTGAAAAATTATTTTATATTATGATTGGGTGGAGGTAGTACATTATATGAAAAGGATGGGCTTTGACATAATTTGAATCATTTCTATGATTGAGTTAATGAATGTTAATAGTTTGGATGGAAGTGATCCGCTTTGCTAGTGTTTAGATATCTGTTTTTCGTTTGATGGTAATTTGGATTTCTTACATACATAAACATGGTTAAAATTTTGTGGTTCAGTGAAGCACCAAAAGAAAATACTATTAAATAACCACAGTAGATCATGATGTAAACCTTTTAGTTTATTTTGTTACAAGTTTCCTTTGTAATACATGTTGCAACATCAACATTTGCATCCATTAGTTTCATTTGAGGCCCATGAGTCTTATATGTAAGCTCCTATCAGTGTGTAATTAACTGAATTTCGACATGTAATCATGTTAATATAACAGTGCATCCCAGCTAGCTCTTAACTTCTTATAGTAACATGCTTAATAACTCAAATTCCCAAACATTTGAAGCAGTTTTTAGTGTCTGACACAAACCCCTGTACGCCTCCATGGATTGGAGAAAGCTGTCTGATACAACTGCGAGGATGTTGTATAAGCTATATAATATGCAATCTCAAAATGAACTACAGATGCGGGTTCCTATCCCCATACTTGGAGCCAAAGTCACTTATAAAGAAAAAATGTATTCAATTCTACAGCTTGGAAAAGGCCCTGCTATAGCATCCTGACCCGAACTTGTTGTCCTCCTTTTTCCGTGCTCTTCTATATCTCCCTTTTCTCCCACATATCTTATTAGAATCTTTTATAGAGCCTTTCTTTCCCAAATGAACAAGTAGTGACTTAGGCATCTGTAAATGCATTTCGGGCTTTCAAGTCTTGTTGGTCATGGCATAAGATTATTTGGATGCGATGTTAAGAATACTCAAGAAACAACAATGTGAATTAGTACGATAAAGTGTGAATAGATATGGAACATTTTCAACCTAATGAATTGGGTTGATGATATATATAGACTTACTTTACATGCTGTATTTAGATTAGCAGTTCAAAAGGTTTCATATGCAATTTTCTTTTTGTATTTTTACTATTTACTATGTAGATGTAGAAAACCATGTCATACAGTCATACTGGGGCAAAACACTGTTTATCTCAACTATACATTGCTTTTGATTATACTTTTTATTTGTATTGTTTTTTCGTATGCATGCAAGACTTGTGGGATTTTGTCAACTTAGAGTATTGGATCTTTCAGTATAAAGTGTTGTTAGGGGTTCTGCGTCAGGAGTTAGTAAATGCTGTAGGTATAGATGAGTCCTCATCATTCTTCTTAACTTATAGTTAGCAAGAATGATATTGCTAGTTAGAGACTTTTCAGCATTCTTATACATGTACAAATTCATCTTAACTTAGAAGTAAATAAGAGATTGAATTACGTGGTTATTTTCTTGAGTTTTAATTTAACCAACTGGTGAGGAATCAATAATGTATTTTTGCTAATGTAGTAAAGTGTAACATCCAATGCTTAGTTGGGAGTTACCTTTCAACAAGAACTTATAAAAGAATATTTTGTTGATAGGTTACCTATCAACAAGAATAATTATTACGATCACTTAATTTTGCTGTCATTTTCTCCTCCATTTTCTTTTGGTTTGACCTAACATGATAAATACCCGGGAGTGAAAACTTTGAGTTAAAAAGTAATTTGAACTTTAGTTCAAGCTCTTTCTACTCTGGAATCTGATAGAATTGCAATTCTTTATGCAGCAATGTCAGGAAAAATTGCCCAAAATGTTTTGATTGCTCAGTACTGCCAGCAGAATAGGCAGTTCAGCCCCCAATACCGAAGGGACAGTTTTGCCCCTAATACGCACAATTTACTTCCCTTTCAAGGAGGGAAGTTGGCATGGCCTGGAAAATCCACCATGCAATTGCAAATCTTGTCAAAACTTAACCAAGGATTTGTTTACTGCAACGGTCTGTTCTAGACTCTCACTATTCAGGTTGATGTCAGATGCAACCATAGATTTTAAAACCCTTAAAACTAGTTCAGAACTTCAGATATGTGGTTGTTTTTGAAAATGCATTTTGGATTTTTCTTTTATTGACAAATCTTGTAACTTAGTTGCAAGGACTATGAAGTTTAGTCAAGTATACTTTTCTGCATGTTTTATCATCTCTTTCAACTGCAAATTTGTAATCTTAGATGGACTCTCCTTGCAGCTGCGCCATCTGCTACAGCAGTACCATCTCTCGACAAAGTTGATTTTCTTAAGCTTCAAAACGGCAGGTACAACATTATGCTATCACAGCAGTACATATACTTGGTTCATAATTTTCTGCATTTTTTACTTCTATGGTGTTGTCTTCATCCATTATTTTTATTGTTATTTGGGTGAATGGTTTGTGCTTATCCAGTTCAGCTTGTAAAGCTAGTCACTCACTATATAACTTAAAAAAAGACCACTTAAAGTTAAATTTCTTCTTGATATTTGCTGCGGTTCCAAATGGTCTGGTGTTTCTATGTTCTTAAAATGATGTCAAAGTCATTGCAGTCCATCATCAGAGTGCTGGGTGGAATTTAGAAGGGAGTGTCAAATGTGTTGTTTGGAATCAGACCACCCCCTCCCCCCCCCAAAAAAAAAGAAGAAGAGTAAATATATATATATATATATATATATATATATATATATATATATAACAAGTATTTGCAATGGAGCAAAATAGAGCAAATAACATCCATAGGGACCAATGACTGAGATTAAAATTGGAACCCGTCATCCGTTATTAATAGTAGCGAAATGATGACGGGATTACATCCGCTACTATTAGTAACACATGACGTTTTGCAGTTTTAATCTAGGCCATTGCTTGATACATGGGACACTAATGATGGTGTTTGCCCTAGTCCATAACAAGTACTTGCTATGGATCACTCCCTATATATATATATACTAAACGGATTTAAAGCATATCTCTTAAATAGCATACCTCTCTTAAATAACATACCTCTCTTAAAACTACATCGTTTTGATGATTCTTTTAAAAACAAGTGGGGCCGCAGGTGATATTTTTGTAAATAAAAGGAAAGTAAGTTGGACCACTCTCTTTTAATATTATTTTATTTTTTAAAAGAATCATCAAAACGACGTAGTTTTAATAAAGTTATTTTATTTAAAAGAGGTATGCTTTAGATCCGTCCTCTATATATATATATATAGTGCCTTGTAAAATGAAAAATACAATATGACAAACATGCAAATACATGTGGAGACAGGCATGGACACCTACTCACATTATTACATAAAGGTTCACATACATGGAGCTGTGCTCAATATAGTCTTTTAATTTTCATTTTGTCGCAATTATATGCCTATTTTAATATCAAATATTTAATTATTTTCCTATTTTATATGATGATTAGACATCTATAAGTTGTTTTAATTATTTGTTAAAAATAAGCCTTCATCTTTCATGTTTAACAAAATAATGTACGTCTTTCTTAAATTTGTCCTTTAATATTTTTTCTAGTTGTACTGCCTGTATCTCTGCTGACTAATGTTTTGCCAGTGCAGTGATATTCGTGGTGTTGCCGTTGGTGGTGTTGAGGGGGAACCTGTTAACCTCACTGAACCAGTAACAGAAGCAATAGCAGCTGCCTTTTCTGCATGGCTTTTGGATAAAAAGAAATCTGATGCATCTAGACGTCTTAGAGTTTCCATTGGCCATGATTCTCGAATATCTGCACACAAACTTCAGGTATCAGCCACTAATGTATTAAATTTACCAGATATTTAATATACAAACAAATTATAAAAGTGAATATGATCTTGAGATAACTCATAATAGCATTTTTGTCCGTCAATTTCATTTCCTTTGACTTGTTCTCTTTATTATTATATTCTTGTTGCCTTGGTGTGTACTCTTATTTAATTCTGAAAGTGAGAGTAAACTTATTAAAGGGGGCATGGGATGAGAAGGGAAGGGTTGTTAGTTGTTACAGTGTGAACAATATGGAGTATAACTTGTTATTAACTTTTTATTCTTCAAATTACACTCAACCAGTTATACATTAAAGAATGTTGAGGCAAGGAAGATAATCACGCTTTTCCTTTTTCCCCTTTTGTTCCATTGGGAAAGAAACTGTATAGATGCAGCCAAGCAGGCAGTTTTCTTTATTGGCTAGAAAAGTAGCCCATTATTAGCAGCTACCATGATTCATGACGGTGCCTCTATAAATCATGTTGTAACAAAAGATGCAAGCAAGAAGAAATAATTTGTAATAAGTCTCCTGCAAAATTCCTCATTCCAAACAAGTCTTAGTTTCTTCAATCCTGAGTGGCAAGAATGATGCATCAAGAATTACATTCCAGATATCCACTAATAATCCGAGGAACAGTAATATCCTTATCAAATGAAGAAAACATGTAATTAAGATATAGCTGATTTGAGTAAGGTAACAAGACATCATAACCAAATTACCAAAATGTTACTTGAAGTAAATATGATCGGCTGAGCAATAATTGGAATAGCTCAGATATAGTATTGATTATGATTTTTGTTTCATCTTTTGTTTCCTTTTCATTTGTTTCGAGAAAGATATTGATGATTACTGATTCAGAAGGGACCATTACCTGGTAATATAGTTCTCCACCATCAAGTATTCTCAAAATGGTATAACCATACAAGGAAAAAGACTTTCCTCTATGTGAAATTCCCTGGACTCAAATCGAAAACTATTTGAGAGAAGGATTTATTTTTGAGGAACAGCTACTAACAGAACAAGGATCCATCATCCTGAACCCATTGATATGCTAAGTTTCCACTTGTGAGCCTTAGGAATTTCATGCATGTTTCTTCAGACAAAAGAATTCATGCTCTAAGCAGTGGGACACAGCTGTTATTTTGACGTTGTGCAGTCAAAAACATTAATATAAAATTGGTAAATAATTCAAGTCATCATTTACTCTTTCCTTTGTGCTTTTCATTTGGCTCAATGCGATTCTTGATATGACTTCTTCATGCTTTTAACTGCTGCTTTTGAAATCAGACAACCTTGAATAGAGTTTGTCCTTCTACTTTCCAATGCTACAAGTCTAACAAGAAGTCAAAATTGTAAGAAAGATCTTAAAGGCTCAACGAGAAAAAGTCAATATCTGAACTGTTCACTTTTAGAAATTTAACAGTCATGCTTAAGTAATCAAATAGTTAATGATATCTTTAATTCACATATCTAATCATCTCATGCCTTGTGTATTTGTGAAACACCAATGCGGAATATTGAAAGCAAGTCTTGTGAAAACTTCAGAAGAGCTGTTGAATTTTATCTTAAGAGTGGGATTTATGTTACGTACTGGTTAGGATTACTTGTGTACCAGCTAGGGCTTTGAATGATTGATTGTGATGGTGGTCTATGTTGCGAGTCTGATGGCCTTGCTACTTCAATGACCTATGGATGTGGTGAACCTCCAAATGGTCTATAACCATCTCAGATTCATTAGAGAAACTGGAGAAAATTGAATCCAAATAACTCACATCCAACCGTAATTTGGAGTATCCTGATTCTCATGAATCCTTGCATCATCACTTGAGGAGTCTTGCAAAGAGCAAAACTTACTACCTAAAGTTATCTTTGGTCTCATCTTTGGTGAGAATAAGTGTCCCTTTAGTGAAACTATTTTTCTGAGATGAGGAAGACGCCTTGTTTATCTTCCATGTCAATAACTTTGATATTATCATTCTGGCATTTTGAGCACCAGGTTGAAGATGCTACCTGTAGGGCTGTAAATGATAACCGAAAAATTCGTATTCGTCCGCACCCGTATTCGAAAAAAACGGATATTATTCGTATTAAAAAAAAACGGATATATCTGTATTCGGTTTAAAGGTGTCTGCAAATAAACGGATACGAATACGGATATATACGTATTCGTATTCGTTTAATATCCGACCGTAAATATATCCAACAGATAGCGGATATCCGGATTTGAATCCGTATCCGGAATTCGTATCTAAATAACTTATATACATATATATATATATATATATTAATTATTATATAATAAACAAAATAATTTTTTTAAAGTGGCATTCCTTATATAATAATTAGTTTTCATTAGCAAACGAAAATTATTTTAAAAATATATCATTTCACTTCTAAAAAGTAGGAAATAATACTTTTATTCTAATATTAATAAACTGAAATAAATTGATTTAAGTATAGTTAATAAATTTTTACTATTATAAAGTTAAAATATCTAAAATGTATCATTTACAAAGAAAATTATATACTAGAATAACAAAACTATAGTTATTAGCTTGTTATAAGTTTTTTATTTTCAAAACTTACTTGCAATGTTGGGAGGAGGCGGGAACAATGAACAATATGATTTTATTGTTAAAATGTGTTAAGTTCGAATTAATTTAGAATTAATCTAAAAGGGAGTTGAATAATTAATTCATGTTTATGAATTTTCGGGTGGAGGGAGTATTTTTCACTTTCATTTGCCCAATTATTTAAACATTAGAAGTTCAAATATTTAAAGTAAGTCCAAAGTAAATTTTGAATTTAGTTGGATTAACTAGTTGTCAATTGTCACATATACATTATAACTCGCACTCTCCATAAATATAATGAAATAAAATAAACTTTTTATAACTATATAAATTGTAATCTATGTATTGAGGATAAATTATAAATAAAAGTTTCCATAAACATATTATTAAAGTTTTAATTAAGTATTTAAGAAAAAATAATTAAATATTCAATGTAAACTGTTGAATCTAATTATAAATTATAAATATTCATACATGCTATAGTATTACTCTACACACATAAAATGGACATCTAAACATTAATAAGTAAAACATTCATTTTGAAATTTAGGATTTCAAAAATGATGAAAACTTATTTAAATTGTAATTTAGAACATTGATTATTGTATTTGAATATTTATTAAAAATAAATAAATTAACATTCATTCATTAATAAACTATATTTTAAAACTCATTATTTTTTATTCTAGTTATAGTTAAGGTTATAAATGGTAACCGGAAAATCCGTATTCGTCCACATCCATATTCGAAAAAAGCGGATATTATTCGTATTCGAAAAAACCCGGATATTATTCGTATTCGGTTTAAAGGTATCCGTAAATAAACAGATACAGATACTGCTGTATCCGAATCCGTATATATCCGTTTACACCCCTAGGTACCTCACTGCACCTAGCTAATCCAATTTCTATTTATTTATTGTTTTTAATTTCATTTGCTTATATATTTTCTTTCATTAAAGTGTAATTCAGTTTATCTCGGCATTTGGTCTATTAAATCGGCTAACAATATGCTCACGGTTTGAACTTTTCTCAATTTAAGAATAACCTTAAATATTAAGTGCAGTGTCTTTGAACAACTACAAAATACTTTAAATTGTTCCCCACCAATATCATAGAATTGATTTCAGTGTAATGCTATTTCATTCTAATCATTTAAAGATAAACCAATTCTAGATCAGCGTAGATACTTCCATGCAAATAAGTGCTAACCTTTTCTTGTAATTTGTAATATACTTGAGTTTGTGATTAATCTAAAGTCAAAGAGTAAGTACAATACATTTTGGTGTAGTATGTAGAAGAAACATATGGAAATAGTGATTTTTTCTATAGATGTGGAGTTTATCCTTGGACATATTAATGTTTTTTGCTTGAACATAATAGTTGACTAAATCATGTCAACAGAAAGGTAAAACTATAAATTTGTCGTCCTTTTTCCCCTTTGTAATTTAAATTTATAGAAAAGCTTATTTTGATCACATGTATCTGAAATCATACCGGTCTCTCATATATCTACTCACTGAGATATGGATAAATCAATTTTCAGGATGCAGTTTCTCGAGGAATTGCAGGTGCCGGCCTGGATGTTGTTCAATATGGGTGGGTATATATATGACATCATGATGTTAAAATGTCAAATCTTCTCATAGTATCTTTGTACTTAGGGATTTGGTTTGATTCGTTTGAATCATGATTATGACTTCCACTTTGTGGATTGCTAGTTGTGTAGCCATAATTGAGGAGAGAAGAGATTCGACTCCTTACAAGCAAGCTTGTTGGATAAGTAGTTGAATAACATAAGGCACTAGTTTCTATATTATCTTTGATAAGTGTCGAAGTCATTTTTTTATTGGGTATGATTATTTATTCAAATAATTAGATGAGTTGAAGGAAGTCAAGAAAGTGATGCTCTGAAATATGCTATGTATCTGATGCCCTAGTCATTAATATTTCTCTGGCCATAATCAGGGTAATTTACTTCTGGCCTAGCCTCTCTTTTTTGTTATTCTTCTATGGTGGATAATTAATAGTTTTATTCCTAATACAAAAACCTCTCTCTCTCTCTCTCCCCTTTCTATTCTAAAAAATATTCTCCTTTTTCCTAAAGGAGATTCCTCTGAAATCTCCTTTTAGGCAATGCCACAACCCATAAGTAATGGTTATGGGAGTCCAGAAGATAAATATTTATTGAGCGACTGCGCATCAAGGTTCTGTACTAGTTAAATTATATACATATTAAGGTTATCTGTCATTTTTCATTTGTTAAAACTTGCTCATAGTTATATGACGTTTACCTAAACTTGGGGATGTTTCTTTCAAAATTCAAATAAGCACAAATTCTCTGTCTGGAAGGAGAGTCCACTGTCTCTAATCTGTTTGGCATGTCGTAAAGCGAGAGTTAAAAAAAAAGTTGTCACTATTAAGCGAACTTCAACTTTTTAGGCATATAGTACAATTCCATGAACTAGCACCGGCTCTGGCTTTATCAGTTATTGGTTTGATAGTTTGTTTTGACAAGTGCTTTGATAATTTAATATCTTATGGTTGGTTTTCCAAAAAATAAATAAATTAAATTAACTAGTAATGTTAAGATATCTTAATCCCCTCTATTCCTTCTTCCTTGTCCTACATCAGTGCGACTGCGCTAAGTAAATTTGTGAATTTATGAAAGTGCTATTGGAGAATAAGTTACTAGAATGGCCATTATGGTGAACTTTTTATCCTCTTTTTTTATTTTAAATCTTTCTTTCCCAATCAATAAAAGTCTATTTGGATCTTTGAATTCTTATGACAACCAGATTGTTGTCTTTTTATCCCCCAAAAAAATTAGATTGTTTCCGGTCTGTACTTTTTGTAGATTTTAAGTTAAAAGAAAATTTTCATGCATAAAGTAAATTATCACCAGTTTACTTGTGTTTTGACTTCTTTTTTAAATGTTGAAAACTGGTTACCTCGAAAACAGTAGATATATTAATACGATATTAAACTGGTTACCTCGAAAACAGTAGATATATTAATACAATAATATCGTACATGTTAACTTTGCCAATTAAATTTTAATCTTCGTGATTTTTGGTATCCATAACTACCTGCTACTCACTATTCTGAAAAGTGCTGGGTTTATATATCCCTAATCCCTAAAAAGTACGACAGATTGAGCATTTTTTTGGGGGGGGGGGTAGGGGGAGGTGAAGAGGGACCCAATGGGGTTGGCCTGAATGAACCCAGTAAATAGGATGCAGTTCATGTCTAAGAGGCAAGAGCATATACATTTATTTGTCTATTTAATTTGCGTTTGATACATACCCACGTTCATAATTAGTGTACTTTCCTCCTAATTGTGACAAAATGAACCGAGGAATTTGGTTACTTTTTCTTTTGTTTTTGCTTTTTGTAGACTAGCGTCCACACCAGCAATGTTCAGTAGTACACTCACCGAAAATGATGTCTATTTATGTCCAGCTGATGGAGCCATTATGGTAACAGGTCAGTTTATGTATGCCTTTCTCCCGTTAGATCTTATGTTCATATCTAACTTAATTCAGTAGCCAGTCCTTGGGTTCTTATCAAGTGGTCTAGCTGTCTTACTCTATGTTTTTAGATGCTATTTTATATTGTAGTTTATTAAACCTCTTAAGTGGCTGTATCTGAATTACTTTAATTTGTCATAACGTTAGGTTTTATCTTCACGCTAAAATACTTTAAATTGTTCAATAAGATCACCTAATGAATCTTTTAACCTGTCTGCCGCAGCGAGCCACCTTCCTTACAACAGAAATGGGTTCAAGTTCTTCACAAATGCTGGAGGACTTGGGAAACCCGACATTAAAGACATTTTGGAGCGTGCTGCAAATATATACCAAAACTTCACAGCGGAAGCTTTGATGGATTCTGAGATAAAAGCTTCATCGTCTATAAAGAGAGTTGACTACATGAACATCTATACATCTGATCTTGTTGCAGCAGTTCGTAATGCTTCAGGAAATATTGGTATTATTCTGCAGATGAGTTGTGGCTTTTTGGAGTTGGGAGAAAAAAATAACTAGCTTAGGAAATTAATATTCTTTCTGCAGTAGTCGATTTCATTTCCCTTGAAATGGTTTCTCATTCAGAATTTACCCATACTGTTATAACTTCCAATTTTTTCATGCTCATTACTTTCTCATACCTTTTGTATTCGTAACAGAGAATACAAAAATGAAGCCAAATTACTATAGTAGCTAAATGCCTATTTTTTATACAAAAATAGTAATGATAATAATTGTCATAATAGTAGTAAGAAAATGTGAGGTTGAGCATGAAAGTAATCAGTTTATGAGTCCTTTTTTTTTTTTCTGTTTACTTGTACTTTTTTTCACCTTTAAGTGGTCAAGTCTCTCTTTCTTATCCTTGTTAATTGTCTTGAATGCTCAGAAAAGCCATTGGAGGTGTTCCATATAATTGTTGATGCAGGCAATGGAGCAGGAGGATTTTTTGCTGTGAGTATCAATTGCTGTAGCACTTCAATATCTATTTCTTTTCACTTTGTTTCCCTATTTCTTCCATAAAATTCCCAGTTAAATTTCTAGCATCATCATCACAATCATCATTAATTATCAACTTCGTGCAGTCTCTGAAATCCCTAACACTATCAAATGGAGGATCCACATAATCTCTTTGCAACTTCTCAACCTTATGCATGGCCTTATTCTCTTGTTTAGAAACTATGGAAGAAATCTCTCTCATGTTTGATTTTCACCTAAAGTCCTCAGAATAGAAGAATGATGGCATTTTGTGATGATTTAAATTATTGGAATTCTTAGATTTGAGGGAAAAAACCTCTTGATTTCTCATGTTTGATATCACCTAAAGTCCTCAGACGACAATGATGCAATTTTGTGATAATGACTTATATTAGTGGAACTCTGTCATTAGATATCCATAAGATGATTTCCATAGAATTTGTAGAAAAAATCCTTGTTTGCCTTGATTTCTTTGAGGGGACTCACAATGTTCGATAACAACTACCGGAAATGATATCGTTTGGGGCATGGAAATGTTTAAAAACTCGTTTCTATTTTTTCCAAGTAACTAAAGTATATAATTCGATTTATTAGTGTGTGGAAGGTGTTTAGAGGTTAAAAACTTGGTTTTATATATTTTAAAATTCTAATCTTGGCAATTTAATCGTGGTTTGTGATACTGAAAGGTCTCATTTTGTTATTTGTATGTTATAATAATGGCCCGTTTTGATAAAAAAAAACAATTATTTTCTTGTAAATATATTTAGTTTTGAACATATTTATACATATTCACGTATCTTACTATATGAAAAACGTAGCTGAGAAGTGTGATTCGTACATAGTTATCAGTATCTTAACACCATATGTATCTTTATACGATATGGACATATGGTATAGGAGCAATTCGATACTGTATTTGTCTCTATACACGATAGTTATCTCTATACCAATGCTTTGAAAAAATCCCGTGGTGTATTTTACAAAGAAGTGCACCTATTCCATCATGCAGAGTACATTACTATGCCTTTCATGAGAAACTTCCTGCATGGAAGCAAATATGTAAGCATTAACTTATTCACCTAAAGAAATTTTAAAAGAAAAATTTATTGTCCGATGCGATGAGCACAAGTTCTGGGGCATTTAAGCGTTGTGTGTTTATAAGATATGTTAACTATTATGTAAACAAGTGGTAACTATTGGATAAAACAGATGCAATTTCTTTTTGCTACATGAATATAATATCGGAAACTGTGTTTTGATTGTTTTATCAGGGAAAGGTGCTTGAGCCTCTTGGGGCAATTACTTCTGGCAGTCAATTCTTGGAGCCAGATGGTAACATTTTAGTCCTGGAAATATAAGGAGAAATTTGATATTTGCATCTTTTGACCTTAAACCATTATTTTGTCAGGCTTATTTCCCAATCATATTCCTAACCCTGAGGATAAGGCAGCAATGAAATCTATCACTGAAGCAGTCCTTACTAACAAGGCTGATTTGGGGATCATTTTTGATACAGATGTTGACAGGTGATAACTTGTACAATCTTAGCATTTATATGAGATGAATAATATCGGATTTTTATTGATACAAATCTTTCTCAGATCTGCCGCTGTGGATTCTGCTGGTTGTGAGTTTAATAGGAATCGCTTGATTGCTTTAATGTCTGCTATCGTTTTAGAGGAAGTAAGTGTTCCTTGTTCACAATTGTCTTTCAGTTTGTTGCTTCAAACCTTATCTTGAGTTTTTTCCTTTTGTTTCCTTTTCTAGCATCCGGGAACAACTATTGTCACCGACAGTGTGACATCAGATGGATTAACTACATTTATTGAAAAGAAGCTGGGTAAGAGGGAACTGAAGAAAGCTGATATTCATTTCGTATGATGAGGTGTTCATATCTCTTAAATTTTCACAGGAGGCAAGCATCGTCGGTTCAAAAGAGGTTACAAAAACATCATTGATGAAGCAATTCGTTTGGTTAGTATTGATCTGATAAATATTCCGTGAGTTGGTTTTTAAATGTTATTGTGGCTTTGAGGTTCAAAGATTATTGTTGTGGTTGGGATTTTATCCTGATTAGAGCTACAAACAAACCAAGCTGTTTGTGAACAAAGCTCGGCTCGTTTAAGCTCGACTCGACTCGTTTTCATTTATTGAGTCGAGCTCGAACTAGGTATTGTGTTATTTAATTAAATAAGGCGAGCTTGAACTATACTGTGTTGCATATCATATATATATAAATAACTAATTTAATACATATTTAAAGAGTAAAATACGGTGACAACACCCCCTACAGATAATCATAATAACACTCACCACAACTCTAGTATGCAACAATCAAAACCCCTCTACTCACTACCCCAACTATGGTTGACCAAATGATGTCAATTAAATTTTTTAATATAATGTCCAAAAAACCCCTTGAATTGTTATGTGGATGATTTTAACTTCAAATTATGATAATTAGTATACCCACTAAATACAAAATTGTCTTTCATTTTCATTTAACTTGATTGAGTTAATTAAATTATAAATTTATGTATTAAACAACATAAATGGCATAAAATCACAAGTATTCATTCTATTAAGAAAATATTCAAACTCTTCTTGCTACTTAGATTTTCTTCAAAAGATTAAAATTTACATAGTACACATTTAGACATAATTTTTTTACAATTAAAAAGGAAAAATCTTAATTCCCTTAAAAAGTGAACATTTACAACAACAAGAATACTTTGTTAATTATATAAAGCTCGGCTTGGCTCGGCTTGGCTAAGCTCATTTACAACCCTAAATTATGATCGGATTCATTTAACAAATAATCTTGTGAAGACCGTATCATTTTAGAAAATTTTGTTAGTGATTACTTACTGCCGTATAGCTGTTGCTTATCAGTTTGGGCTCTAGGTTCTCTTTTGCGGGGGATTTCTCTTCCTATTTTTTTGCATGCCTATTCCTTTTGGTTTATTCATGTGTTTCTCAATGAGACAAGGTTAGGTCTAGGGAAAGTATTTGGGTCATTTAGATGAAAATAGAAACCGGCAAGAATGAAATTAGAAAAGGAAAAAGTTTTTTATATGCTGCCAATGTGTGAATTAATTAATTTATTAAGTATTAAAGGAAGTAGTTTAATGGACAAAGTGGCATATGTATGTTGATTGAGTGTTTTTGAAATGTTTAGTTCCTCACAAATAATAATGTGCAGTGCTGGAAATGACCATGCATTTTTTCTAATAAACTTCTCTCTGATTGAATTATCTGTTGTGCAAATCATAATATGCATCTTTATCATAATAATAATATGTGGTGCTGGAAATGACCATGCATCTCTATCATAGTTTCTTCTCTCTGATTGAATTATCAGTGGTTCAATATTATGTATTTATTTTGTTTCTTCCTAGTATAAACAACGATAGAATTTGTACGTGTCATTACTAAAGGATGACTGTGCATGCCCTTCTCATGATCACAGGGTGAAGAGGCTATCATCAATTGAGTGCTCTAGCTTTTATATAGCCATCCCTTTTCCTCAGGTGTTAAGATAAACTTCCGAGTTTTTACCACAAATAAATGATATGCTTACCAATCATATTAATCATGTCTTACTACCAAAGGAAGATAGTGTAGTGGTTCGGGAACTCTTCCATTTGGTTTGTTATGGGGGAGTGACTTTGGTTCTCCTGTCCCCGTCTAGGAGACCCTGTCGTGCTCCTCGGTTAGGTGCTGAAATTAGTTCTCCCCCCCTCCTACCATTTTTCTTCTATAAAAGGAAAATAATTAGATAAAAAGAATTTCTTAGCACTTCATTTGTATAGATACATGTATAACTATATTATATAAATATTTACACACACACACACACACATATATATATATATATATATATGTATGTATGTATGTATATGTATATATAATCTATAGCTTTGATTTGCCTAATGTCCATTTTATTATTATGTGATATTGGTTTGGTCCTATTGCTACCTATCAAGTTCTTGTTTTTTTTCCTGTGGTCACAATTTTTTTACCCTTTATGATTTCAGTTTACTCCTTCACAAGTTTACTGATGTTAACTGCCCTCCACAGAACTCCGTTGGTGAAGAATCTCATTTGGCTATCGAAACCAGTGGCCATGGTGCACTCAAGGAGAATCACTGGCTCGATGATGGTGCATACCTCATGGTAGGATTTTAATATCAGATTGACAATATACTTCTATACTTGAGATCTGTTAATACTACTATCTTTGCACTCTATTATCCAATGAAGAAATCTGCACAGTTTCATAACAAAATTTGTTTTTCGAGATAGGCATTTGATAGAACTTATTCAAATTGGCACCTCATCACTTTGTCCTAATTTTTGTGGTTTTGTCCTTTTGGCGTTACTTGCAGGTCAAGGTTTTAAATAAACTTGCATCAGCTAGAGCTTCAGGACTAGGTAGTGGCAGCAAAGTTTTGACTGATTTGGTGGAGGGTCTGCAGGAACCAGCTATTGCTGTTGAACTTAGAATAAAGATTGATCAGAATCATGCAGATCTAAAAGGAGGGTATGCTACTGGACATGATAATTCTTGGCTGAGTATGCGTGTCTTCTGAATTTATTAATATGTCGGTATGGTGATTCCAGATCTTTCCGGGAGTATGGAGAGGCTGTGTTAAAACATTTGGAGAACATCGTTGATTCAGATCCAAAGCTTCAGAAAGCTACTGTTAACTATGAAGGCGTAAATTCTCTGACAAACAAATCAACATTGCATTTCAGTAATATTGCCAGGATTATCTAGAAGTCTGCATTTTTCATCTTTTGTTGGCATCCATACATAGCAGTCTGTAGGCAGTTTCTGTATCCAGCATATAGTAGTTGTTTGAGATTAATATTTCTTGTTTTTCTCTTTTTTATGCCAAAAAATGCTCTTCCTTTATCGCATTATATGGTTTTTACAAATTGGAAGGAAGTTAGTTCTCATTTTTAATAATTACATCATGTAGTTTTGCAGGGGTGCCCAGAGAAACCATATATTTCTTACAGTATATATGAGTTCCAATAAATAAAAAAAAAAACTTAAATCTTGTGTACTTGTACACAATTTATGTTTATATAGAAATGAATCCCACTTCCATAACTACATTTACTTGTTCAACTTATCTTACTATTTTGTTTCCTCTTTTTTCAACAGGTTAGAGTTTCTGGCTTTGGCGGGTGGTTCCTTCTTAGACTCTCTCTGCATGACCCAGTTTTGCCCCTCAACATCGAGGTATGCAGAAATAGTTTCAACCATATAACTATTGTAGATGTCCAAGGTATCATGACTGATTAAATTATCTTGATAAAACCATCTGTAGGCACCAACCAAAGATGATGCTGTAAAACTTGGGCTCGCTGTCTTGTCTGCCGTGAATGAATTCCATGCTCTGGACACGCCCCCCTTGATCAAATTTGTTCAAGTATGAGCTCGAGCCTTCCATAATTCCTGTGCTTTTAACTTTCCTCCAAAATTTTGTCCTCACCAAGACTGTTGTCTACGGTGCGAGTCGTGTGACCGATGGCGCAGCTGGATCCATCAACTTTCTTCACTTCCTGGAAAGTGTTGTTTTCCTCTTTTTTTGGTGCAAAAAATGGGTGGTAGGTAAGGTATCCCAAGCTCCCGACAGGGCAGGTGTTGTTTTACTGATGATACTGTTTTAGCTCTATGTTTGTTTAAATTGTCTAGCTATAAAAATCTCAATATGTGAATGTAATGGTATCTCCAGTCAGGTAGGAGTTAATAATTGTGGAATAAGTAGTTGCGGTTGGTTAGGGCAAGCCATGGGCTAGCACTAATACAACCTTCTATGTATTGTGGCATGGTCTGTATTTTGCTCTGCCTAATAAAAACTTTTCTTTTGTATTTTTAAAGTTTCAGAAAAATCTTATATATAAACTGTTCACAATTGAATTGGCATAGATACTTTTAATTTTAGTGAATGTAATGATGAATATTATAAATTTTTGAAAGTATTATTAATTATTAAATTTATTGTTTCGTAATTCGCTTTAGTTCTGATATGAAATGAGTAGATAAAAGTTGATGAATATATTAAAACTGAATTTAAAATGATCTTCAATTGACTTAAAAATAAATTCAATAATCATCTTATAATTTGGAAGGAATTAAGTTTAGCTTAAGAAAGAAAGAATTTTCAACCGTCAACTTAAATAATAAGGCTTATTAGAACAATTATTTTAGCAATAAAAATAACCTCTCACAAAGTACTGACAACTAAAGTTTATCCTTTTAATTGGACTATCGTTTTACAATGTTAGAATTTGTATTTGCAAACTATTTAATAGTCCCTCAGACTTCGATCGTGAGTTTGGAGAGATAGATGGGAAAAAAAAATATAAGAGGGGAACAAATTATAGTTTTCTTTTATCATATTTATGAATTTTAGAAAAGAAGAAATTGAATGAGATTTTAATTAAATTTTCCCTTGTTTGTAAGTTTAGAAGTAGGGAACGGAAGGGAAATGATTCTTATTTTTAAACTACATTATTACTATATTACCCTTATATATATAAATATAAATATAAGAAATGATATGATTTAATAATATCTATCTATTAGAATTATTTTACTTAGTTTTTTTTTGCGGGCTATATATATATATATATATATATATATATATATATATATATATATATATGATATGATCCAATTTTTTTGCTTTATATTTTTAATAATTAGGTAAAATATATATTTGTTCACGAAGATCATCTGGAAGACAATATTACTAAAAAATTTTCTTGGAAATTCGCCAGCATTGATGTGAAAAATGGAACTAGTTCCATAATCTTTACACTACAATTGGACCGATTACATATAAGTTGTTTTCTTGATTAGAAGATAATTATATTCTTATTGAATGTTTTTCAACGCGAGTTTATATATATATATATATATATATATATATATATATATATATATATAGTGACGAACCGAATTGTCGCCCTGTCGACGTCGGGATTTTTATTTGTCCCTTTCCGTTTCTTGTTCTTTGATGTTCTCATTTTAGGTGAGATTTATTTGAAAAAACAAGTGAAAAAGGTCCGATATGTATCATGTCGACGATGTACTGTTAAGAGTCGCCAGTTGATTTTTTATATGGTTGTTCCAACACAACCGAGAAAATGTTTGCACATTGACCCAGTGATGTAACACTGCTAAACGAGTCTGTAAAACCGAGATTCATTTAGGGTCCGGGAACTTGCTTATGCGGAGGAAATGTGTTAGGCACCCCCCGACATCCGTGTTGTCATGGTGACCGTCACTTTTCAAGAAACTGTTATATGAATGTGTGTGTGTGTGTGTGTGGGTCAATGTGCTTTTGTATGGAAGTAGTGCGAGGCCTCGTTCGCACCTATATACACAGGGTTTGAATTTGTGTAAAAATTCAGTTTTAAACAAGATATAGCAGTGCTGTTTTGTAAGAAAAAGATTTTTCAAACCCTTGTGCTCAATAGTAATTGAGACCTTTTACACTTCCACTTTTTATTAAGCGTTCGGCCTGATTGTTTTTAATTTTCGAGATGCGAAGTATCTTCAAGAAAATAATGTACAAAGTGGTGCCGAACTCCTCGTGGGCATGATAACCATCTGAGAAAATTCAGACACCGTGTGAATAAATTTACAAACTGCTTACAACTGAAAATATCCATCACGGGAATCGAATCTAGATTCAGTAGACTGAATCTGTGATCACATGATTTCTAGGCTCACACGATACCGCAATTGATATGAAAGCAGTATGCATGTATATATATATAAAAGCTGTAAATATATATATACAGACATGATCAGCCACCACAAAGCACCTCCATAGGGGATTAGAAATATAAATAAAGCTGTAAAAGCAATCAACCGCCACGGAATGAACTCCAGGCGGGACGAAATGTAAAGAAAGATGTACAAGCGATCAACCGCCACGGAGTGAACTCCATGCGGGACGAAATGTAAAGAAAGCTGTAAAAGCGATCAACCGCCACAGAGTGAACTCCAGGCAGGACGAAAATGTATATATATATATATATATATATATATATAAACAGTAGACACACCGGATGTAAAATCCAGGCTCATCGAACAAAATCCGACAACAGTTAATATATATATATATATATATAAATATATATCTGGATGTATAGGCTTATATTCGATATATATATATATATATATATATATATATATAAACTTAAATGAAACTACGGACCGAAGTCCAAGCAAACACACGCAACACGACTCTCAACGTGAAGAATGGTGTGTGCAAAGATGAAGAGAAAGGCTTTAAAGTGTGTAAGAAGGCTTATAGTGGACTGCCAAAGAAGACTTCTATAACTTGAAATTGATGAACACTCGGCTCCCGCCGGTACAAAGAGTAGCTATATGTGAGCTTACAAGTATTTAAAATGAGAAAGTACTCAGTTTAGGGTGAGTACAGAGCAAATTTGACAGGGCTTTCTCGCCTTTTTTCTCTTACAAATGGCCACCCCAAGCCCTCTATTTATAGAGGGGGGAGCAGCAGGTGTACCTGCGGCTAGCCGCAGATGTACCTACCTCTGCCCGGGGTGCCCTGGGCTCCGCGGGTCTCGCCGTCTCGAAGTACGTGCACGCATACAACGTGATGTCCGCTCGAACTTTCAGAATTGTAATTCGGGTATCCGACTGAGGTATATACGACCTATTTCGGACCGCCGTTGTCGAGAGTTACGCAATGACATGTGATTAAAGGTTGTACGAAGTCAGGAAGATGGGACCATGCCGTCCGATCTTCAAGCTTCAAATTCTATCCGTTACCCTGCGTAATAGTCACTCGGGATTGAACTTCCTTGGTTCTTGTGGGACATTGTTGTGTAGAAATGTATGTATAAAATGTTGAGACTGTACGGTGTGGCGTCAAGCTGGCAAGATGACGACTTTTGCCCTTCATTGGTGTTATCTCCGGTTTGGGCTGATAAAGTAGACGTTGCTCAGGGTTATCTCTGAGATTGGACTGCTGTAAGTGTTGAAGGTCCCCAGTGTCATCTCTGAGGTGTGCCTGTCTTCCCGGGGTTATCTCCGGGTCTTGTACTGAGTGCCTCGGTGTAAGCGCCGAGGTTGAAGCTGATTGCATGCATTTGGAACAAGCATTTTCGGGATTATCTCTGGAACTGCCACGGCCTTCCTTGAGGTTATCTCCAAGGTTGGAACTACTACTCCCAGTGTTATGTCTGAGACTGAATATCTTGGGGTTATCTCCGAGATGAATCGGCCTTCTCCGGTGGAATTTCTGGTATTGGAACTGCATGCCTCGGGGTTATCTCTGAGGTTGGACCTGATACTCCCGGTGTGTGTTCCGGGGTTGAGATTGAAATGCAGGTAGTATTTGGATTGGATGTGAGCTGTCTTCCAGGGTTATCTTTGAAAGACGAATCTGCCCTCCTGCAATATCAGTAACAGGTGTGCAGAAAATTTCGAGTGTCTACATATGTCCCTCTTTATCATATTCATGCAATGCAATGGCATGGATAGGATAAAGAATCCTAGACACTTGAAATGCAACAAGATAAACATGATGCCATATGTAGCAACATGATGCAAATATATGATGCATATGGATTGTTTTCCCACATGCTGGGGATGATTGCCGGCTCCTTGTAGCTTCTACTAGGGATTGGCAACGATGACAAGCTTGAACGTGTGATCTAAATCTTTTAGGATGTTGACGTTGGGGCTATCACCAAAGTCCTTAATCCTTGATACAGACTTTACTCTAAAGATGTGCCTCTCGTGTGCAAGAGATCTATGGGGATGAAGCTTTGTCTGTTTGAGGATGTGTATAACATATTCCATCATCGATCCTCCTCGATGATGTTTACCTTTCCGGGTTTGTATCGCCAGGACATGTCAATGTTCTGTTGGATTTACTGCCAATAGTATGTGTTGTCAGGGCTTCCCAACCTTCGCTGACATGTACGTCATCGGATAAAACCCCTGTTGGGTAGACTGTCAAGGCTACTTGACCTTCGTTGACGTGTGGATCAACGACAAAACACCCTGTTGGGCAGACTGTCAAGGCTGCTTGACCTTCACTGACATGTGAATTAACGGCTGCAAATCATCGGATAGCTTTCGACGCTTCGTTGGATTTACTTGACAATGGTTCCAGTGATGTCAAGGCTGCTTGACCTTCGTTGACGTATGAATCAACGGCTGCAAATCATCGGATGGCTTTCGACGCTTCATTGGATTTACTTACCAACGGTTACAGTAATGTCAAGGCTGCTTGACCTTCGTTGATATGTGTATCAACAGATGACATGCGTTGTAACCCCCGCTGGGGATATGTACTTTGCCATATGCAAACGCGTGATGCCCCCATCGGGGCCGCTGGGGATATGTACTTCGACATATGCAACGCGTGATGCCCCCGCCGGGGTTTGAACCTTAGAATGCGTGATGCCCCCGCTGGGGATGTAAACTTGACAATTATGGTGAATACCCTGAATTGGCGGTATTGGACCTGCGTAAGGTATTGCCGAGTATGACTTGTAACATTTGAGATCATTGGCATAGTGTACCCTTTGCTTGGGCGAATACCAACGAGTGATGTGCAGACCCACTGTTCAGTCTGAGAAAATCAGGATTGTAAGCTATTATGCTCAATCGCGTAGCGTTTTTATTCCTGATTTGACCTTTTCAGCTTGGGAGAACTCCTTTGCAACTCGAACTGGATCGAGCCGGAGGTGTGGGACCCATATAGGGGTGCCCCAGGTACACCTACAGCAGCAGCAGGTGGACCTGCGGCCAGCCGTGGATACTAAAGGCTTGCAGGTTGCTTTCATAAGTCATTTTCAAGTTACGCCGCGAAGGAAATTCGAGAGCTCTTCTTCAGATTTGCTGAGTTCGGGCAGCAAATTCTATCACTGTACAAGTGTTTTACACTATCCTGGTAACATATGCATGTATTCTTTTCTAGTTTTTATCCGTTGGAAAATGACTTATCACATGAAATGCATCTAAACACATAGTAGTGAATATGTATGCTCAAATGACTTGATAAAAAATATTCAACATAGTAAATGTTAGTATTAAACCATGCTGAACATAATGATGTGAAAAAATTTGACTTTTGAGACAGTCAAATTAGCACATTTTTTCTGCTATTTCTTATCCTATTTGAGGACAAATGAGCAAAAGATAAAAATGCAAAGTAATCCTGGTAATTGAGGCTACCCTTATGGATTGATGACTTTGACTTTTTAATACATATAGTGTGTATATGACTATGGGCAGATGTGCTACTGAATGGCCACCTAGTCATGCCTATGTACATATGGATAGTCCTATTTACAAAGGGGACTATGGCAAATTTTTTCAAAATGTAGGCATTTGAATAATCATGCATTTTTAACTCTACTGTAGATATATGTTAAAGTAATGCATGCATGTATGTAGTCATAAAATGCATTTTGAAAAGCTCTAGGTTAGAAAATACCACACCCTTTTTGAGGTGATTTGGAGACTTGTTGTCCTGGTATTATGGATCCGGATTAGCCGAGTAGTTCTAGTAGGACCACTTCTGGTGTACGGAGGAGGGCTTCTGAAGTGCCTCGATCCCATTCTGTTAGACAGCCTCGTCGGTTAGTGGAGGCGGTGATACGTCCAGTCTAGGTTGATGTGCTGGACGTCGAGGACGAGGAGGAGGATGTTCCAGTTGCGGACTCTACTCCTGCTACACATGTTCCCCGTAGGGACCTCCCGAGTATTTAGGTGGCAAACCCAGAGCTTCTGGGTGATTTGAGTCGACATCCCTCGATGTATTTGCATGCCAACGAGGTATGATGTTAGATCTTAATCTTCCTTCTTTCCTATTGATGAGGAATAAAGGGTTTAGATGTTGATCTGTATTTCATGTAGGTTCCCGGCTTCACAGCCTCGAGGGAACTGGTTCAGCATTCACTCCATGTACCAGGCTCTGCATCCTGACTATAGAGCTATTGTGCACGACCGGGGCTTTGGGGCATTCTTTTGTATTCTTCCTCGCCGTTGTCCCTGGGGTTACCTCAGAGCATTGCCTGAGCGCTGGTTTCACCAGACTCAGTCACTCCATATGTTAGATTGTGAGGTGATGATGACGCCGATGGATTGGCAGTTTATCACAGGTATAGAGTTTGGAGGGGCACCAGTGCCTTGCATGACGGACATTACCCCTACTGCCGTCAGATCCTTGTTAGGAGTTCTGGACTGACCGCTCAAGGGCAGGACTGTGCGTACGGGTCCTTTGAGTGTAGATGCTATAAGTGGGCTGTTGAGTGAGCCATACCAGCTGATGTTAGAGTCAGGGATCACATTCTTCGGCGATTGTTCCTGATGATCATTAGGGGCTGCTTCATAGCAGATAACTCCTCTACGGTGTCGTTCATTTTGATCAGCGCCACACGACATGTGGACCGTATAGGAGAGTATGATTGGGGTTCCTACACCTTTGCCTATTTTTTCAGGGGCATGCGTATGCGCTCGCAGGGCTTGATCGAGGCTTGGTTAGGATTCTACCCATTCCTGCTGGTGAGTATTTCTCTTGTCATTTCCCATGTATAGGTTAAGAGTGTTTACTGACCGCAGATGTTTGCCTTTGTGTTGGCAGTTTTGGGCCTATGAGAGGCTTCCATGTTTGCGTCCTGTGAGTGAGTTAGGATTGGATACCTACCCACGAGGACGGAGATGACATCATTCCATACTGGCGGAGGTCCCTGTAGCTGAGGGTTTTACTCATTGCTGCCTACAGTTGGAGTTGTTGACAGCTGACATCATTATATAGATTCCTATTCTGGGGAGCACTTGGCCATCGGATTTGAGGATGGATACCCGACTGGTGTCGACTATGTGATTTCCACCCGTAGAGTTCCTCTCTTTACTGATGGAGGATGGGAGCTCTATTTAGGAGAACGTGCTATTAGGAGTACCACAGGAGAGATCCGCATGCCGATCTTGCCTCCTGCCAGGCATTATTGGCCTGTGTCGCAGTCACCCGTCGTTGATATCCCATTGTTGGGTGTTGACGATTTTGCATTATCAGATGGTCCTTGCACTCAGGAGATGTTCCAGCATTGGTGGTTCCCTCGTACTATTGGAGCCAAGACCCGCGCCACTCAGTTTATGGGGGATATGGTTCCAAGATCCGTGATGATGACGGATTGGCTAGCCTGTATCCGAGATCCGACTCATGTGACACAGATTGACAGTTTGTCCCAGCGACTGGACCGGACACATTTCTTTATCCGATATTTAGACAGAGATCTGGCAGAGGTAGATTCGTTTGATTCTTTCAGCTCAGGCACTGGCCCCTCAGATGACCCATTTGGCTTTGTCGGTTTAGATCCTCCTTTGTATAGGCCTGATATCCTTGTTGATAGAGATCTAGTGTAACGAATAAATTTTTTGAGTTATGATTCTGGGGATAGAATCCTTTTAAGGAGGGAAGGATGTAACGATCGAGAAATTTGTAATTTGATTTAAATATTTAATAAATAAATTAAATATTTTAAATAATTTATTTATTGAGGAAATAAATAATGGATGAATTATGGTGAATTAATTTAGTAATTAAATTAATTAATGTTAATTGAGCTAAATAATGATAATGTTATTTGAAGGATTTAATTTAAGAAATTTTTTTAAATTAAATCAATTGCTTAATATTTAAGAAGATAATTAAATTAAATGAATTGTTTGATTTAATGGAAATAAATAAAATAAACAAAGTGATGTGGCTAATTTATTAAATTAAATTAGATATATAATTATTTATTAATTATAAGTATAATGTTAATAAGAATTTTATTATTATTGATTTAAATTAATTAAGCTAAAGTTATTTAATTAACTAGAGTGTGACACATGAAAACTATATGAAATAAATAATATAAAAATAAGTTAGTTTGGGGGAATTATGGTTAGCCAAATATGGCCTTGTGGCCTTTGACTTATCCAACTGACGCTACCTGTTGGGTTTTTTACCTGACGTTAGTGGGGAGTGGGAGTTAGTATATTGGAACGCGTATATTATTTCCTAAGGCTAGTGTTCAGTTTTATTATTCACGTATTTGGCTAAGGAGAAAACACAAAGGGTGAGAGAAGTTTAGTGGTTTTGAAGAGAGAATTCTATGAGATTTCAAGAGGAAGGAAAGGATTGCTATCAATTGCTTCAATAAACAAGGATTAAGGTATATTGTAGTTCTAAAATTTTGTGTTTTGAGTTCTCTGTGGAAATTTTCTATAAATTATTAAGTCACGTGGATGATTGAATATATGTATACTCTTGATAAATTGGTTGGTTATCATCTGTGATTGTATATCAGTTGTCAAAATTCATGAGAAATTGGGTTTGAGGAATAAAAATTAAATATCAGTGTTATGTTTATATAGTATGGGTTAGAAAGTATGAAAATTGATGTTTCATATGTGATGTAATCTGTAGTTTGTTGTTAGATTGTGTTGCTATGGTAAGAAATAAAAACAACGTAGTTTAAATTATGTCAATTGGTTAGAAAACGAGTTCGTGGCAATCAAATTCGTTAAAAGTATAAAAATGAAGAAAATTTGGAAAAACTGTGGTTTTGATTCCTCAAAATGGTGTGTATATAATGTTTTGTATATAGAAGGGTGTTTAGCATGTATAACTATAGTATTACAAAGTTTTAGATGTTGAATTTGGGTGAAATTTTGTTGAATTGGGATTTTTGGCCCTTAACAGAGTAGTAGTTCGCGTCTGTAAAAACTGAGTCTGGTGCATTGCGCGGGCGCTCTGCCTGGGGCGCGGTTGGCACGCGAGCACGCAGAATTTGGGCGCGGGCGCGCGATAGTCTAGTGTAATGCTCGCGCGGCCACGCGAGTAGCCAGTCACAAACAGTGATGTCTGCTTAATTGCAGGTCATGCGTAACGGACTTGGGTTAGTTTATCATGCATGTTAAGAATATTAAAACATATAGTGGACTATAATAACAGATTGTAAGATGTTGTAATTCAAAGTGTGAAGATTTTAAGTAATTATTTAAATAAGTTATAAAATGAAACTAAAAGTAATGTTTTCAAAAGCTGTAGATAAACGATAAGGTTTATGTTGATTAATGTGTGATTTCAGAGGAGTTAAGTATGTTAACCTAAATGGTTAGGTTCTAGGTTAGGGTTATGACCTAAATGATGGTTTAAACCCTAAAACTAATATTCATACAACTAATTGTTGTTGCGATTTTAATGATGCATGTAGGATAATTGGAGATTATTTTACACTTGTGTAGCTTACAAACAAGGCAAGTTCTTTAACCCTACTCTTATAATAATAGTTCAAGTTCTCTAACTCTACTTTCATAATTGAGCAAGCTTTCTAACTTCATTCTTTTATTAATGAATACAAATTCCTAAATTCTATTGAGCAACATTATTGATTCTATTTGTATATACGGTTGATTAAGCTCTTGTAACCTAATTCGTTACATCGAGCAAGTTCCATTTTTCTAATTATTATACAAAGCATATATTGTTCTAATACGTTGATTCAAATAAGATTGTTCTAATTCTTTTGAACATAGTACTTTGCATGTGTATTATGTTTATTCAGTTATATATTGTTCATATTCAATCTTTGACTTTGATAGCCTTGTTCAGTTATACATTCTTGTATTAAACCTTTGTTGATGGAAAATTGAATAAGTGTTCTAAAATTCTAGAAACACTGATAAGTTAGTTCCAAACTAAAACTTTCTTTAGTGCAGAAATTCTAAATTCAAACTGAGACGAACAACCCTGACATAGGGGATTTTGTACGTGTAACATTTAGATGTTTGTGCACAATACATGGTACAAAGGGCTGATCTCCCTGAGTACGTTAAAAAGAGTCTGTACAGTCAAATTAACGGTTAAGGTTGGGGTAGTAATACCTAATCACCGTGGACATAGTTCGTGGTCATAAGACCCTCAGATATTAAAGTTCGAACTTGTTTCTGTTTTTATTTGTAGAACAAGTTCATTATTGTACAGCATTCGTTGTTCATTCTCTTATGATTATTATTACTATTCTTTATGTCAGTGAGCAATTGTTTGCTCACTCTTGCAATTAAATAATGCAGCTAAAGTCGAAAGAGGTGATGAGCCATCTACTAGCAAGGGAAAGGGCAAGATGTCCAAGTGTTGAGGAATTAGTTAAAGTTTATTTAAATACATGAAGTTATAAGACTTGTTTATTTTATAATGTATTCCGCAAACTGATGTAATAATTTAAGGTTAGATTACCTGGGATTGTTATGAGATGATGTAACCCTTTAATAGGAAAGATTATTGTTTAAAGTTATTTAATATTTTATCCTTTATTATGGGTAGTTAGATGTAAATGTTTTGGATAGTGAACACCAAATTCGGTGAAAATGAAGTACCCAGATTTGGGGGTGTCACATCCAGTGACTTAGGAGGAGTTACATCAGGTGGACAGGATTGATGATGTAGATATTGACACCATTGTCTTCTTCTGATGTGTATTCTCTTTATCTCTTTTGATAGGCCTCTATTAGCTATTGGGTGGCTGTACCCCATTCTCGCTATATCTTTTGATAGGCCTCTGTTAGTAGTAGGGCGTCTGTTGGTCGGAAAATCGATCACTAAACACGCGCAAGTATACGCGGTCTAACAAGTAATACAGTGATAAGGAGTGTCGTACCCACGAGGAACTATGACTAATATTTACTAAGTACCGACTTTGAATTGCTAAAGTCTTATTCGAACAACAATAAATTGAAGTGTGATTAATCTAATTAACTAATTAACAAAGCAAGTAAATGGATAATGAATGGTAATCCAAGGAATTACAAGCTAAGGTTACAACTTCACCTTACACAGGCATTCTGTCGAACACCTGGCGTGCTATGTTTCATCAAACTAGCTACACTTCTCTCTTTGGTCTTAATGGTCACGACAATTTGTCGACCGAGAACACATAGGTGCCTATGCACCTCTGTCGAGGTATGCACAAACATATCCTCTCCAGATCCATCCAAAAGGGAATAGAATAGAAAAGAACGTCCAAGCTAGATGCAATCCTACACATGTCTATGCGAATTAATCATAACAAGGATTTAAGCATAAGTTCTCAATTAGGTCGCACGAGGCGCACAGAGATATGTCTATTCTACGCACAACTTATACAGTCGAAACCCACAATCACATGCCAATATATTTAGGTGTAAATTTACAATTCTTCTGTCGATATCATGCAGATTACCAAAATCATCACTAATGTCTTAGCGAGAATCATAAAGCACAAATATATTAAACCAAATCATATGGTGCTAACCAAAGAGATAAAGACAGTCAATTCAAATAACAAAGGGATCCATTATAACCTTAGAGCCAATATTCAGTTCATAGTTAATAAACTAAATACAAGTAGCAAATAAGACAACATTTATAGAATACAAAATTAGAGGAAATAAATGGATAGAAGAAACTCTGTCAAAGCCCCTTCAATCCCCACACATTCCGCTCAAATCAAGCTTTCTAATCCGTGTCGCTCGTTGCTCTTGTGCTCCAAAGAAATCACAGACTTCTCCCTAAATCTACCTAATCTATATTTACAGAGATGAGGAATGAAGAGGAATTACATAATAAATCTAAATCTAAGCTAAACTAACTAAAATATATGATATAGTGCTCTCCTTTATCTGAGATGATCCGCTGCTTGTTTGCAGAGGCTTCCTCTGATATATACGCCCCCTTCTTTCTTCTAGGTCATTAAAGACTCTTTATTGTTTGGGCACCAGAGCTCGCGCTGCGACGCGAGCATAGGCTTAACAAGCGACGATGGGGCGCGAGTGGTGGCGCTGGGGTGCCGTCTATGGTGCTGGGGCACCGGCCTTGGCGCTGGGGCACCGGCCTTGGCGCTGGGGCACTAGCTCCTGGCGTCGGGGCGCGAGTTTCTAGTAGCTCTTAGCTACATCCGGCGCTGCGGCACGGATCATTATACTGCCAATGGCGCCGGGGCCCCACTTTACAGTGGGCTCAGCAATAGTCGGCGCTGCGGCGCGGCTTTCAAGTGTAACACTAGCATTGCGGCGCCAGTACATGAAAAATGCCCAAGAAAGCTAGAACAATCTGTAAAGCCTGCCTGTAGAGAACTTAAACTTAAAAATAATAATATAAATATATAAAAGCTAACTAAAAGATTGAAAACAGGCGACAACTTAAGCAACAAAAGGATCTAATTCGCGGGTATAAATCCCACTCATCAAATACCCCCAAACTTAAGTCTTAACTTGTCCTCAAGCAAACTAACTAACACAACACTAATAATAAAACATACGCGAAAGAAAACTAAGACATTATAGTAGCATCATGGCTTCAAAGCTTGATCATAGCTACTCCCAGAGAATAGGGCAAACACAGACATGAATAAGGGTTCATTCAATTTCAAGCATAAGACTGTATTCGATCTATTCTATGTGTGTGTGTGGAGACCAACCGCCCTAACTAATCATAACTCAAATAAGCTTGCACAGTCGACTGCTAATACCAATAATGCACACTCTGTAACTTAAACATTCAACAAGCATTAATAATAAGACACAAGTGCAGGAAAAGATCAAATGACTCTAGCATGACGATAGTAAAATCTGACTCGGACAGTCCTTGATTACATTAAGCTATTCAGAACTACCCATGAATGAGCTTTTGATTAGTGACTCCCAAGGCAGACGACTTTAGGGCACTAGGTGTAGAACACCCCTATGAATCTAATAACTCGAGCAGTAAAGGCCACGTAATCAACATAAGCCAACTGAGATTTTACAACAAAAACGAAAATTATTTAGCGAGTGCATTTTATGCTCCATCTCGATATCGGTCCTGCATTTATGGGCGAGTGCGTTTTACGCTCCATCTCGACCCACCGCAAAACTTTCGATATAAACTCTTCTTTTCTATTTTTATTCTCTTTTCAATCATTTTTTATATGTCAACATGCTAGAAACCAAGATCCAAAACTGTATAAACGTCTAAGTCTTTTATTACCTTGTAAAAATGAAAGTTTATAAGAGTGAACAAACTCACAAAGCAATAAGCACGCGAACTAAATTTGAAAAATAACTAGTTAAACACAGTTGGTCGTTGCGTGCTAAGAAGGACGGATCAATAACAGTCTAAACTTATTGATTGAACAACCCCTAGCTCATACATGCTTGACATGACTCTAAGAGATAGACAAAAATACTTGGCGCTTGTCATCAGCCACAATCAAAAATTAATAATAACTATAACACCCTTGCTAAATAGAAGCATAAAATAGGGTGAAAAGGCCATTTATATGGCACAAGCATCTAATCTGTAAAAGCCCCAAAAAGATGGCTATAAACCACAATCATGCTGATAATAATCAAAGCATTAAAAATAAAAACCAAAAACAGTTCATGGCATAATAATAAAAATCCAACAAAAACCCGCAGTTCAAAACGACTGCACCATAATCCTGATAATAAAAACATAATAATGTACTAAAGTATGCAACCTAGTCATGGCAGTATAGAAATAAAATAAATAATAGCTAAAAACACCCCCAAACTTGAGGTGAGCAATGCCCTCATTGCTAAAACATAAAGCAATCGTATACAAGAGGGCTTCCTTGAAGTGGGCTCACTCAGCAGCTGCATCAGCTTCATCCTCAACAATAGGGTCCTCATCAGCATCGACAGCCGGTGATGGTGGAGGGTATGGTGGGAAGACAGGAGGCTCCAGGAACTGGTATGGTGTGAACTCAGCGTTCTCGCCATAATAGTCGGTGTAAATGCTCTGCATGGTGTTTACCAGCTCCGCCTGGTACTGAATAGCAATGTCCTGCCTCTGCGCCACAACTGCAATGTGCCTCTGCTATCTGCGAGCCTCGACGTCGTGCTTTTAATGCAGCAGGGTGAGAGACGCCATGATGTCGGCCAGTAGTCCCTGGCTAGCTGGGCCTGCATCTGGAGCAGCATCTGGAGGCTGCGAGGGCTTGATTTTTAACTGTTATCTGCACATGCCAAGACCAGTATAATAGAAAACACTACGAAGCAAATATGCATTATTACAAACAATATAATAACTAACTACAGAGTAAACTAGATATAGGTAAAGGAAAACAGATAAAATTTATACCTAGACGGGGATGCCTCCCCACCAAGCGCTTGTTTTAAAGTCGTCGGCTTGACTATATCGATGCCGTTTAATCCGGCTCATAAGCAAAAATGACCATTTTATGCTGCCTATTCATCAATTCCTTTAAAGTATTGGCTGACATGGATGATCGGCCATTCTCCTCTTCTTCGTCCTTCCACTCATCCTTCAGCACAAAGAATCTTTTGCCACTGGAATTATCCACTAATTCTCCTTTTTCATCAAATCGAAAGCGTTCTTCATACTCTAGAGGGCCCTCCAGGGTTTTTGCAGTCGGGAGCGTGGTTTCCGAATGTAGATCACTATTGACCATACAACCACTGTGTATCCTTTTGCTTCCAACTTTAGACTCCACCGGTTGGTCAGTTTGCACTATCATGTCTCCCTCAATAACTGTGCGAGAATCATCACATTTTCCTTACGTATCCACCTTGCAATAATCTATTGCTTCATCGTCGAGATCAATTACGACCAAAAAATTATCTTGTGGTAGATTTGTGATGGCATTGACGAGTTGCCCCAATTGATTCTCTGGGCTGTGCAATGCGGCTTTTTGGCTTGCCATCCAAACCTTATTTCTTTCAATAAAGTTGGTGAGAAGCTCTTCAAGCCAGTTCTCTTCTTCTCGTGTTAAGGACTCAGATAAGTTCTCATTGGGTCGAGACGTAACCTCATATTGTGGCGGAGATTGGTTGTCAAACTGATTTGGATAGGAGTAATTCGGATCTTGAAATTGCTCTTGACTGTAGTCCCAAGAGTTTGGATAACCCTGACAGTTTGGATGATAGGAGATCGGTTCAAAGTCAGCTTGTTCCTGACAGTAGGCATTCTTAGTGGACTGACACTCAAGATTGTTGCAATTTGTCGAGTCCTTCTTCCGAGCTTGGTTGCGTCGTTTCCTCATAAGGCCATTGATAATATTGATCGTCCATAATCTGTAAACTTAAAAACAAAAAGAAAGGAAGATCAAACAAATAAAAGAAATAAATATATACAAGTTCAAAGTAAGACTAAATTGGTTTAAATCAATATTGGACAATATTAGAATTATAGGTCCCAGGCAACGACGCCAAAAACTTGTTGGTCGGAAAATCGATCACTAAACACGCGCAAGTATACGCGGTCTAACAAGTAATACAGTGATAAGGAGTGTCGTACCCACGAGGAACTATGACTAATATTTACTAAGTACCGACTTTGAATTGCTAAAGTCTTATTCGAACAACAATAAATTGAAGTGTGATTAATCTAATTAACTAATTAACAAAGCAAGTAAATGGATAATGAATGGTAATCCAAGGAATTACAAGCTAAGGTTACAACTTCACCCTACACAGGCATTCTGTCGAACACCTGGCGTGCTATGTTTCATCAAACTAGCTACACTTCTCTCTTTGGTCTTAATGGTCACGACAATTTGTCGACCGAGAACACATAGGTGCCTATGCACCTCTGTCGAGGTATGCACAAACATATCCTCTCCAGATCCATCCAAAAGGGAATAGAATAGAAAAGAACGTCCAAGCTAGATGCAATCCTACACATGTCTATGCGAATTAATCATAACAAGGATTTAAGCATAAGTTCTCAATTAGGTCGCACGTGGCGCACAGAGATATGTCTATTCTACGCACAACTTATGCAGTCGAAACCCACAATCACATGCCAATATATTTAGGTGTAAATTTATAATTCTTCTGTCGATATCATGCAGATTACCAAAATCATCACTAATGTCTTAGCGAGAATCATAAAGCACAAATATATTAAACCAAATCATATGGTGCTAACCAAAGAGATAAAGACAGTCAATTCAAATAACAAAGGGATCCATTATAACCTTAGAGCCAATATTCAGTTCATAGTTAATAAACTAAATACAAGTAGCAAATAAGACAACATTTATAGAATACAAAATTAGAGGAAATAAATGGATAGAAGAAACTCTGTCAAAGCCCCTTCAATCCCCACACATTTCGCTCAAATCAAGCTTTCTAATCCGTGTCGCTCGTTGCTCTTGTGCTCCAAAGAAATCACAGACTTCTCCCTAAATCTACCTAATCTATATTTACAGAGATGAGGAATGAAGAGGAATTACATAATAAATCTAAATCTAAGCTAAACTAACTAAAATATATGATATAGTGCTCTCCTTTATCTGAGATGATCCGCTGCTTGTTTGCAGAGGCTTCCTCTGATATATACGCCCCCTTCTTTCTTCTAGGTCATTAAAGACTCTTTACTGTTTGGGCACCGGAACTCGCACTACGGTGCGAGCATAGTCTTAACAAGCGACGCTGGGGCGCGAGTGGTGGCGCTG
Source organism: Panax notoginseng (assembly GCA_016801055.1). Classification (NCBI taxonomy): domain Eukaryota; kingdom Viridiplantae; phylum Streptophyta; class Magnoliopsida; order Apiales; family Araliaceae; genus Panax; species Panax notoginseng. The sequence continues at coordinate 42,072,678 of CM029014.1, read as the reverse complement.
GGGTGCCGTCTGTGGTGCTGGGGCACCGGTTCCTGGCGCCGGGGCGTGAGTTTCCAGTAGCTCTTAGCTACATCCGGCGCTGCGGCGTGGATCATTATACTGCCAATGGTGCCGGGGTGTCACTTTACAGTGGGCTCAGCAATAGCTAGCGCTGCGGCGTGGCTTTCAAGTGTAACACTTGTGCTATGGTGCCAGTACAGGAAAAATGCCCAAAAAAGCTGGAACAATATGTAAAGCCTGCCTGTAGAGAACTTAAACTTAAAAACAATAATATAAATATATAAAAGATAACTAAAAGATTGAAAATAGGCGACAACTTAAGCAATAAAAGGATCTAATTCACGGGTATAAATCCCACTCATCAGTCTGTGCCCCATTCCCTATATTTTTAGCTGTACAGAGATGATGTATGTAGATGATGATATACTTAGGAATGTATGTACAATTTTTCATTCCCTATATCATATTGCCATCTATTATCTGTAATGCATGTATCATGTTATGCATATGTATGTATGTCCAGAGATATTTAGCATTGACCCCTGGATGGTCTTATGATACGGCCTACACAGATGTCTTCTTCGACAGTCAGCCGCATAGATCATACCCCACCATTATTGGTGTCATCACATCTTAGATCGTGGTATGATAGTATGTCACCATCAGACAGGGTGACTGTAGATCAGTTGTTGCAGCATACTATGACCCTCTTGATATTTCAAGTTCCCGCAGGATTTGTGGAGGGCATGCTGGATCATTGGGTACCGGAGAGGCAGGATTTTTAGTTTGGGACCCAGGAGTTGACTTTGACTCTAGAGGAGTATGCACGTTTGATGATGCTGCCACTTGACAGACCTTGCGTGCACATGGCTTTAGGGGACATGAGTCGACAGTTCATGACCCTCACTGGACTGAGGCATAGAGTTGTATAGGATGAGATCACATCCGGCCACATGATATCCTAGCATTTTTTGATTGACAGATTTGGCTCTGAGGATAGCTATGCTCGGCATTCTGGGGATTTTACCATACTAGAGGACTAGTGGCATTTGGCCAGAGTGGATGCATTCTTGATGTGTATAGTGGCGTATGTGTACATGCCATGATATATGAATGATCTGGATATCGGCGTTATCATGGTAGTGAGAGCTCTCAGGGAGGGTCGTACCATCATTCCGATGATCGTGGCGGAGACATTTAGATCGGCCACGTTTTGCAGTACTTACCTTGCAGGGGCATTCATAAGTAGTTCGGTCATGTTATACGTGTGGTTTATGTCATACTTGAGACCGATTGGGACCTTCCGCCGATACGGGTACTGCTTTACCTATGATATAGCTATGTCCTACTCCTTTCAGCCATCGGAGTGTATAGATGCTATGTCTTGGTCGATATTTTTGTTAGAGATCAGAGATCCATTTGACATCTTACAGTGTACAGGACTCAGCTCACCCTATAGTTTCATTACTCATGCTCCGGGCATGGATTATCTCTCTCTGGCTGGTTTGAGGGGCATGACTACCTACCACCCGCTGGCCGTGATGTCGTAGTTTTACCAGTTCCAGGACTTCCATCCTTTCGAGGGGGCGCTAGGTCAGCGTTTTGCTTCTCGCTATCTTTCAGCAGAGGACTGATCTCGGGTGTACTCCTGTTGGGATCAGCGTGAGATAGCTACTTTCTCTGTTAGCCATCCGGGCTGTTCGCCAGAGTATTCTGCGTGTATGGAGACAGAGGCTTCATCGGTTATGGTAGTATCCACAGTGCCGAGTAATGATTCAGACGATGTAGAGCCCATGGAGGACATTGATTCTCACATCGATGAGGAGCCATTTACTGGGTTGCCAGCATCTCCTTTAGATTTTCCCAGTACTAGCACTATTGTGATTCAGCATTCAGCACAGTACTTTGATCAGAGTCTTCATCTGATGACCTTTGAGAGAGATCAGGCTAGATCCTTGATGTTGACAGCTCTTGATGGGAGAGACGTAGCTCTGTTAGAGAGAGACGATGCATTATCTCGTAGAGATGCCGCTGTTGTAGAGCGGGATGAGGCCAGATCAGCCAGAGATGCAGTGATAGTTGAGAGGGATAGCGCTATATCTGCCCGGGATGTAGCCGTCACAGATAGTACTGTAGTGAGGTCCCTTATTAATGGTATGATTGTAGAGATGAACACATACATTGATCAACATAGAGTCGCCATGCAGATGGCTGTAGATCTGTTGGCCCGTGTGGATACCCTTGTACAGAAGACCATAACTTTACCTCCTTCTTCTGAGAGGGATGCCATGTTGGGCTTGATAGCTTGCAATATACACTTATTTGTAGATGGGCTTGTATTTTTTTGCATAGACTAGTATAGCCATTTTGTCATGTACAGTTTACATTGTGTATATCAAACAACATTATATATAGCAGGGAAATATATTTTGGATCACTTCCCTTTTAGATATGCCTAGATATTTGCTTGATATTTTGCCTGCTTCTTCAGGGCTTATGATCTTGATGTATTCTGAATTCCTCCTTGATGGATGGACATTGAGTTGTCTCTAGACAGTTCAGAATGGATCATTGATCTGTGTGTATCCCTACCATCTTTGGTGTCTTGGAACTGGTTTCTGTATGGAAATATGGAGAGGAGTGTGGCTTTTCTCTTTGAGATTGACCGCACCACAGATGGTCACCAGTACTCCTATTTAGGAGGAGCCTAGTTAATTCCATCTCTTATGGATTGGTATTTTTCTTTAAGGTACAACCGCAGCTTAGATGGTCGCCGAATCTCCTATTTAAGAGGAGGTCAGTTAGTTCCATCCCTTTGGTTTGAAGCCAATGAAATGTAGTGGATTGAAGTTTAATCCCAATACCGTTAACAAGTGTTGGTATTTTTGTAGGGGGTGAGACCGAACCATAAATGGCTGCCTACGTACTCCTATTGAAGAGGAGATCAGGTCTGCGTAGTTCGAACCTGGTGTAAGAGGTTCAACGTTGTATGTGGCAGAAAGGGTGTAGGAATGTTTTTGTTATTTTTTTTTTGTAAGGAGAAGGGTTAGAAATGTTTTTGTTGTTTTTGTTTTATTGCGATCGGACCATATAAAATGGTTGCCTACGTACTCCCGTGTATCAAGGAGATTAGGTCAACGCAGTTCGCCCCTCAGGACGAGTTGAAAAGCTTGATCCCATGTGCAGGTCAGACTGCGGGGAGAAAGAAAGTTTGATCCGAAGTTCAGGATAAACTGCAGGTGCGACAAAGTTTGATCCCATGTTTGGGGATAAACTGCAAGCGCGAAAGGTTCAATCCCTAGGTGGATAACCGAAGTTGTATGAACGGAGTGAAGCTAAGATGCTGGCTTGAAAAGTATGTTTCCCTGAGGGGCAAAGTGTGGAAAGAGTTGTATGTGGTAAAGGGTTAAAGAACCGGAATGACTGGTGATCTGATGATCCAACACCAAGATGTTTGCTTGATGGTAACTTCAGACATAGTACCGTTTCACGGTGTTCGAGTTGATGAGTTACGAAAATTCATCGCCGTCCATTTTCTGCAATCTGAGAGCGCCTCCTGTCAATACTTCCTTGACAACAAACGGGTCTTCCCAGTTAGGGGTGAATTTTCCCTTGGACTGATCTTGGTTGTCAATGATCTTCTTCAAAACTAAGTCACATTATTTTTAAATTACCATAGCCAGACTCTTCTGTTGTAGGATCTGGCGATCATTTGTTGGTATAACTAACCATGGAAGATAGTCGCGGTTCGCCTTTCGTCTATTATAGACAATTGGTGATACCTGTCTTGTACCCATTGGTCTTCATCCAGCTGAGCGTCTATCAACACTCTGAGGGATTCCATTTCAACTTCTATGGGGAGCACTGCTTCCATCCCATAGGTTAATGCGTAGGGGTTGCCCCAGTGGAATTGCGCATTGATGTTATGTATGCTAACAGAGTAAGAGGCAATAAGTCAGGCCATCCTTTGTGATTGGCGGACATCTTTTGCATGATCTTCTTGATGTTTTTGTTAGCCGCTTCAACAGCACCATTCATCTTTGGACGGTAGATGACGGAGTTAAGGTGTTTGATATGGAATTTACTACATAACTCCTCCATCATTTTGTTGTTGAGGTTCTTAGCATTGTCTGATACAATTACCTCTGGTTGTCCATATCGACAAATGACATTGTTTCTGATGAAAGCAATGATGACTTCTTTGGTAATCTTGGGGAAGGAGGCTGCTTCTACCCACTTGGTGAAGTAGTCGATCATGGTGAAGATAAAGCGATGACCATTACTGGCTTTAGGCTCGACGGGCCCGATTACGTCCATTCCCCACATTGAGAAGGGCCAAGGCGAACTAATATTGTGGAGTTGTAATAACCCAATATTTTTAATATAATTAAATAATAAATTTTGCATTTAATTTTTTTTATATAAAGGTGGGAATATGTGCAAAGAAAAGTATATGTATTTACGTGATAAATAAAACTTATTTATTACATGAATAATTATAAATAAATTCATTTTAAGAATTATTGATCATTATAGATTATATTCTTATAATAAATTAATTTTGTAATAAAAATATTCATTATTTATTTTCCATGAAAAATATGATTATTATATATATAGTATGATTATGAGGATTATTATGATATGTATTTTTATTATAGTTAAAGTTAATTATTTTAACTTAATTAATAATGGTATATATGAAGGTTATGTCGGATATGGATTCAAAACCCTAATTTTGGATTTTGAATAAGGAATGAGAATGTTAATATAATATTATTTATATTTCAGTGTTATAAACATGCCTGATATGTGTGTAATGTTAATGTGTAGAACAGTTATAGTAAAACAGTTCAAAACCCTAGCGTTACTGATAAACTATAGTACATAAGTCAATTACGACCGTAAGATTTGTTAAGTTGTTGTGTTATAATATTAATGACAATTATTATAAATTTAATGATAATTAGGTAAACCCTAATTAATATTTAGTAATCCTAATTATTAAATTAGAACCCTAATTGCTAAGTTATAAACCCTAATTATTAATTTAGCAAGGTTAATGATAATTAGTATATTATAAAGTCTAATTTACAAATCCTAGGTGATTAGGAAACCTAATTTAATTAGGGAACCCTAATTCACATTTACAGAAACTAATATTTCCATTTTAGCCCTAATTACATAATCCCAGATGATGAACTTATAGAACCTTAGGGTTAAACCCTAAGGGTCAAACCCTAAGGGTTAGAATAGATTGCCAATTTTGCCACTAAAAGTAAAAACCAAATGACCTAGTTGCCCTTTTCATTATTTTAATAGATAACTTGTATAAGTTGCCATAACTTTAGTTGGTGACCAACTTTAGCTAGCTATGTGCCTATAAGCCAAATATCTCAGCCACTTTAACAATTCAAATGCATTGCATCTATGTTTTATATAAGATCAAGAGAGGGAAAAATCATTATTTGCCTCATTTATACACCAACACTCAACCAAGACTCTCTCAACACAAAACCTACTAAATCCCCTTGCTATATCAGTCACAAAAAAGCCCCACTATCACTTTTATCAAATCAGAAGTCAGATTCAAGAATTGGTTCATAGAAAGGTATAAACCTAAACCAAAATTTTAATCTTGTATGCTATGTTGGATTTGATATATGAATGTTTAAATATGTTGTATAAGGTATGTATCAGTGATCTGGGTTGGCACATGTTATGTAAGACCCCAACTTATTAATGAATAAAATCAAATTTTCTCTAAATATTATTGTGAATAATAAGGTGTTAATTTGATATAATACTTTGGTTATGGGTGAAATGTGCAAATTTTGCAAAATAAACAAGTGGTTATAAAATATTCATTTTGTCGGGGAATATTCGTTTGGTCGTGGAATATTCTTTATGTCGGGGAATATTCGTACGACGGCGCAGCTATTTGTGGGCCCCATAACGGAAAACGATTGGATGAAGATAACGACAAAAATTGAGTTTTTATAAATAACGGCGTAGTTGTTACCGTTAACATTGTTGGAATACCCGGTGGTTAAAATACAGTAATACGCGTGGTTGCACAGTAGCACACGGATTGCACAGTATTTTTGAATTATTGATTCTTACGAAGGAAGGCACTACTCAATAATTGTTACAGTAGTTACTGTTCAATATTTTATTTTATTGATTCAATAATTGCTGCATTGATATTTTATATTATTTTTGTTTTAATAATTATCACTGCACAGTATTTCCCATTATCAGATCAATAATTCATATTATTTGAATAATATTATTGGATAACATTATTGGCAATGTCTAGAAAGTTCTGTCTAAGGAGAGGTTTGGTCATCTAATTGCGCGCCAGTAAGGAAAAATCCTTATTGGAAAGCCCCCTCTTTCCTTGGAACGGTCTGGTTGTCATAAATGTGATTCTGTAATATTATTTATGAATAATTAATTATTGATTCATATGATAAGGAAATATTTATTTTATGTGAATATAAATGTTGGATATATTTTGTGGTTAAAAAATGAAGGAGTTAATGTTGAGGTATTTTATCAGTATTTTTGTCAGAATGGAGGTATTAAAAATCAATCAGGGTTTTTGAAATATATTGCGGGGGTTATAATTTTTAATCCGACCGTTGGATCGTTGTAATTTTTGGATATGTTATACATATATAAGTTGAGTATATGTCCACAAATTTTGAACCGTTAAAAATGAACGTATGATTTGTTATGAATTTTAAGAGATGACTGGTTTAGAAATTGTTGAAGTTTCGGAATTCATCATTTTGGTGGAAAATTCTAGAATTGGTAAGCCCCACTTTTGGTTGGTGAGAAATGTGCTGAAATTTTTATTCAAATGTGGTGGGTGGGAATAGTAGCAGGTAAAGCCATCAGGTTGCAGGTCAAGTCTGCTTCGGCGTGCTAACATTTTCCTATAAATAGAGGGCTAAGTTAGAATTAAAAATCACACCAGAATTCATAAATTTTCTCTCTTTCTCTCTCTATATTATTGAGCGTATTTTGTGAGTATTTTGATACTTTGAGAGTTGCTATTCAGCACAAGTTTTATTCAGCCTCATATACGATATTCTGATCAGAAGTACTGTTCGTTTGAGGTAAGGGATATTATTTTCTTCTTAAATGATATTATTTTCTTCAATATCATTATGCTGAAATATTGATATAAACTTTTTATCAAATTTGAAACTTTTTGTGTCGGGGTTACTATTCATGTATACGACACTATTCACGAATACGACACTATTCACCGAAAAATAAAAATTTTTCTTTCTGTCCAAGATGTCTATTATGGTTACTATCTTTGATTGTATCCATGTTTTGATCTTTATTTTGAATTCTCCTTCACAATTGGTTATTATGGAGTATTATTGCACTTGGATAAACTATAATACGAATCCCTAACATTTGTCCTTCTGTCTCATTGGATTCGTTTTTTTAAGATAATTTTTCATCATCCTCAGTCCTAAATGATGATATTACTGAATATCTTTGGCCTGTAGTGCAAAGATGAATGATTAACTGATGAATATCTTTGGCCCGTAGTGCAAAGATGAACAGGTGTTGAGATGAACATGACCGACTGGTATTACAAATGAATATCTTTGGCCTGTAGTGCAAAGATGAATATTTGATTCAAGATGTATATTGATTGATGTTACAGGGATAAAATATTGATGATGGACTTTTAAATATTAGAAGATAGTAGAATTCTTTCTCTACTTGACTCTTCTAATGGTTTGCTTTTTCCGCTGCAGTTGTTGATCTAAAACTTATTGTCTATTATATTTTATCAGATTTTTCCTTGTTGAAGACTAACGATAATTTTTTGTATATTATCTTAGTCATAATATTCTTTACTGGGCTAGTTGAGCTCACCCTTTTCTTTTTTGTTCCATTTTCTTCTTAGGAGGTGAGAACATAGCAGGATCTAGTCGGGGTATAGAGTGATGGTTCTAGAAAGATGTTTTAGCAGTCCTCACTATTTCTATAAAATAGTATTTGAATAATTATAATGAGGATTTATTTAAGTTTGGATATTATCCAGAAGACAATATTTGTATTTAAACTCACAGTATGTATTGTCGTATTTTGCACGATAATTGTATTATTGAAGTTGTAGTTTGCTTTCTGTACCATGTATTTGGCGACTCAGAATGGGTGTTGTATACCTATTTTGGGGGCGTCACAGTTGGTATCAGAGCTTAGGGATATGGTCTCTGGCGGAGATCGGGGAATAGAACTAGGAGGGGAGAGACGAGTAAATCCTTCGCTAGTGTGTCCTACCTAAGCTTATTTGTTGGTCGGTCATAATATAGAGATATTATGTGATATGTTAATTTGTTTAATTAACCCTTATTTTATGGCAGTATTTGAGAATGGCAGCCGAGAACGTTAACAATGGAGTATATGATACTGTGGAACAACCTCTAGTCACAAACCAGGAGAACGTGCAACAGGAAGGCAATATTCCTCCTGTAAACAACGTTACCGGGCAAACGATGAATGATGGAATGTTTAGGAGCTTCTTGCAGTTCATGCAAAATCAGACGAGGGAGACTCGTGTACAAAATACGGGTGGAAATGATGGCAACGCGCGGTTTATCACAGCCAAGCAGTTCAAGGAGTTGGGACCACCAGAATTCTGGGGAAAGCCGGATCCGATTAAGGCGGAAACGTGAGTCAAACAAATTACTAAGATATTTGATGTCTTGGGATGCACGGAGGAACAGAAGGTTCCATTAGCCACATTTATGTTCCGTGGTGAGGCGGATTACTGGTGGGAATCTGTAAAGCGTACCCAGCCAGCCGCACTCAGCATGTCTTGGAAAACGTTTCAGAAGCTGTTCAATGATAAGTACTTTCCTGAAAGTATTCGTCATATGAAGGAGGTAGAATTTATCAGACTAGAACAAAATAACATGACCGTGCCTCAGTACGAGGCGAAGTTCGCGGAGTTATTCAGGTTTGCACCTCATTTGGTGGAGAACGAGGAACATATGACAAGGATGTTTTTGAGAGGTCTAAAACCCGAGATTCAGCAATATCTTATCTCTCATAAATTTTCTTTATATTCAGATGTTGTAAACAAGGCTCAATTATTAGAGCGAGATAATGAGTATGTTCAACCGAGGGACCACAACCAGGGACATACCGGTGGTGGCAGTTATCGGAGCAATGAAAACCAGCAGGGAGGAAAATATTCTGACAAAAGCGGTAACCACTCTGGTGGTAATCGTGGCCATGATAATAGAAAGAGCGAGTCGGGAGGAGATTTCAAGAAGAGAAGGTACAACAATGATAACGTGAAGACGTCAGCACAAACATCAACTGTTTCTAGGGGAGGAGAACGACCACCGGTCGTATGTTACAAATGTGGGAAAGAGGGACATATTTGCCCAAATTGCCCACAACAATCCAAGGTATGCTATAACTGTGGAAAGGAGGGTCATATAGCTCGAGAGTGTTCTATAGCAAAACCAAGTTCAGCGGGGATGGTGACTCCAAAAGCTGTCCCGGATAAGTCGAAATCAGCGGTTCCTGGAAGAGCGTTTGTCGTGACTGGCCAAAACGCGAGAAACCCGAATGAGGTGATCACGGGTAAGCTAATCTTGAATTCTTTCGAAGTTTATACTTTACTAGATACCGGCTCTACCCATTCTTTTATCTCTCTTGCTTGTGCTCAACGTTTGAACTTGACTCCGGAGAAATTGACCTTTGACTTATCTGTTGACACTCCGTTGGGTGAAACCTTTGTTACATCTACAGTTTATAAATCTTGCTTAATCCAAGTTGGCATAATCACATTACCTGTTGACCTTATCTCTTTAAAGATACTTGCTTTTGATGTGATTTTAGGAATTGATTGGTTAACTACTCATCATGCCAAAATTGATTGTTTTCGTAAGGTTGTTAGTTTTCATATTCCTAACCAACCTGTTATGCGAATTCAAGCAACCAAATCATTAAAATCAATCACTGTTATATCAAGCCATAAAGCCATTCGTTTATTAAAAAATGGATGTCAAGCTTTCTTAGCCCATGTTATGGACTTGAACAAAAACACGTCAGATTTGAATAATATTTCTGTTGTTAGTGAATTTCCTGACGTATTTCCTAAAGAACTTCCTGGTCTACCCCCAGAACGTGAAGTTAAATTCTTTATTGACCTTGAACCTGGTACAAAGCCCATTTCTAAAATACCGAATGACTCCTATTGAACTTCAGGAGTTAAAAGTCCAATTACAGGAGTTATTAGACATCGGTTTTATTCGTCCTAGTACATCTCCTTGGGGTGCTCCTATTTTATTCGTAAAGAAGAAAGACGGGAGTATGCAACTTTGTATTGACTATCGAGAATTGAACCATGTCACCATCAAGAATAGGTGTTCGCTACCTCGTATTGATGATCTGTTCGACCAATTACAAGGAGCATAATTCTTTTCAAAGATCGACCTTCGTTCTGGACATCATCAGCTGAAGATTAAAACTAAGGATATTCCAAAGACTGCCTTCAGAACTCGGTACGGGCATTATGAATTCTTAGTCATGTCTTTTGGATTGACTAATGCTCCTGCTGCTTTCATGGATATAATGAACCGTGTGTTTAAAGAATATTTAGATCAGTTCGTTGTTGTCTTTATTGATGACATCCTCATCTATTCCAAAAGCCATGAAGATCATGAGCGCCATTTGAAGATGATATTGCAAAGGCTTCGTGAAAACAAGCTATATGCCAAACTGAAAAAATACGAGTTCTAGCTTGAGGAAGTAGCATTCCTTGGGCACGTGCTGTCAAAACATGGAGTATCTATCGACCCGACGAAGATTGAAGCCATACAAAGTTGGGAACAACCGAAGTCGGTAACCGAAGTACGTAACTTTCTGGGCTTAGCTGGTTATTATCGGAGATTTGTGGAAGGATTTTCTCGAATCGCTACTCCGTTAACTCAGCTGACTCGGAAAGATACAAAATTCGTATGGAGTGAGGAATGCGAGAAGAGTTTCCAAGAACTCAAGAGGAGACTCATTTCGGCACCTGTTCTGACAATACCATCTGGTTTAGATGGATTTGTTATCTACAGCGATGCTTCAGGCAAAGGGTTAGGATGCGTTCTTATGCAACATGGGAAAGTCATAGCCTATGCCTCGCGACAACTCAAAGAATATGAGAGGAATTATCCTACTCATGATTTAGAGTTGGCAGCAGTTGTTTTCGCGTTGAAGATTTGGAGACACTACCTGTATGGGGAGAAAGTGGAGATCTATACAGATCATAACAGCCTCAAATATTTCTTCACCCAAAAGGAGCTTAACATGCGACAACGACGTTGGCTCGAGCTGTTGAAAGATTACGATCATACCATCCAATATCATCCTGGAAAGACAAACGTAGTAGCTGACGCATTGAGTAGAAAATCATATGCGGGTACGAGTGCAATGTTGTTAACACAAATGCCCATTTTGTATGACTTGCAAAGGATGGAGATAGAGATGAAGGCTCCGAGTACCCACATGATGATATCAAATATACGAGTAGAACCGACTTTAATCGATAAAGTTAAAGCTACTCAAGCTACGGACATGGAGCTGATGCGTATGAAGAAGAAAGTTCAAGAAGGTGCTATTCCAGAAGCAAGAATCGATGAAGAAGGAATACTTCAAGTCAACTCCAGACTTTGTGTTCCTAACGATTTTGACTTGAAGCATAGAATAATGATGGAGGCACACAACACACCGTTTGCAATCCATTCTGGGAGTACCAAAATGTATCACGATCTTCGACATACATTTTGGTGGAGCAATATGAAAAGAGAGATCGCAGAGTTTATCTCGAGGTGTTTAACTTGTCAACGTGTAAAAGTGGAGCATCAAGTACCAAAGAGTCCATTGCAACCACTTGAGATTCTGAAATGGAAGTGGGAACACATTACTATGGATTTTGTTACGGGTCTTCCCAAGGTTTCTCAATGCATAGATGCGATTTGGGTTATTGTTGATAGATTAACCAAGTATGCCCATTTCTTGCCTATACGTGAGACTTATTCCCTTGAACGTCTTGCTGGTATATACGTGAATGAGATTGTGAGATTGCATGGCATGCCAGTATCCATAGTTTCGGATCGTGACCCAAGATTCACTTCACGATTTTGGGTTAGCTTGCAGAAAGCTATGGGCACGGATTTACGATTCAGTTCAGCATACCATTCTCAAACGGATGGGCAATCAGAGAGGACTATTCAAACCCTTGAAGATCTATTAAGACTCTGTGTTCTAGATTTCAAAGGAAGTTGGGATAAGTACTTACCACTGGTGGAATTCTCCTACAATAACAGTTATCAGGAAAGTATAGGTATGGCTCCATTTGAAGCCTTATATGGATGAAAGTGTCGTTCTCCAGTATGCTGGGACGAGGTGGGTGAAGCAACGTTGTTGGGACCAGAATTGGTACGCATAACTGCAGAGAAGATCCAAACGATTCGATAACGTATACAAACGGCACAGGATCGACAAAAGAGTTATGCGGATCTTCATCGAAAGGATGTAGAATTTAGTATTGGGGATCATGTATTGTTACGTGTTGCACCATGGAAAGGAGTTACAAGATTTAGGAAGAGAGGAAAGCTCAATCCACGATTTATTGGTCCATTTGAAATTCTTGACCGAATAGGAAATGTGGCATATCGACTCGCATTATCTCCAAGCATGTCTCGTATTCATAATGTTTTTCATGTATCTGTGCTTCGTAAATATGTAAAATACCCGAACCACATAATTGAGTTAGAACCAGATGAGATAGCCGAAGATTTAACGTACGAAGAGGTACCTGTTAAGATCTTGGATAGGAAAGAGCATGTTCTACGCACGAATGTTATACAACAAGTTAAGGTTTTGTGGAGAAACCATGCTATTGAAGAAATGACGTGGGAGTTGGAATCAGAAATGAAAGCGAGGTATCCTCACCTTTTCCAAACACCAGGTACGTACGTCAATTTCGAGGACGAAATTTCATAAGGAGGGGAGGTTGTAAGACCCCAACTTATTAATGAATAAAATCAATTTTTTTCTAAATATTATTGTGAATAATAAGGTGTTAATTTGATATAATACTTTGGTTATGGGTGAAATGTGCAAATTTTGCAAAATAAACAAGTGGTTATAAAATATTCATTTTGTCGGGGAATATTCGTTTGGTCGTGGAATATTCTTTCTGTCGGGGAATATTCATACGATGGCGCAGCTATTTGTGGGCCCCATAACCAAAAACGATTGGATGAAGATAACGACAAAATTTGAGTTTTTATAAATAACGGCGTAGTTGTTACCGTTAACACTGTTAGAATACCCGGTGGTTAAAATACAGTAATACGCGTGGTTGCACAATAGCACACGGATTGCACAGTATTTTTGAATTATTGATTCTTACGAAGGAAGACACTACTCAATAATTGTTACATTAGTTACTGTTTAATATTTTATTTTATTGATTCAATAATTGCTGCATTGATATTTTATATTATTGTTGTTTTAATAATTATCACTGCACAGTATTTCTCATTATCAGATCAATAATTCATATTATTTGAATAATATTATTAGATAACATTATTGGCAATGTCTAGAAAGTTCTGTCTAAGGAGAGGTTTGGTCATCTAATTGCGCGCCAGTAAGGAGAAATCCTTATTGGAAAGCCCTCTCTTTCTTGGGAACGGCCTGGTTGTCATAAATGTGATTCTGTAATATTATTTGTGAATAATTAATTATTGATTCATATAATAAGGAAATATTTATTTTATGTGAATATAAATGTTGGATATATTTTGTGGTTAAAAAATAAAGGAGTTAATGTTGAGGTGTTTTATCAGTATTTTTGTCGGAATAGAGGTATTAAAAATCAATCAGGATTTTTGAGTTATAATTTTTAATCCGACCGTTGGATCGTTGTAATTTTTGAATATGTTATACATATATAAGTTGAGTATATGTCCACAAATTTTGAACCGTTAAAAATGAACGTATGATTTGTTATGAATTTTAAGAGATGACTGGTTTAGAAATTGTTGAAGTTTCGGAATTTATCATTTTGGTGGAAAATTCTAGAATTGGTGAGCCCCACTTTTGGATGTGAGAAATGTGCTGAAATTTTTATTCAAATGTGGTGGGTGGGAATAGTAGCAGGTAAAGCCATCAGGTTGCAGGTCAAGTCTGTTTCGGCGTGCTAATATTTTCCTATAAATAGAGGGCTAAGTTAGAATTGAAAATCACACCAGAATTCATAAGTTTTCTCTCTTTCTCTCTCTATATTATTGAGCGTATTTTGTGAGTATTTTGATACTTTGAGAGTTGCTATTCAGCACAAGTTTCATTCAGCCTCATATACGATATTCTGATCAGAAGTACTGTTCGTTTGAGGTAAGGGATATTATTTTCTTCTTAAATGATATTATTTTCTTCAATATCATTATGCTGAAATATTGATATAAACTTTTTATCAAATTTCAAACTTTTTGTGTCGGAGTTACTATTCATGTATACGGCACTATTCACGAATACGGCACTATTCACCGAAAAATAAATTTTTTTTTGTCCAAGATGTCTATTATGGTTACTATTTTTGATTGTATCCATGTTTTGATCTTTATTTTGAATTCTCCTTCACAATTGGTTATTATGGAATATTATTGCACTTGGATAAACTATAATACGAATCCCTAACATTTGTCCTTCTGTCTCATTGGATTCGTTTTCTTTAAGATAATTTTTTTATCATCCTCAGTCCTAAATGATGATATTACTAAATATCTTTGGCCTGTAGTGCAAAGATGAATGATTAACTGATGAATATCTTTGGCCCGTAGTGCAAAGATGAACAGGTGTTGAGATGAACATGACCGACTGGTGTTACAAATGAATATCTTTGGCCTATAGTGCAAAGATGAATATTTGATTCAAGATGTATATTGATTGATGTTACAGGGATAAAATATTGATGATGAACTTTTAAATATTAGAAGATAGTAGAATTCTTTCTCTACTTGACTCTTTTAATGGTTTGCTGTTTCCGCTGCAGTTGTTGATCTAAAACTTGTTGTCTGTTATATTTTATCAGATTTTTCCCTGTAGAAGACTAACGATAATTTGTTGTATATTATCTTAGTCATAATATTCTTTACTGGGCTAGTTGAGCTCATCCTTTTCTTTTTTGTTCCATTTTTCTTCTTAGGAGGTGAGAACATAGTAGGATCTAGTCGGGGTATGGAGTGATGGTTCTAGAAAGATGTTTTAACAGTCCTCACTATTTCTGTAAAATAGTGTTTGAATAATTGTAATGAGAATTTATTTGAGTGTGGATATTGTCCAGAAGACAATATTTGTATTTAAACTCACAGTATGTATTGTCGTATTTTGCACGACAATTGTATTATTGAAGTTGTAGTTTACTTTCTGTACCATGTATTTGGCGACTCCGAATGGGTGTTGTATACGTATTTTGGGGGCGTCACATGTTAGATCCATAACATCTAAGTACACAAATTTGAAGTTTTTATGAATCTGGAAAATTTTCAAAATATTTTCTGACAATGAATGTCAGACCTTCTAGATCTCGGCATGTTTACTGTTTTGGCTGTTTAAATGTTTAAACTGGTAGTATGTTATGATATCTTTAATCTGGAACTGGAATCAGGGTCAGGGGATATGTAGACTGCATGTTATTCTTGGCTAAACTCGGTTGGCCGAGCATGACTGGGCAATATTGGGTAACCCAAAAACTGCCCAGATCATGTCTGACAAGAATCTTGTGGCTCCAGATCTGTCAGTGTTTTGTTGTTTTGATTTTGTTGTTGTATCTAAGTTGTAGCTTGGTATATGTATTACATGTTCATGCCTTAAGATCACCTAAATGATAAAATGATTGGACTTAGCAGCCGGTCAAACTAGCCAAGACGAACACATTTTCAATTTTCTGGGTAACCCAAAAAATATATGAATGTGTTGCCAAACATGGTTTGACCGAACCTTATCTACTCGACGTGTTGTTGTTAGATGTGTTTTCTGTGACGAACGAGATTTTTGTAATTTAATTTTAATATTTATTGAATTAAATAAATATTTGTGATGATTTAATTATTAGATTAAATAATTAATTGATGAAGTTATGGTAGATTAATTTAATTATATGTGTTATATTTATTAAATTAATGTAGAGAATTTTATTATTCAAAGTTTGTAATTATGAGAGTTTATTAATTAAAAGAAATATTTAATAAACTTAATGTTATTTTAATTAATGTAATAATTAATTAGAGATTTAATAATTTGATATAATTAATCAATGAGAAAATTAATTATATGATTATGTGAATTTATGATAAATTATTATATTTTATTTAAATTAAAGTAAATAAGATATTTGAATTGGGTGTGACACGATTTAAACTATAGTATAAAAGAGTTATTAAAATAAATAAGAATGGGTTTTTAAAACTAGCCAAACATGGCCTTAGTGGGAGTTATGGACATTTAACCCATGATGGGTAACTGACCATAATGCGTGTCAGTTCTTTAATTTATACGACGTCTTCTTCATTCTTCATTTTTCTAAAAGTCTAGCAAAGAAATCAGAGAGAGTTCACATAGAGAAATTGTGAGAGTGTAATCAACAAGTATTTGTGAAAGGATCATCATTGATCATCCCTTCTAATCTATACTCTGGGTAATTTCTCCAAACTAATTTTTGTTTTACGTTGTTTAAGTTTCATAAATATGGCATTCAAAGTTTTGTAAAGTCTCTGTAATTGGGAAAGGGTATGATTATGGGTTGTGTATGTGTTATGATGTATCATATCGTATTTAATTATATGTTATATAGATTTCCATATCATCAATTCATAATTTTATAACGTATGATTATGGCTTCAAAAGTTACAGAGTATGTTATATGGCCATATGGCCTTATACGTGATTTTAATATGTCAAACATGAATTTTTCTACAAAATTTCCACTTATATGTGATTATGCATGATAAAACGAACAAAACGAAACTTGAATGGTTGGATTTGGTTTTATAACGAATCCGTGGCGTTGAATTTTAGGAGTTTTTGTTCAAAACCTTCAAGAACACAAAGAACAGGAAAATTTCATGTTTTAATCCTGTTAATTATGTGTTTTAACATGTTAAAATCATGCTAGATAAGTAGTGATTATATGTGTATTATTATGAATGGGTATGATTAAATTCGTGTAGTAATAATTTAATTGGGATTTTTGGTTGTGTTCTGCAATTTTTCGCGAATTGCAGAACAGTTTCTGGTTCGCCACGCCACGGCGCCAGTCTCGTACCTTAACATCGGCGCCGTAGCGCCAAGAGTCCGGCCGCAGCGCCGAGTACCAGTACAACAGTGGCGCCGCAACGCCACTGTCCAGAATGTTCAGAAATGAACTATTTTTAAATGTCAAGTCTAGTAATGTGTTAGTAACTTAATGTAATGAACATAGAAATATGTTAGAAGTATAATAAGATGTTAAAATAGATGCTTAACATGTAAATAACATAATTGCATGTGGACTGAATTATTAAATGTATAGTTAGCTTATTATTCGTGAAGTGCTTATTATGTTACAATAAGTGTGATAATTTGACAAAGTATAGTCATAACCAAAGTTAGACAAAAAGAAAGAAGTTGCTATGATTAATTACGTTATAATTGACTGATATTGTGAACGTAAATGATATGTAGGAGTTAAATCAAAGAACTAGTTTAGTTAAAGTGTAATCTACGCACGGGGCAAGTTTCCTAACTTTACTTGTTATCATTATTCAAGTTTATAAATTTCGTCTAGTAAATTTTCATTATTATTAATCAAGTTCAATTTGTTATGCTAAAGATTAATTATCTTTTCAAAGTATGATTCTGTTATACAATAATTGTTCTATTGTATACCTCTTGAGTTTGTTATTCAATTTAAATATCATTATTTGTTGAACCTTGTTAGACTAGCGAACCCTTAATGATTCGACCAGTCCATAGTTGATGAGCGTTCTAAATTTTAGAACCCTTGATGAATTATCCAAACCAAACTTCCTTTGGTGCGGACTCAAATATTAAACTGAGATGAACAACCCTGTATAGGGGATTACTTATGCGTTAGCGTTAAGATATTGTGCACAATATGGTACTAAGGGCTGATCCCCCTAAGTACGAGAAGAAGAGTCCATAGTCTTTTGACTGTTAAAGGTTTCAAGTATAACCCTTGATAACCTAGGACATAGTTCAAGGTCTTATGACCCTCAGATTTCTTTTGATTCTTGTTATTCATTCTTGATTCAAAAGTTGAGCTTTATTTCAAAAGTCTTTGATTCACTCGCATGTTATTATACAATGTTATTTTATTATTTTACTTGTGGGCAATAGTGCTCACTCTTGCGTAATAATAACATTGCAGTTAAGAACGAAAGAACCGACGAACCTTCCACTAGTAAAGGCAAGGGCAAGATTAGCAAGTAATGAAGACTGACTATTGTGTGGTTATGTAATGATATTCAGACTTGATGTTGTTTAAGACTTATTATTTGTTTATGTTTCCGCACAGATGTTTAAGGTTAGTATGACCTGGGATTGTATTTATTTTCAGATGTTGTAACCCCATAAGGGGAGGATTTATTTCTATCTATTGCATGGTTTGCATTTATTATGGGTAGATAGATATATGATGTTTGTATAGTGAACACCAAATCATGTGGGAATGGAAGTACCCGGATTTGGGGGTGTCACAGGTTGGTATCAAAGCTGTAGGTTATGAATCTTAGGTGGGGGAACAACCTTAGGTATTAGCCTTATAGGAAGAACATAGTGAAGGAAAACTCTTATCGAGTTCTAAGAGATGAATTCTTAATTCATTAAAGATAATAAAAGACTTTATGTGCTTATGTGTTTAAGTATGTGCTCACTAGTATGGCTTAGTAACTAAAACTTAAAATTATGTTGGATGTCAGATGTTGGAGGAGCTAGTCGAGCTGGGGAGGAGGAACCCCGAGTGCCTACTGAGGAGGAGCCCCGAGACATTCATGTTGTCATGGAGCAGTTGATTCAAAGAGAGCCATCTCCATTGATCACTGTTATTGGTCAGGAGCATGAGCCTGAGACTGATCCAGAGGAGGATCCTGAGGAGGAAGAGGAAGAAGAGGAGTTCCCACCGAACTCCATCGATGCTGAGATGTACGATGCACTATATGACCGTAACGTAGAAGTACGAGATACTGTTCAGGATTTGACTGAGCGGCGATTAGTCAGCAGATTACTCTCGAGCAGAAGGAGAGGGAGGTTGAGACACTTCATACACGACTGGAAAATATAGAATGGGATTTGGTCCACGAGAAGGGTCAAAATGAGGAGAAGTCTGAAGAAATAGAGAAGTTAAAGAAGGAACTGAAGGAAAGCTCAGAGAGGCTGATCATAGCAGAGGAGGGCTGGGTAAGAGAATCACGTCGTGCTGATCTTGCAGAAGAGGATTGTCGTGCAAAGAAAGCTAAGCTTGGGGAGACGTACTCTACGCTTAATAATGCAATGGATGAAGCCCAGGATTGAGTTTTGAGGTACCCAATCCAGTTTGAAGGTCTACCATCGTACATGCTTAATCGTAGGACGATGTCTCGCATCATGGATGAGGAACGTAGCAAGGCTATTTAGCGCCTTAACAGGCAGTGATAGTATTTGTTTAATTATGTGAAAAACTTATCTAGTTTTAGATGTAAATTCAGACGTGTTTATGAACGAATGAATATTTTATTGTTTTAAATCCCGTAGATTCTTTATCTCGGGATAGTTGATGTAAATAGCAGTGATGCTATCGTTTGATGTTAAAAACTTTTGATTTGAATAAATATATCAAGTTGTTTGAGATAATGTGTTAAGTGATATTGACAAATTGCTGAGTAATGCCCCAACTATTTAGAGAATTTAATAAAGATCTAATAAGTGTATATTTTAACAGAAATATGCCACCGAGAAGAAGACAAAACCGTTAACCAGCTCAGGAAGAGTCAACGAATAACAACAATAACGCCAATGCTAATCCCGTCCAACAATTAGTGAACTTACTAGCTGGAGCAATGAATAATCAACCTCAAGCTCCACCGAATACTTCATTCAAAGATTTCAAGGCGGTGGGACCGCCAGAGTTTAAATGCTCCATGAACCCGATCGAAGCTCAGACTTGGGTTATGGAGATGGAGAAGGTTTTTGAGGTCGCAAGAGTCAGAGTGGACCAGAAGACTGCTTTTGCAACGTTTATGCTGAAATCTGAAGCCAGTTTTTGGTAGCAAGCAAACAAGGTCCGTGGAGGAGAAGGTATGATAACCTGGGAGAGGTTCAAGGAGATATTTTTCGAGATGTATTTCCCGACTACCTCACAGAACTAATTGGAGGTTCAGTTTCTGGAATTGAAGCAAGGGAATATGTCTGTATCAGATTATGCAGCTAGATTCAATGAATTGGAAAGGTTCGCCACGTATCAAGTGCACACGAATGAGAGAAAAGCAAGAAGGTTCGAACAAGGATTGAAGCCGTAGTTGTATAGTAAGGTGTCAATGTTTCAGTTGAAAACATTCGCCGGGATACTAGAGAAAGCCATACTTGCTGAAGGTGGAAGCGATGCGGTAACCAAATACAATCAGGATCAGAAGAAGAAGAAGAATGAAACTGAAGGAAATAACAAGGCTAGTGGAAGTAATACAAGAGGAGGTAATAATAATCAGAAGAGAAGGTGGTCTGACAACTCATCAACTGGAAACCAGCAAGGAGGTCAGAAGAAAAAGATTGAAGAGTGCTCGACCTGCGTGAAAGCTCATTTGGGAATGTGTATGAAGGGTAAACGTGTGTGCTACAATTGTGGTCAGGAAGGCCACATAGCACCTAACTGTCCTAACCCAAAGAAGGGTGCCTGCTTCACTTGTGGTTCAAAGGATCATTTGGCAAGAGATTGTCCTAAGAAAGGATCTGGAGGGGCAGGATCAGGAAAAAACTGGGGAAATAGCAGTGGAAGTGCTCTGACCATCACAGGACCAGCCACAACCAATCGACCAACCGCCAGGACTTTTAATATGACGGTGCAGGATGCAGTACAGTCGCATGATGTGGTGTCAGGTATCATTCCGATCAATAGAGTTAATACTTACGTATTATTTAATTCGGGTGCTACTTGTTCATTTATATCCGATGACTTTGCTAAGAATTTAGAATTACCTAAGGATGAGTTAGAATACCCCATGAACGTAGAAATCGCGATAGAGAAATAATCCCTGTTAAGTACGTGCATAAGAAATGTAGAGTGGATATTAAGGGTAATATCATGAACGTAGATCTTATCCCTATTCGACTTGGGGAATTTGACGTTATCTTGGGAATGGACTGGTTATTCAATTACGGGGCGGTAATTGATTGCCAAAAGAAGCGTATTAACCTTATGACTCTGTCAAAGGTTGTATTTTATGGTAGCAAGTCGCCTAGACAAGCGAGTTGTCTGACGATGATGCAGGCCAGGAAGTTGTTACGACAAGGATGTGTAGGATATTTAGCTTACATAGTCGACAGTCGTAAAGAGAATCCAAAAATAGAGGAGATACCAATAGTGAGAGATTTCGCAGACGTATTTTTGGACGATTTGCCAGGACTTCTGCCAGATAGAGAGGACGAATTTGTGATCGATTTGGCGCCAGGAACCGCTCCAATATCGAAGGCACCATACTGAATGGCGCCAGTAGAAATGAAAGAATTGATGGTACAACTACAAGAATTATTGGACAAGAAGTACATTCAACCGAGTGTATCGCTGTGGGGAGCGTTGGTGTTGTTTGTAAAGAAGAAAGACGGGACGATGCGGCTTTGCATCGATTATAGAGAACTGAATAAGGTCACGATTAAGAATAAATATCCATTATCGAGGATTGATGATCTGTTTGATCAATTGAAGGAATTTCAAAGATAGACTTAAGGAGTGGTTATCATCAACTAAAGGTGAGACCAGAGGATGTACCAAAGACAGCGTTCAGAACGCGATATGGTCACTACGAATTTTTAGTAATGTCGTTTGGTTTAACGAATGCTCCTGTAACATTTATGGGACTAATGAATGGTGTGTTCAAGCCATTTTTGGACAAGTTCGTAGTGGTATTTATAGATAATATTTTAGTATATTCGAAAACCAAGGAAGAACATGAAGAGCATTTGAGATTAACGTTGGAAGTGTTGAGAAGAGAGAAGTTGTATGCTAAGTTTTTGAAATGTGAATTCTAGTTCGAGCGGGTATAATTTCTTGAGCATGTGATCGATAAAGACAGAATTTCGGTAGATCCATCCAAAGTCGAAGCCGTGATCAACTGAAATCAGCCAAAGACGCCGTCGGAGTAAGAAGTTTTCTTGGATTGGCAGGTTATTACAGATGGTTCATTCAGGACTTTTCCAAGATCGCAACTCCGTTAAGGAATTTGACTCGAAAAGCTGTGAAATTTGTTTGGACGGAGAAGTATAAGGAAAGCTTTCAAGAATTGAAGAAGAGGTTGAGTACAGCACCTGTGTTGTCTCTTTCGGACGATACAGGAAATTTTGTGGTTTGTAGTGATGCGTCGCATGAGGGACTTGGCTGTGTGCTTATGCAGAACGGTAGAGTCATTGCGTATGCGTCATGACAATTGAAAGATTATGAGAATGGGTATCCGACCCACGACTTGGAGTTAGCTGTAGTGGTTTTTGCTTTGAAAATCTGGAGGCACTATCTCTACGGGGAGAAGTGTGAAATATATACAGACCACAAGAGTTTGAAATATATTTTTACACAGAAAGAATTGAATTTGCGCCAAAGAAGATGGTTGGAATTAATCAAGGACTACGATTGTGAGATTTTATACCATCCGGGTAAGTCAAACGTGGTTGCCGACGCCTTAAGTAGAAAGGGTCAGGAGAAGTTGATGATGTTGATCGCTCAAAAGGAATTGATTTCAGCAATGGAAAAGTTGGAGTTAGAAGTGAATTATCCTATAGAAATAGATGAGAAACTGTTTCAGATGCAATCTGGTACAACCCTACTGGATAAAGTTAAGGAGGCTCAACTTCAGGACGATGAATGCAAAAAGGTGATAAGGAAGATATCCGAAGGAACTAAACCGAGATTTAAAATGGATAAGGAAGGAATACTGAGATTCGAGAACAGAATTTGGGTGCCGCCAGTGCCAGAGATTAAGGAAGATATTTTGAGCGAGGCTCATAGCTCACGATATTCGATTCACCCTGGTAGTACCAAGATGTACTAAGATCTTCGATAACATTTCTGGTGGCCTAATCTGAAATGAGATGTTGCAGAGTGTGTTGCCAAATGTCTAACCTGTCAGAAAGTGAAAGCAGAACATCAGAGACCGAGTGGGTTGCTACAACCGCTAGAGATCCCAGAATAAAAATGGGAACATATTACAATATGGACTTCGTGGTTGGCCTTCAGACGACTCAGAAAGGCTACGACGCAGTATGGGTTATCGTTGACCGACTGACGAAATCCGCACATTTCCTTCCGATCAAAATCAGATTCAACTTAGATCAGTTGGCGAGGTTATATGTAAAAGAGATTGTTTCGAGGCACAGAGTGCCGGTGTCAATTGTTTCCGATAGGGATCCACGCTTTACATAGAACTTCTAGAGATGTCTACAGGAATGCATGGGTACGCAATTGCGAATGGGTACTGCATATCACCCTCAAACAGATGGACAGAGCGAAAGAACGATTCAGACATTAGAAGATATGCTAAGAGCCTGTGTGATGGACTTTAAAGGAAATTGGGACGATCACCTACTGCTTGTATAGTTCGGCTACAACAATAGTTACCACGCTAGTATTGGCATGCCGCCTTATGAAGCTTTATACGACAGAAAGTGCAGAACTCCGCTTTACTGAGATGAAGTTGGCGAAAGACAGTTGCTAGGGCCGGAATTGGTACAACAAACAGCAGAAATAGTCAAAGTGATCCGAACAAGATTGACAACAGCTCAAGATAGACAGAAGAAGTACGCAGATCCACACCGTAAAAATGTTAAGTTCGAACCAAGTAGTTATGTGTTCTTAAAGGTCTCTCACTGGAAGGGAAATATCAGGTTTGGAAAGAAAGGGAAATTAAGCCCAAGATTCATTGGACCCTTCGAAGTTCTGAGAAGGGTCGGAGAAGTTGCTTATGAGGTAGCCTTACCTCCAGCTCTAGAGAATGTCCACAACGTTTTTCATGTCTCAGTCCTACGACCCTACAAAC
Source organism: Panax notoginseng (assembly GCA_016801055.1). NCBI lineage: Eukaryota > Viridiplantae > Streptophyta > Magnoliopsida > Apiales > Araliaceae > Panax > Panax notoginseng. The sequence continues at coordinate 42,048,361 of CM029014.1, read as the reverse complement.
CCGATTACAAGCACGTCATTGAATATGAACCCCTACATTTTGACAAAGACTTATCTTACGAAGAAATTCCTGTTCAAATTATCGACCGAAAAGAACAAATTCTGAGAAATAAAGTAATACCTTCTGTTAAGGTAATTTGGAGGAACCACAACGCTGAAAAAGCTACGTGGGAACTCGAAGAGAATGTGATGAAGAATTACCCTCATTTATTTACTTAAATTATGTGTAAGCGATTCTGGGGACAGAATCTTTGTAAGGGGGGGAGAATGTAACGGGTCGAATTAATTGAGTCGTGATTCTGGGAACAGAATCCTTTTAAGGGGGAAAGATGTGACGAACGAGATTTTTGTAATTTAATTTTAATATTTATTGAATTAAATAAATATTTTCGATGATTTAATTATTAGATTAAATAATTAATTGATGAAGTTGTGGTAGATTAATTTAATTATATGTGTTATATTTATTAAATTAATGTAGAGAATTTTATTATTTAAAGTTTGTAATTATGAGAGTTTATTAATTAAAAGAAATATTTAATAAACTTAATGTTATTTTAATTAATGTAATAATTAATTAGAGATTTAATAATTTGATATAATTAATCAATGAGAAAATTAATTATATGATTATGTGAATTTATGATAAATTATTATATTTTATTTAAATTAAAGTAAATAAGATATTTGAATTGGGTGTGACACGATTTAAACTATAGTATAAAAGGGTTATTAAAATAAATAAGAATGGGTTTTTAAAACTAGCCAAACATGGCCTTAGTGGGAGTTATGGACATTTAACCCATGATGGGTAACTGACCATAATGCGCGTCAGTTCTTTAATTTATACGACGTCTTCTTCATTCTTCATTTTTCTAAAAGTCTAGCAAAGAAATCAGAGAGAGTTCACATAGGGAAATTGTGAGAGTGTAATCAACAAGTATTTGTGAAAGGATCATCATTGATCATCCCTTCTAATCTATACTCTGGGTAATTTCTCCAAACCAATTTCTGTTTTACGTTGTTTAAGTTTCATAAATATGGCATTCAAAGTTTTGTAAAGTCTCTGTAATTGGGAAAGGGTATGATTATGGGTTGTGTATGTGTTATGATGTATCATATCGTATTTAATTATATGTTATATAGGTTTCCATATCATCAATTCATAATTTTATAACGTATGATTATGGCTTCAAAAGTTACAGAGTATGTTATATGGCCATATGGCCTTATACGTGATTTTAATATGTCAAACATGAATTTTTCTACAAAATTTCCACTTATATGTGATTATGCATGATAAAATGAACAAAACGAAACTTGAATGGTTGGATTTGGTTTTATAACGAATCCGTGACGTTGAATTTTAGGAGTTTTTGTTCAAAACCTTCAAGAACACAAAGAACAGTGAAAATTTCATGTTTTAATCCTGTTAATTATGTGTTTTAACATGTTAAAATCATGCTAGAAGGGTTAAGTAGTGATTATGTGTGTATTATTATGAATGGGTATGATTAAATTCGTGTAGTAATAATTTAATTGGGATTTTTGGTTGTGTTCTGCAATTTTTCGCGAATTGCAGAACAGTTTCTGGTTCGTCACGCCGCGGCGCCAGTCTCGTGCCTTAACATCCGCGCCGCAGCGCCAAGAGTCCGGCCGCAGCGCCGAGTACCAGTACAACAGTGGCGCCGCAGCGCCACTGTCCAAAATGTTCAGAAATGAACTATTTTAAATGTCAAGTCTAGTAATGTGTTAGTAACTTAATGTAATGAACATAGAAATATGTTAGAAGTATAATAAGATGTTAAAATAGATGCTTAACATGTAAATAACATAATTGCATGTGGACTGAATTATTAAATGTATAGTTAGCTTATTATTCGTGAAGTGCTTATTATGTTACAATAAGTGTGATAATTTGACAAAGTATAGTCATAACCAAAGTTAGACAAAAAGAAAGAAGTTGCTATGATTAATTACATTATAATTGACTGGTATTGTGAACGTAAATGATATGTAGGAGTTAAATCAAAGAACTAGTTTAGTTAAAGTGTAATCTACGCACGAGGCAAGTTTCCTAATTTTACTTGTTATCATTATTCAAGTTTATAAATTTCGTCTAGTAAATTTTCATTATTATTAATCAAGTTCAATTTGTTATGCTAAAGATTAATTATCTTTTCAAAGTATGATTTTGTTATACAATAATTGTTCGATTGTATACCTCTTGAGTTTGTTATTCAATTTAAATATCATTATTTGTTGAACCTTGTTAGACTAGCGAACCCTTAATGATTCGACTAGTCCATAGTTGATGAGCGTTCTAAATTTCAAAACCCTTGATGAATTATCCAAACCAAACTTCCTTTGGTGCGGACTCAAATGTCAAATTGAGATGAACAACCCTGTATAGGGGATTACTTATGCGTTAGCGTTAAGATATTGTGCACAATATGGTACTAAGGGCTGATCCCCCTAAGTACGAGAAGAAGAGTCCATAGTCTTTTGACTGTTAAAGGTTTCAAGTATAACCCTTGATAACCTAGGACATAGTTCAAGGTCTTATGACCCTCAGATTTCTTTTAATTCTTGTTATTCATTATTGATTCAAAAGTTGAGCTTTATTTCAGAAGTCTTTGATTCACTCACATGTTATTATACAATGTTATTTCATTATTTTACTTGTGGGCAATAGTGCTCACTCTTGCGTAATAATAACATTGCAGTTAAGAACGAAAGAACCGACGAACCTTCCACTAGTAAAGGCAAGGGCAAGATTAGCAAGTAATGAAGACTGGCTATTATGTGGTTATGTAATGATATTCAGACTTGATGTTGTTTAAAACTTATTATTTGTTTATGTTTCTGTACAGATGTTTAAGGTTAGTATGACTTGGGATTGTATTTATTTTCTGATGTTGTAACCCCATAAGGGGAGGATTTATTTCTATCTATTGCATGGTTTGCATTTATTATGGGTAAATAGATATATGATGTTTGTATAGTGAACACCAAATCATGTGGGAATGGAAGTACCAGAATTTGGGGGTGTCACATTTTCTATATTAGATCTGTACCCCTACATGTTGGCTACACACTAGAACCTTTAGATCACAAAAAAGGATACAAGAACAATAAGTAGTGGAAGCCCAAAATAGGCCTCACGAACTGTTCTTCATTTCTGGGTAACCCAAAAAATGAAGAACAACTCTGACAGCTTGTTCAAGGCCCCAGATCTCACTCGTCTTATGTTGTTTGGCCATTTTTGTTGTTGGATCATGTAATGTTATATTAGGACTACAAGATCTGACCAACGTTTTGTCCAGAAACCTTATAGTTTACGAATTAAACTTGGTCAAACGTGCCCCCTCGTTAACTGCTTATGAATGTCTGGGTTGCTCAAGAACACCTAAGGCGACGTTTTCTGTCGCCAAAGGCTATAGCGACAGCTTTATTAATTTTAATTAATTTAATTTCTAAAAATCATTTAAAAATAGTAAATAAATTCCGAAAATTATAAAATTCGTTTTACAAATTATTTTAAGTCATAAAAATTAACTTTTAATAATTTGGCATATTTTCCATAAATATTAGTAATTATTTGAATATTTTTGATAATTAATTTATTTAATAAATGCATTAAATAAATTAACTAAAAATGATTTTATTATATTAAAAATCATTTTAAATGATAATAAGGTATTTAATAATATTTTAAGTTATAAAACATAACTTTTAATATTTTAAGATAAATTTTATTAATTATTTAATATTAATGATATTAGATTTATTTAATAATTATATGAAATAAATAGATTAAAAATGATTTTATTGGTTTAAAAATTATTTAAAAAGGATATAAAGGGTTTAAAAATATTTTAAGTTATTTTAAATGACTTTTAATATTTTAGTGAATAATACCTTAATATTTTAATATTAATGGTAATTGTTTAAGAATAAATTTTAATGTTTTAAAAATTTATTTTAGGGTAATATTAATACTTTAAAAATATTTTGAGTTATTATAAATAATTTTGATATTTTGGCAATAGTTTCATTAATAATTTAATATTAATTAAATATTAATGATAATAGAATTATTTAATATTTAAATTATTTAAAAGTGATTCTAGTGTTTGAAAAATCATGATAAATTATAATAATTATTTAAAAATTATTATAAGGCTATGAAAAAAAATAATATGACTGGTATTTAAAATATCCAGGATAATATTGAACTAAATGATAGAGTTTTAAACTCGATAATTACTTAATAAAGCCGTCGGTACACCGAAATGTTACCGAAATTGATCCAAAACTATATAGTTTGACTATATAAATGTCTGTTTATGATCCAATGACTGTTATAACTATCTGACAATGTGGTTAGGTTATGTGTTGACTGTAAATAACAGTACTATATGTTATGATATGTTATTCTAATCAATAGAACAATCTTATAAATGATAGGTCGTTGAATTAACGATAGAACTAAGTTGTGTAAGCAGCAGACCAGGAAAGTTCCCTAAACTTACTCCAATTATTATTGAGCAAGTTTCCTAACCAAACTCAAATTACATTGTGCAAGTATCCTAAACTCTTGTTTTACTTTATTCAACGGATATCGTAAGCAAGTTTCCTAACTGTACTCAAATTACATTGTGCAAGTATCCTAACCTTTGCATTTCTTTTATGCAATGGACATGAGTAAGAAAGTTTCAGAATTATATTATTGTAATACCAGATTATTAACTCTATTGCTATTTATTATGTATCCAAATATTTGTATTCATGCAAGTTCTTGAACTTTATTCGTACATTGTTTATCAGTACTGTATTACTATTAGATCCAGATATATATATATATATTCTGTTCGTTAAAGTATGGTTATACAAGTGCCCTCACTTGGATAATTGTTATACCTATTAAATTTCGATATGTATACATTGATTAAAAGCTGTCTAAGCTATTTGACTCGGCTAGACACAGATTTAAAAATATAGTTGAACATGATAGAACCTTATTGATATCCAACCGAATTGTTTGGTTTGGATTCCCGACTAAGTATGAACATCCCGAACATGGGAAAACTTTTGTGCGCCTAAGGCGGATATGATAAACGAGAATATCGTTCTGGTATATAGTATTGATCAATACGGGGCACATTGGGATGATCACCCACGTGCCTGTAAGTTATGATGATTTGCAGATGAAGTTCTATTAAACCTTATCGAAAATTGAAAATAAAGTTAAAAGTCTGTCGACTGCTCACCAATTATAGTCAGTACGTAGTTTCAAAATTGGAAATGAAATTGTTATGTTGTTTAGTGTTGCTTCAGTTTACTTTACAACTATTGCTTCGTTGTAGAAGTGTCGTTCAAAGAAAACATTTAATCATTTCAACTAATGTTTATTATTTGCTATTACTTGCTGGGCACTCCAATGCTCATTCTTGCTTAATTTAAATATTTTCAGCTAAGTATGATCGACCTGAAGGTTCAGGCAAGAACAAAGGGAAAGGAAAGTTAGCAGATTAAGTTTGTGTTATCTTATGTAATAGCTAGACTTAAATGATGATATTTATTAACTATCATGTAATGAAATATTTTAAAGGTCGCGTACCTGGGATTTAGACAGCTCTGATATGTAAATTAAATTTGATATTTATAACATTATTATTATTATTTCGCTCAAAAAATGGTATCGTGAAGCACTAAATTCGGGTTTCAAGTACCTGAATTTGGGGGTGTCATTTGAGCTCCCTCGGAGGGGCGTGGATAGCATTCTCATGAATTTGGCACTGATAACATCTCCTGACGTGGTCATTGCAGTCAGCTTTGAGAGAGAGCAAGTAATGTCCTGTTCTGAGGATATCTTTAACAAGGAGGGGACCGCTCATGTGTGGGCCACAAACTCCACCATGGACCTCATCCATAAGCCTCTGAGCTTGATCTTTATCCAGACATCTGAGGAGACCTAATCCTGCATCTCTTTTGTAGAGTACATCTCCGCTCAGGTAGAATTTCATAGCAAGTCGATGGATCCGCCTTTTCTCAGTCAGGCTCGCCTCAGCGGGTATAGATCCATCTCGTAGGTACTCCTCGATATGCTGATACCAAGGATGCTGGATGGGAGGTAGCTCATCTGATACTTTTCCAATGTAGTTCCCATAGGCTGGTGCCTTGTGCATGGCAAATATAATGCTTGGCATGTGTTCCTTGTCAGGTATATGAATCAAGGAGGCCAAAGTTGCTAACGCATCTGCAAAGTCATTCGTATTACGAGGAACGTGTAGAAATGAGATTTCTTTAAACTCCAAAGCCATCCGTAAAACTTGTCGATGGTAAGGCAGCAAATGTTGCTCTTTGGTTTGATAGATTCCCGTGGATTGTTTGACCACTAACTCCGAATCCCCAAAGATAGTTAATCGTCTGATGCCCATTGAACGGGCAAGTTTTAGCCCCATGATACATCCTTCATACTCAGCTGTGGTGTTGGTGCTGACAAACTACAATTTGACGACGACGGGATACTGCTCCCCCGTACCGGATACTAGTACTGCTCCAGCTCCAGAACCTTTCATATTAACAGCTCCATCGAAATATATCTTCTATGATTGGTGTGTATCGTACTGATGGTGTTGCTGAACTGTCATTACCCCTTCATCGGGGAAGTATGTTTCCAAGGGTTTGAAGTCCCCTGAAGGTGCGACGGCCAGTTGATCCATAATTCCTTGACCTTTGATGGACTTTTGAGTCACGTAGACGATGTTAAATTGTTGTAAGATCAACTGCCATCTGAATAGCCGGCAATTCAATATGGGTTTACTGAACACGTACTTGAGAGGATCCATGCAGGATATGAGATGGGTTGTGTGACCATGGAGGTAATGCTGTAACCTCATGGAAGCCCATGCTAAAGCACATCAAGTCTTTTCAATCAGAGTGTATTTGTGTTCACTGCTGTTAAATCTTTTGCTGAGGTAATAGATAGCTTGTTCTTGGCCTCTATCGTCTTTCTATCCCAGCATGCAGCCCATGGCATTATCACTTATGGACATGCACGTGAACAGGAGAACATCATCCCTGGATGGTACCAAAATAGGAGCTTTGACTAACTGCTCTTTGATTGTAAGGAACGCCTTCTGACACTCATCATTCCATTTCATGGAGGAGTTTTCCTTAACAGTTTGAAGATGGGCTCACAGGTTGCTGTTAGTTGAGAAATGAACCTGTTAATGAAGTTGATTCTTTCCAAAAATCCTCGTATTTCCTTCTCTGTCTGAGGAATGGGCATTTTCATAATGGCCTGGATTTTGGTGGGATCCAGCTTAATCCCCTTGTGGCTGATTAGGAATCCTAGCAACTTTCTTGATTTAATGCCAAAGGCGCACTTGGCTGGATTCAACTTCAAGTTGTACTTACGCAACCTGTTGAAGAGCTTTCTGAGATGGTCTAAGTGGTCTTCCTCCCTTTGGGACTTAACAATGATGTCATCCACGTAGATCTCTATCTCTTTGTGCATTAAGTCATGGAAAAGAGCCATCATAGCTCGTTGATAGGTGGCTCCGGCATTGATAAGGCCAAAAGACAACCGTCTATAGCAAAAGGTTCCCCGAGGCGTGATGAAAGCAGTTTTCTCATGATCCTCCTCAGCAACCATGATCTGATGGTACCCCGCGAAGTAGTCTGCAAATGAGTACATGCCGTATTGAGCAGTATTGTCAATGAGAATGTGGATAAATGACATGGGAAAGCTATCTATAAGGCAAGCTTTGTTCAGATCCTGATAATTCACGCAAACTCGCACCTTTCCTCCAGGTTTAGGCATGAGAACGATGTTAGATATCCATTCAGGATATGTGGACACTATGATAATACCAGCTTGAAATTGTTTCACAATTTTTTCTTTCACCTTTAAACTCCACTCAGGTTTCAATCGCTTGAGCTTCTGCTTGACTGACTTGAATCCCTCTTTAATGGAAAGGCGATGAAGGACAATGTCAGTGGACAAACCCACCATATCTTCATGAGACCATACAAACACATCCTAGAATTGGGTTAGTAGCATAACCATGTCATTCCTCTGTTTTGGGGTAAGGTCTGAACCAATCTGGATTAACTTAGGGCTTTCTAAGGTTTTGAGATTGAAGGAGGTGGTTTGATCAAGGTTGGGTTTATGTTTGTCTTCAACCCATTCTTTGATCTCTGGAGGCACCTCAATGTCCTCTTGTATTTCCATCAAGTCTGAGTTTAACTTTTCATCAAAGTTACAATCCTTATAGAGAAGAGGCATCTTATCAGCAAGTACAGACACATCTAAGTTCAGAGTCCTGAAACAAAATATGCTTCCACTTAGTATATATGACGTTGTTTAATCATACGAAGTGTTAGCATGTACTGACAAAACAACTGCTAATACTATACAGAAAAGTAAGCAGTTATAATATCTACAGGGCAGAAAGAGTTCCTGCCTATTTTACCCTCGTCGACCAATGCAAGGAGTGCTGCTCCAATTATCGAGGGCAAAGTCCCGGTGGACTGTAGTGATGGAGGGGCTGTCATTGTCCTCCTTATCCCGAATGATGACCATTATGTCTGGGCAATCATTGTCTGGGGTGTATCTGTTTGTATATTCATCATGGACAATGATGCGTATGCCTGACATCATTCTGACGATGTCCTATTTAATTCTTCGTTCCTCTTCTTCCACTGCGGGATCTGGAACAAAGACTTCCTTCTCCTTCACCGGTACTAGCTTGGGGAATAACATAGCCATTACGTTGGCTAGCACCTTTACCGAAGATTATGCGGGTTCGAGATTTGAAGGTGAAGATAATTGCCGCGTGGCTAAAGCTGAAGGAATTGGCTGATGCTTATGTGGATTCCTATGAATAGAACTGGTTGAATAGCCTAGTCCAGCTGTCCCAATTTGGCTAGATACTCTAATTGGGTGCTTAAGACCCTGGTGATCTTTACCCAACCCTTGTCCCGGTTGATGACCCAATGACATCATTTCTTGAGTAGCCAACATTACTTCGGCAGAAATCTTGGGTGCGGGAAATGGCGTTCCAATAGCATGGTATTGAGTGTTTCTCACTTCCAAGGCATGAAAACTGGCCGGTTCAACATCTAAATTGACGTTGATGAATGGTATGTCGCCATGTTGAGGACATTTTGGTTCAACGTTGACCGTGACTAGGCTATCGTTGATAATGTATTTAAGTTGCTGATGAAGGGTGGAGGGGACTGCCCCGGCCATATGAATCCATGGTCTTCCTAAGAGCAGGTTGTATCCTGAATCTATCTTGAGCTTGTGAAAAGATACGCAGAATGTGTGGGGACCAATCTCGATTAGCAGCTCAATCTCTCCGACTGAATTCCTCCAGGCTCCATTAAAAGCTTTAATAACCGTATGACTGCTTCGGATCCTTTTGAGAGTAACGTTCATCTTCAGCAAAGTAGCATAAGGACACATATTCAGAGACAAACCTCCATCTATCAAGACCCCAGCTAATATGTACCCGAAGGACAAAATCGCAATGGGCAATGACTTGTAATGACCGGTCCCTTCGGGCGGTATGTCATCATCAGTGAAAGATATCACATTGTTGTTAAAAATGTGAAAAACCAAATGTTGAAATTTTTCCACATTCACTGATTTCGGCAAGTAAGCTTCTTCCAAAACCTTCAATAAGATCTTCCGGTGATCCTCGAAAGTTAAAACTAAGTCCAATATTAAAGTTTGATGTGGAGCTTCTCTTAAGCTTAAAGCCACCTTGGCTTCATTTTGACCCATAGTGCGGAGGAACTTTTCAATCTTCTCCATGGGAATCTTCCCCTTTGATTTGATAGCAGGTTTCATCAGCCGTTGGGGAAGATACAATGGATTCTCCTTCGACACTGCAACAGTTGTATGAGAGGTGGATCCTTCAGCTTCTCCATAATTCCATGGAACTTTCGTTAAGCTGATAATAGGATATTGTACTCTAAATGGTAAGTTGATTGGCTCTAGTGCAGCCACTTTTAAAGGATTGTCAATTCCTCTAAGTTGAATTGCTTGTATTGTGAATGGTTTGACAGTCCCATAAGCCTCAACAGATATAACTGCTACCAATCTCTTCCATTTAGTAGGACAGGTATTCTCACTCTCACATAGCACAGTATCATCATCTGCTAGTTGTAGGACACCGTTATCGATTAGATTTTGAATAAGGTGGCGGAGTGCCCAATATTCTTCTGTGTTATGACCGCAAGAATGGGAGTGATATTGACATACTCCATCAGAATTAAACCGTCCTGAACGGGGATTAATTGGGGGTAGAAGGGAAGTGATCCTTCCTTCATTGATTAGCATCTGAAGGATTTCCTCCATAGGTTGGCCCAGGTATGTAAATTCCCTTCTATTAGCAAAATCCCGACGAGCTTTGGCATTTGCTCTCTTCGTCACTTTGTCTTTTAGTGTTTCATTTTCTGAAGGTGACGAGGGAGTATTCATAACAAAAGGGAGGAGACTAGCATGCTCCTGGCTGACTAATTGGCGTGTGACTTGATGCTGATAGGTCACCAGTTCGGCCAATTGCTCAATTTGCTTACACAAAGCTTTCATCTTTCGTTCCATTGCAAACTGGAACTTGGCATAATTCCATTTGTCAACATTGTCTTTGATGGTCTGGGATGATTCACCATTAAAATTAGAACTCTGTCCATTTCTCCAATTAATCATGTTGACCTCTTCCTCTTTGTGTTGAGGAAGAGGGTTATCTTGTACGTGAGGTTGATCTGGTTTGGTGACCACGATCTCACCGTTATCTATCAAATCTTGGATCTTGTGTTTCAAGGCCCAACAATCTTGAGTATCATGTCCAGGTGCCCCGAAATGATAAGCACATTTCTGAGCAGCATTAAAACCCCTCCCATTAGGGTTGGCTAGTGGAAGAAGATGTGTGATTTTCTTCTGAGTCGTCAGAAGAGTGAGAATGTTCTCGAGTGAGTCCCCTAAGGGTGTGAACACTCGAGGGCGTTTAACTTCTCCACCTTTTGGTAATGGAGGGTTTGAAGACTGAGCTTGAAAGGGAGTATAATTTCTCCTCTGGATAGGCATGTTCTGATTGCCTTTATGTCCTTGTAGTATCAAGGAAATATCCTCCTCTTTCTTTTTATGGACCCTCCGAGGGTTGTTTCCATAATTTTCGGATTGGATGTGCTCAGCAACAACTTTAAGGGCAGCTAGGTCTTGAATCTTTCCTGACTTCAATCCCATCTCAACCATCTTCCCGTGTTTAATCATTTCAGAAAATAGTTTACCAATGCCAGCTAAGACTCTTTCATAGAAAGGAGCTTCTTGTATGTCTATGAAGGTCATAACCATTTCTGATTCCGGCATAGCGGGAATAACTTAAGTAGCAAGGCGCCTCTACCTTTGATCATACTCTCTAAAAGACTCATTGGACTGTTTCTTGACCTTGGTAATTTGGTACCGGTCAGGAGCCATCTGAGACTGGAAGCTGTATTGTGTGAGGAAGGCGTGAGCTAGCTCTTCCCAGCTATGGATCTTTAAGTTGTCTAATCTGGTATACCACGAACGGGCTTCTCCACTCAGACTCTTCTGGAACAGCTGCATTCTGAGCTTCTCATCCTCTGCATAAGATCCAAGTTCTCCAATGAACACCTTCAAATGTGTGTAAGGATCTCCTAATCCGTCATACTTTTTGAAGTCAGAAGTCTTAAACTTCTCTAGATAATGAACACCAGGGAATATATAAAGGTCAGCATATAAGACACTTCCGTGTACTCCAATTCCATTGATAGAACGAAGGGTTTCTTCCATTTGAAGGACTTTCTTCCTGATGTCACCGGTATCTGGATCTCCTATGAGATGGGTGGCATCATGAATTTTGTTAGTCGTATCCAACTGAAGTTCAGGTACTATAATGGCTTTATCAGGACCTTGGGTTCCTCTTTATGTAGAGGAATCAGCATGTACGGGTATCCGTGGACCCTGAGTAGACTGGTGTAGTTCTTTAAGAAGAACAACAAAATCTTTGATTTGTTTACTTAATCCATCAAATTCTTTGCGAGAAACTGGATTAAGGTCAGTCTAGTCGGATGATGACATAATTAACTGTAGGCTCGCGGCCTTTTTGGACTTTGACCAGGTAGTAGGTCCGATTGTTTCCCTGTAAAAGACTTGCATAGTTTAGTCTTAGGGAATGGGTAAATGTTTACATGCTCTGTGATGTGTCCGTTTTAGGAATTTTGTCCTGCAAAATGGATGTTAGCTGTTTGTAATTCAGGATAGCATGTATGTATACACATTTCTTCATATTTCTCATTACATGGAGATGAATATGGAATGAAATTACAAGCAATTGAATTTACGAGTAATTTTGAAATGAGAAAGCGTGAAGAGACTTTCCTCCACGTTTGGTTTATCAGAGGCTGACATATCTTAGGTTACTCTCGCGGTTTTTAGGCATGAAAGTTCCCAAATCATCGTAATTTACTCAACGGAAAGTTAATCCGGTCTTTCAGCTGGAGCGAATTTGGGTGGTGCCTTTCCTGAGCCTCGTTGGAATTAGTCTTCTTACGAGTCCAGTAATCAAACACCGACAGGATAGCCTCCTGGTGGAGGAACCATACAACATACATTTACATACAACATGTCTCACCGTTTATGAAAATGATGACATGTGCGAAGCACTAATATCATAAGCAGATATAGTGTAAAGCATTAATCGCAGTAAAATATATGCATTCGTACACATTCATCAAATGTAAATACAACATCCACACACAAGCATATAACAATTTTGAAAAGCATGTAATAGCGGCTTAAGTCCTCTTACTAGTGTCCTTAACAGAGTCGCCACCTGTCGACGTCGGGATTTTTATTTGTCCCTTTTCGTTTCTTGTTCTTTGGTGTTCTCATTTTAGGTGAGATTTGTTTGAAAAAACAAGTGAAAAAGGTCCGACATGTATCATGTCGACGATGGACTGTTAAGAGTCGTCAGTTGGTTTTTTATATGGTTGTACCAACACAACCGAGAAAAGGTTTGCACATTGACCCAGTGATGTGACACTACTAAAAAGGTCTTTGATATCGAGATTCATTTAGGGTCCGGGGACATGCTTATGCGGAGGGAAGGTGTTAGGCACCCCCCGACATCCGTGTCCCCACGGTGACTGCCACTTTTTAAGAAACTGTTGTATGAATGTGTGTATGTGTGTGGGTCAATGTGCTTTTGTATGGAAGTAGTGCAAGGCCTCGTTCGTACCTATATACACAGGGTTTAAATTTGTGTAAAAATTCAGTTTTAAACAAGATATAGCAGTGATGTTTTGTAAGAAAAAGGTTTTTCAAACCCTTGTGCTCAATAGTAATTGAGATCTTTTACACTTCCACTTTTTATTAAGTGTTCGACTTAATTGCTTTTAATTTTCGAAATGCGAGTCATCTTCGAGAAAATAATGTACAAAGCGGTGCCGAACTCCTCGTGGGCATGATAACCATCTGAGGAAATCCAGACACCATGAATAAATTTACAAGCTGCTTATAGCTGAAAATGTCCATCACGGGAACCGAATCTAGATTCAGTAGACTGAATCTATGATCACATGATTCCTAGGCTCACATGATGCCGCAATTGATATGAAAGCAGTAAGCAGGTATATATATAAAAGCTGTAAATATATATATACAGACATGATCAGCCACCACGAAGCACCTCCATGCGGGATTAAAAATATAAATAAAGCTGTAAAAGCAATCAACCGCCACGGAGTGAACTCCAGGCGGGACGAAATGTAAGGAAAGATGTACAAGCGATCAACCGCCACAGAGTGAACTCCAGGCGGGACGAAATGTAAAGAAAGCTGTAAAAGCGATCAACCGCCACGGAGTGAACTCTAGGCGGGACAAAAATATATATATATATATATATATATATATATATATATATATATATATATATATATACGAAAGTAATTAAACGCTCCAAACATAAGTCTAGGCTCAATCGAGGCATAACTCGATAATATTAGTCTATATATAAATATATATATATATATATATATATATATATATAAATATATAAGTATATATATATATTTATTTATACAAACTGAAATGAAACCACAGACCGAAGTCTGGGCAAACACACGCAACACGACTCTCACGTGAAGAATGATGTGTGCAAAGATGAAGAAAAAGGCTTTAAAGTATGTAAGAAGGATTACAGTGGGCTGCCAAAGAAGACTTCTATAACTTGAAGTGGATGAACACTCGGCTCCCGCCGGTACAAAGAGTAGCTATATGTGAGTTTACAAGTGTTTAAAATGAGAAAGCACTCAGTTTAGGGTGAGTACAGAGCAAATTTGACAAGGCTTCCTTGCCTTTTTTCTCTTACAAATGGCCACCCCAAGCCCTCTATTCATAGAGGGGGGAGTCGCATGTGTACCTGCGGCTAGCAGCAGATGTACCTGCGGCTGCTGGGGGTGCTCCGGGCTCCGTGGGTCCCGCCGTCTCACAGTACGTGTATGCATACAACGTGATGTCCGGTCGAACTTTCAGAATTGTAATCCGGGCATCCGACTGAGGTATGTATGACCTATTTCGGACCGCCGTTGTCGAGAGTTACGCAATGACATGGGATTAGAGGTTGTACAAAGTCAGGAAGATGGGACCATGCCCTCCGGTCTTCAAGCTTCAAATTCTATCCGTTACCCTGCGTAATAGTCACTCGGGATTGAACTTCCTTGGTTCTTGTGGGACATTGTTGTGTAGAAATGTATGTATGAAATGTTGAGACGGTATGGTGTGGCGTCAAGGTGGCAAGATGATGACTTTTGCCCCTCACCGGGGTTATCTCTGGTTTGGGCTGATAAAGTAGACGTTGCTCAGGGTTATCTCTGAGATTGGACTGCTGTAAGTGTTGAAGGTCCCCTGTGTCATCTCTGAGGTGTGCCTGTCTTCCCGGGGTTATCTTCGGGTCTTGTACTGAGTGCCTCGGTGTAAGCGCCGAGGTTGAAGCTGATTGCATGCATTTGGAACAAGCATTTTCGGGGTTATATCCGGAACTGCCACTGCATTCCTTAGGGTTATCTCCAAGGTTGGAACTACTACTCCCAATGTTATGTCTGGGTCTGAGACTGAATATCTCAGGGTTATCTCTGAGATGAATCTACCTTCTTCGGTGGAATTTTCGATTTTGGAACTGCATGCCTCGAGGTTATCTCCGAGGTTGGACCTGATACTCCCGGTGTGTGTTCTGGGGTTGAGACTGAAATGCCGATAGTATCCAGACTGAATGTGAGCTGTCTTTCAGGGTTATCTCTGAAAGACGAATCTGCCCTCCTGCAATGTCAGTAACAAGTGTGCAGAAAATTTTGAGTGTCTACACGCCTGATCCGTTGCTAAAGGGGGATGAGCAATGTATGTTAGATAAATGTGAGCTTAAGATCCGAACGGTATATATATATATATATATATATATATATATATATATATATATATATATATATATATATATATATATATATATATATAATATTCACTACACTTATAATAATATAGAAAAAGTCTAGGGGCCTTCGGACTTTGCCGACATGTCTAGTCATTGACCATTTTTTATGACTTTTAAATAAATTATAATATTTATTGGAATTAGAATTTTTACAGAATTCAGTAATTTAGGTGTCGTTTGAATATATGTAAAAAATAGAGTTGCACATACTGTACAACCCTGTTAAAAATATGTATCCAAATGACATCTAAATCACTAGATTTTGTAAAAATTTCAGTTCTAATAAATATTATAAATTATTTCGGAGTCATAAAAAAAAATTGCCTGGTCGGCAAAGTCCGATCCCCCTAGAAGGACTGAATAATATCCGCAACATTGGAGTTTCCAAAATTGAGAGTTATCAGATATGCTAGTGAGGGACAAAATTATCATATTATTTATTTTACAAGGTTATTTTTGGTAATATAAAATATTTCATTTTCCATCCCTCCAAATCCTCTCACTTTTGAGGGAAAAATTTTGAACCAAAAATTAAATCAATTTTACCTCCGAATATCTTCCGTTCTCTTCTAAAAAAACTCACAAACATAAAATTTAGAGAGATTTTAATTATTTTCACATAAACTTATAAGAGTAAACATCACCATTTTCTGTTCCAGTTTACAGCATCAATTTCTATTTCCCAATTTCCTTCTTCCATTTTTTGTTCTCTCATAAGAATTTTTAAGCTCTTTCTTCCTCCGTCATCGACACCCACCACCACTGTCACTTCACCTAAAATAACTCATAGCCGTACTATTATTAGTAACTTAATTTCTTTAAGTATTGACAAATCGTGTCCCCACCTCTGACAACTCGAGCTTTCGAGAGTCGACTCTAATATCATATGTAATAACCCGAGTCTAATTCCAAATTCAAATCGAATTAAATTCAAAAATTCTTAAGTGAATGTACTATTATTAGTAGTTTAATTCCTTACATACAAACACATTTTTCTAACATGTTTCAATGTGGAACTAGAGTATTACATTACCCACCACCATCACTACTACCGTCACTTCACCCACCACCACCGTCACTTCACCCACCACCACTATCACCACAACCGTCACTCACTACCATCCACCGTCACCACCCATCAGCACCATCAGGGCCGGCCCTGAGTTTTTAAGGACCTAAAGCGACAACAAAAAATGGGTCTTTTACGAATTGCTATTAAGATAAGCATTAAAAAAACTAAGAACTTTCCCTGAACAAAAGAGCATCAATACCAAAGAACCAAATAATACAAGTCTGCCATTGAGATTTGGGTCTATTTCATTGGGTAAATTTTTGTGGGTCTTTAAATTTAAACTGACGTGGACTGGGCTGGGCTGGGCTTTTTTGTTTGGGTATATATATACATAACACAAATACCTCTTGGGGGCCCTAAAAATGTGTCAATTTTAGTGGGCCTAAAGCCCGGGCACCTTGGGCTTTAGCCTAAGGCCGGTGCTAACCACCACCTTCACTCACCATCATCCAATATTATCACCATTGCCATCACTCACCACCATAATCTATCACCAGCACCAACCAAATCACATTATCACCACTATGATCTACCATAATTCTCACCCCATACAAACCACCAACAAGATCCACAACCACCATTCACTCCACCACCTAATTTTGTAGTAAGATTTGTTGGCTTGCAATTGAATGATGGAAGAGACGACCAAGAGATAACTTGTGTTAGAGAGATGAAGAGCCGCTTGCGTAATTGATTAAAATTTTAAGTTTACGAACGACGCCGTATCATGGTGCTTTGGAAATAAGGTATATCTCGTTATCAGATGTACACATTTCTCAACTTATAATTTATAAAAGCTTAAATATAATTTACTATCCTAAACTATAGTCCATATTTCATTTCGGTGATTCACTTTTCAATTTTATCAATTAAATAATTGAACTATTTTTTTTAATTCCATCAAATTGAGTCTGCCACGTCAGAAATTACTAACGTGACCCTCTGCTAGGATTTTGTTCAGCTGATGTATAATTAAAAAAATGTTATTTTTAATATTTTATTAACATTCATTGTTTAGTCAAGGGTAAATTTGTCAAACCATAATAACAAAACCAAAAACATTTAATAACTAAAATAACAATTATTGAGCAAAAGAATATTAAAAAATATTTACCCATTTCCCCTTTACTCTTCCTCTTCCCCTTTCCTTTACCCATTTCCGGTGGCGGTCCCCTCCCCGTGAACCCAGCTGCAAAAATTTTCTTTTATCAATCATAATCAAAACCCCACCATCTCCAATCTAAATCTCTGCGGCTGATACCCACAAAACTCTCATTCCCCAATCTGAAGAAGTTAAAAATGTAGTAAATGAGTTTTAGTGTTTTGATTTAGGGAATCCCCAATCATTTGCAATTCCGCATCTAACTCGGTAAGATCTGAAAAAAAAAATAAAAAATTATGATCTAAAGTGGTGGTCGTTTGGGGCTTATGGATATGGGGTTTTGGATCTCGATGGATGATGGGGTTAGGGTTTAGAAGTGGGATTGGTTAGGATATAGGGTTCTTAAATCAGATCTTGAATATGCCTGTATGGGTTTGTTTTTAATTTCGGTGGTATACTTGTTTGTGTTAGTGAAGTCATATGTTTCGTTAGTGGAGTAGTCTAACAGGACCTCAAAGTGTTGCCATAGTCAGGAACTTATGAGTACCACAAAATCTTAAAACACCCACTTAAGTAAGAAAATATGTACGTCCTGCTCCACCACCTATTAATTTTGAATTTCATGATTTGGTATTTTTTTTGTTTTGATATGATGTAGTTTGGTGGCTACATTTAGATTCATTTTTTTTATTGGACCACATTTGCTTTAAATTGCGATTTCTCTAATTCTTGTTATCAGTCTCTGCTGGTGTAAGACCCCAACTTTTATAAATAAAGATGAATTTTCTATAAATATCATTTTTGAATATTATGGAGTTAATTTGATATAATGTTATAGTTGTGGGTAATATTTATAAATTTTGCAAAGTACGCAAGTTGTTATATAATATTCGATTGGTCGGAGAATATTCGTTTTAACAGAGAATATTCGTACAACGACACAATCATTGGTGGACCCCATAACGGAATTATTATCAGATTGAGAAAACGATAAAAATATTTTATTAAAAATAACGGCGGAAGTTTTACCATTGATACTGTTGAACTACTCGGTAGTAAAAGTACAGTAATACGTGTGGTTGCATAGTAGCACACGGTATTGATTATTAATGCTTATGTGAGAAGTCACTCAGTTTGATTCAATTATTGTCAGTTAATAATATGAATTATTTAGCGATAATGACGTTTTGTTTTATTCATATTATTAACGTAATAAAACAGAAACATCTTTTTATATAAAACAGAATACTTTATTAAAGTTATTCTATAAATAGAATATATTATATTTTATTTAAAAGATTTTTCTTTAAATATGGACCGTCAGATTAAAGTAATCAATCTGGACTGTTCATGGATAAGTTACTATGCATTCTATTTTTCTATAAATAGCAGCTCATTCCTTCATTATTTCTTACGAATTCACTGAACTCTAGAGAGAGAAACTATTGAGAGAGAGAAGAAGAGTATTCTGCTACTTAACTACTTCCTTATTTCAGCTCTTCTTTAAAATGGTAAGGGGTGTTATTCTTTCTTATTCATGAAGAGAACTGTTGTTATTTCATTATTTATTAGTCTGTTGGAATAACCTGTATACGCGGTCTACCCTATACTTGGTGACATTCTTCTGTTATTCTGTTGGAACATCTTGTCTGTGTGTTTTACACCGGACCTGGTTCCGTTTTTATTATTATTCTGTTGGAACATCCTGTCTGTGTGTTTTACACCGGACCTGGTTCTGTCTTGTTATTATTCTGTTAGAACATCCTGTCTGTGTGTTTTACACCGGACCTGGTTCCATTATTTATTATTCTGTCGGAATATCCTGTCTGTGCGTTTACGCCGGACCTGTTTCTATTATTTATTATTCTGTTAGAATAACCTGTCTGTGCGGTCTATCGCATGCCGGGTGATTTTTTTTGTTATTTCATTCTTTACTATACTCAGTTGGTTAAGTTTTAACTTATATACTCCATGAAATTAGTGGAATATCCTTGATAATTGCGGTTCATCCAGTATCTTTTCATGAAAATATTCTTCTAAGCATTCTTAAATTTTACTCCATAAAGCAGTATCATGTTGACAATTTGGACGTCGTTAATTCTTGGATAAATTAATTCTTGAACTTATTTTATTGAATTCTTATATCATTGTCATCATCCTCATGTTTATAAAATATTAAAAGTCATCTGTGGCCTGTAGTGCATAGATGGACTTGGTATGATTATGACCAGGGATTATTCGGTATAATCATGACCGTAATGTTACAAATGATATGGTAAAAGTCCTCATTGGCCCGTAATGCGTTGATGGACAGTTGTTGGCATGATCATGAACATTAATGAATACACGAATATCCTTGGCCGTAGTGCAGGGGTGATTCGATGATGTGGATTATTTTATTAAGTTGAGTCCCAGCGATCACAGTGTTGAAAAACCTTTTAAATCATAAAAGATAGTAGAGTTTATTTTCTACTTGACTCTTTTAATGGATTACTTGTTCCGCTACAGTTAAACTTGATGTCTATTATATTTTATCAGTTTAACATTGCTGAAGGCTAATGATAATTTATTCTCCATTATCTTAGTCATAATATTTCTTACTGGGCTAGTTGAGCTCACCCTTTCTTTCACTGTTCTCTTTAGGAAATGAGAACGTAGCTGGGGCAAGTCGGGGAACGGAGTGATGGTCCGAATGATAATATTAGTTAGTAGTCCTCACTATTCTATGTAATAGTGTGTTAATAAATGTACTGAGGACTCCTTTTGAGTATGAATACTCTCTAGAAGATAATATTTGTATTCAAACTCACAGTTTATGTTTTGTCGTATTGTACACGACAGTTGTATTAGTAAGTTGTATTTGTATTCTGTACTATGTATCTGATGACCCAAGATGGGTGATGTATACCTAATTTTGGGGGCGTCACAGTTGGTATCAGAGCTTAGGGATATGATCCCTGGCTAAGATGTGAGAATAGAACTAGGAGTGGAGAGACGGGAAATTCCTTCGCTAGTATGACCTACCTAAGTTTATTTGCATAGTATTTAATTGGTCGGTCATAATATAAGGATAATATATGACATATCAATTAACTTTTATTTTGTGACAGTATCTAAAAATGGCATCTGAGAATGTTGAGAATAGCAATGGAGCACAGGCGACTGTTGATTCACCACATATCAACAATCAGGATAATGTGCATCCGGAAGGTGACAATCCTCATGCAAACAACAACACTGACCAGATGATGAATGATGGAATATTCAGAAACTTTATGCAGTTCATGTAACAGCAGGCGAGAGCGGCTCCTGTCCAAACTATAGGTGGAAACACTGAAAACTCTCGGACGGTCACTGCTAAACAGTTCAAGGAGCTGGGACCACCAGAGTTTAAGGGAGAGCCAAAACCACTTATAGCGGAAATATGGATAAAGCAGATTAACAAGATATTTGATGTCTTGGGATGCTCCGAGGAGCAAAAGGTTCCCTTTGCCGCCTTTATGTTGCGAGGAGAGGCAGATTACTGGTGGGAATCGATTAAGCGTACTCAACCTGCCGCACTGAAGATGTCTTGGGAGAAGTTCCAAGAGCTGTTCAATGACAAATACTTTCCCGAAAGTGTTCGTCACATGAAGGAGGTGGAGTTTATCAAATTGGAGCAGAATAATATGACCGTGTCGCAGTATGAGGCTAAATTTACTGAGTTGTCCCAGTTTGCATCCCACTTGGTGGATAATGAAGAGCGAATGACGCGAATATTTTTGCGAGGTTTGAAACCTGAGATACGTCAACATCTTATTTCTCATAAACTGTGTTTGTATTCAGATGTTGTGAATAGGGCTCAGTTAGTGGAGCGCGATAACGAGTCAACGCAACCAAAAGAGAGCAGTCGACAAAATGATAATACCAGTGAAAGCAGTCATCGAAGCGGTGACAACAAGCGTGGAGGGAATCAACAGGCCATAAATGGTAACCACTTCGGTGGTAATCAGGGCCAAAACAATAAGAATGGTCATTTCAAGAAGAGGAGATTCAACAATGATGTAAAGACGTCAGCACCAGCACCCGTTGTTAAGGAAGGAGAACGACCACCTATCATATGTTTCAAATGCGGAGGGGAGGGGCACATCAGTCCAAACTGCGCGATGCCGTCTAAAGCATGTTATAATTATGGAAGAGAAGGTCATTTAGCTCGATTTTATCGTTTACCAAAAATAAGTTCAGCCAAGATGGAGACACCAAAGGCCGTCCCAGAAAAGTCAAAACCGGTAGTGCAAGGGAGAGCGTTTGTTGTGACCTCCCAGAAAGCAAGGAACCCGAATGAGGTCATCACGGGAATTGTTAGACATTGGCTTTATTCGTCCTAGTACTTCTCCTTGGGGTGCTCCTATTCTATTCGTTAAGAAGAAAGATGGAAGTATGCGGCTTTGTATTGATTATCGAGAGTTGAATCATGTCACCATAAAAAATAAGTACCCATTGCCACGTATTGATGACCTGTTTGACCAGTTGCAAGGAGCACAATTTTTTTCAAAGATCAATCTTCGTTCTGGATATCATTAGCTGAAGGTTAGAACTGAGGATATTCCAAAGACGGCTTTCAGAACTCGGTATGGGCATTATGAATTCCTAGTCATGTCCTTTGGATTGACTAATGCTCCTACTGCCTTCATGGATATGATGAACCGGATATTCAAGGAATATTTGGATCACTTTGTGGTCGTCTTTATTGATGACATCCTTATTTATTCCAAAAGTCATGAAGATCATGAGCAACACTTGAGGCTGGTACTCCAAAAGCTTTGTGAATACAAGCTTTATGCCAAGTTGAAGAAATGCGAGTTCTGGTTGGAGGATGTAGCATTCCTTGGGCACGTAGTATCAAGTCGTGGAATATCAGTTGACCCGGCAAAGATTGAAGCTATTCAAAGCTGAGAGCAACCTAAATCAGTGACCGAAGTACGTAGCTTTCTTTGTTTAGCTGGTTATTATCGGAGATTCGTGGAAGGATTTTCTCGAATCGCTACTCTATTAACACAGCTGACTCAGAAAGATACAAAGTTCGGTTGGAGCAAAGAATGTGAGAAGAGTTTTCAAGAACTCAAGAGGAGACTCATTTCAGCACCTGTTCTAACAATACCATCTGGCTCGGAGGGATTTGTCATCTATAGTGATGCTTCGAGCAAAGGGTTGGGATGCGTTCTCATGCAACATGGAAAAGTCATAGCCTATGCATCAAGACAACTCAAGGAATATGAGAGGAATTATCCTACTCATGATCTAGAGTTGGCAGCTGTTGTCTTTGCACTTAAAATTTGGAGGCATTACTTGTATGGGGAGAAGGTGATCTTTACGGATCATAAAAGCCTCAAATATTTCTTCACTCAAAAGGAACTCAACATTCGACAACGACGTTGGGTTGAACTGTTAAAAGATTATGATCATACCATTCAATACCATCCTGGAAAAGCGAACGTGGTAGCTGACGCATTGAGTAGAAGATCATATGCAAGTACGAGTGCGATATTGTCAACACAAAGGCCCATTTTGTATGACTTGCAAAGGATGGAGATAGAGTTAAAGACTCCAGGGACCCATGTGATGATGACGAATATACGAGTAGAACCAACTTTAATCGATAAAGTTAAAGTTGCTCAAGCTACAGACCTGGAGCTGATGCGTATGAGGAAGAAAGTGCAAGAAGGTGTTATGCCGGAAGCAAGAATCGATGAAGAAGGAATACTTCGAGTCAACTCCAGACTTTGTATTTCTAACAACCCTGATTTAAAGTATGAAATCATGATGGAGGCACACAACACACCGTTTGTAATCTATCCTGAAAGTACCAAAATGTGTCATAATCTTCGTCATACATTTTGGTGGAGCAATATGAAGAGAGAGATAGTGCTGTTTATCTCGAGGTGTTTAACTTGTCAACGAGTCAAAGCGGAGCATCAAGTACCAAAAGGTCCATTGCAACCACTTGAAATTCCAAAATGGAAGTGGGAGCACATTACCATGGATTTCGTTACCGGTCTTCCTAGGGTTTCTCAAAGTATTGATGCGATTTGGGTCATTGTTGATAGATTGACCAAGTCTGCTCATTTCTTATCGATACGAGAAACTTATACACTTGAACGTCTTGCTCATATGTACATAAACGAGATTGTAAGACTGCATGATATGCCAGTATCCATAGTTTCTAATCGAGACCCAAGATTCACTTCACGATTTTGGGTTAGTTTATAAAAAGCTATGGGCACAGATTTACGATTTAGTTCGATATACCAGGTACGTACCCTAATTTCGAGGGCGAAATTTCATAAGAAGAGGAGGTTGTAAGACCCCAACTTTAATAAATAAAGATGAATTTTCTATAAATATCATTTTTGAACATTATGGAGTTAATTTGATATAATCTTATAGTTGTGGGAAATATTTATAAATTTTGCAAAGTACGCAAGTTGTTATATAATATTCGATTGGTCGGGGAATATTCGTTTTAACAGAGAATATTCGTACAACGGCACAATCATTGGTGGACCCCACAACGGAATTATTATCGAATTGAGAAAACGACAAAAATATTTTATTAAAAATAACGGCGGAAGTTTTACCATTGATACTGTTGAACTACTCGGTAGTAAAAGTACAATAATACGTGTGGTTGCATAGTAGCACACTGTATTGATTATTAATGCTTATGTGATAAGTCACTCAGTTTGATTCAATTATTGTCAGTTAATAATATAAATTATTTAGCGATAATGACGTTTTGTTTTATTCGTATTATTAACGTAATAAAACAGAAACATCTTTTTATATAAAACAGAATACTTTATTAAAGTTATTCTATAAATAGAATATATTATATTTTATTTAAAAGATTTTTCTTTAAATATGGACCGTCAGATTAAAGTAATCAATCTGGACCGTTCATGGATTAGTTACTATGCATTCTATTTTTCTATAAATAGCAGCTCATTCCTTCATTATTTCTTACGAATTCACTGAACTCTAGAGAGAGAAACTATTGAGAGAAACTATAGAGAGAGAGAAGAAAAGTATTCTGCTACTTAACTGCTTCCTTATTTTAGCTCTTCTTTAAAACGGTAAGGGGTGTTATTCTTTCTTATTCATGAAGAGAACTGTTGTTATTTCATTATTTATTATTCTGTTGGAATAACCTGTATACGCGGTCTACCCTATACTTGGTGACATTCTTCTGTTATTCTGTTGGAACATCCTGTCTGTGTGTTTTACACCGGACCTGGTTCCATTTTTATTATTATTCTGTTGGAACATCCTGTCTGTGTGTTTTACACCGGACCTGGTTCCGTCTTGTTATTATTCTGTTAGAACATCCTGTCTGTGTGTTTTACACCGGACCTGGTTCCATTATTTATTATTCTGTCGGAATATCCTGTCTGTACGTTTACGCCGGACCTGTTTCTATTATTTATTATTCTGTTAGAATAACCTGTCTGTGCGGTCTATCGCATGCCGGGTGATTCGATGATGTGGATTATTTTATTAAGTTGAGTCCCAGCGATCACAGTGTTGAAAAACCTTTTAAATCATAAAAGATAGTAGAGTTTATTTTCTACTTGACTCTTTTAATGGATTGCTTGTTCCGCTACAGTTAAACTTGATGTGTATTATATTTTATCAGTTTAACATTGTTGAAGGCTAATGATAATTTATTCTGCATTATCTTAGTCATAATATTTCTTACTGGGCTAGTTGAGCTCACCCTTTCTTTCACTGTTCTCTTCAGGAAATGAGAACGTAGCTGGGGCAAGTCGGGGAACGGAGTGATGGTCCGAATGATAGTATTAGTTAGTAGTCATCACTATTCTATGTAATAGTGTGTTAATAAATGTAATGAGGACTCCTTTTGAGTATGAATACTCTCTAGAAGATAATATTTGTATTCAAACTCACAGTTTATGTTTTGTCGTATTGTACACGACAGTTGTATTAGTAAGTTGTATTTGTATTCTGTACTATGTATCTGACGACCCAAGATAGGTGATGTATACCTAATTTTGGGGGCGTCAAAGCTGGTATCATTTTGGGATGTTATATTCATAATTTTCTTTCATTATAAGCTCTATTAATTGTTTGCTTGGATTCGATTATGTTAGCTGGTTTGTGATCCCCTATAAATGATTTGTTTACTGGTGGATTTTATTTCATCGTCGAATTTTTTGGGAGTTTATGCCGGAGTTGGGCCAGAAGCTACGGTGTTAAGAGGTTTTGTCGGAGTCTTGCCGGTGAGAATTTCTGGAATTTTGGTTTTATAATTCATTATTTGTTTGAAGGAATAAGTAGTTAATTTGTTTGTGGACACTCGAAAATTCGTTTTCCTGTTACTAACTATGCAAGAGGGCAGAAACGTCTTTTTCACTCTCTAGAGATAACCCAAGAGGACTACAACATCAAATTAAACCCCGGAGATAGCACCATGGGACATTAAATTGACCTTGGAGACAACCCCGAGGAAAGACAAAATCAACAGCAGTCAAACCCCGGAGATAGCCCCGAGGGATAGCCAAAAGTAACTTTAACCCTAGAGATAACCCCGGGAGGGCAAAAATGTCATTTTGACAAAATAACATTAACAACCACAGTATAGCTGCAGATAGGGTTACGAAGAGCCATTGCAGCAATTTCGAGCATAAATTATGCAAAACAGCTCAACGGACTTTCTACGAAGACTCGAATATGCTAGTTTGGTCATGGACCCATCTTCCCGGATTCGAAAAAGGGAAAGCCTCATGTCATTGTGTAGCTCTCGAAAAGAGATTTTTAGAAAGGTATGACACACCTCCATCGGATTCCCGAATTACAATATATGAAGGTTTAAGTAGACTGCGCGTTGGTCGGAGTGCACGTACTTCGAGACAGTGGCTCCCACCAGGATCAGCCACAGGTAGACCCGTGGCTGATCGTGTCTATATAGATGGCCTCCCCCAAGCTCATTTATAGATAGAAAGAGAGAAAAAAAGGTCCAAGAGAGAGAAATCAGGCCCTTTGAGAGTGAAAGACAACTTTTCTTCTGTTTAATCTTTGTAAATCTCTTATATAAACACTCTTATACATATATATAGCAACATATCAAGTTTTAATCGGTGGAAAATGAGTTTTGAGGCGCTTAAAGCCGTTTGATAGCCATTCTCGTGCCTAACTTTAAGATTTCGCCAGATCTAGCTTCTTCGCTTGCTCTAATATGTATATAAGCATTATACATACTTTTTTAACGGTTAATATTGTTCAGATTTGAAGTTTTAATCGTTTGTTTCTTGTAAATAGTCAATATTTGAGCTTTATTGACTAGATCTGTACTGGATCTAGCTTTTAATCGGTTCAAAAGTTGTGAAACTTGAACCCGGAAGATAGAATGGCTAATATCTGTACAGATCTAGTTTTCGTTCTAGTTTTTGTAAATATTTAGCAACCACGCAACCCTAGATCTGTATCTAGAGGACGCTGGAAGCTTTGGCTACGCGTAAGGATTTGACTGATGAATCCTTTATTTTGCGACATTTAGAGTAAATATATCTGTTTTATTTTAGTATATTGGTTATGCAAGCTATTTATGTAATATTATGTGAGCCTAGGAGCCACATGATCTAAGATCCAACTGACGGATTTAGATTTGGTTCCTATGATAGACCCTTTTCAGTTGTACAGCTAGCTTGTAAATTTTGTAATTGTAAATCTAGGACCTTAAAACGGTTATCCGGATTTAAGGTCCTCGTAATAGTAAAAATCCTATGTGTGGTGCTCGGGCATACTTTGATGGCTTTCATGCCCATAAGGAGCCCGAAGATACTTTGCATGTCGAGAATAAAATCAAAATAAGCTGAATACGGAATAAAATGGAAGTATCAAACGCCTCAATCATAAAGGTTTGAAAACCTATTTTCAAAACATCACCTTTATTTATCTTGTATTAAAATTTAACTTTTATACAAGTCAAACCCAATTAACTATAATACACACACACACACACACAAAAACTAGGGAACAAAATGCGCGGTAACCTTGTTTCACAAAAGTCGGGAGGTGCCTAACACCTTCCAACCACTTAATCAAGCCCCTAAACTCTATGAATCTCGGTTTTTAAGACCAATTAAACAGAGTCCAATATTGGGCCATATTGCAAAACCTTTCAAAACTCGGTTGAGTTGATACAACCATTTAACTCATACCAACTGGCATTTCTGTCTAATTTGGAACAATAAAAAATCAAATCTTTTCAAATCTTCGACATTATATGTCGGTCTTTTCTTGAAAATCTCACCTTTCAGATCAAACAAATTCACATAGAAAATATAAAGGGTAAGAAATACCTAGGAAAAAGGAGAAATTTTTCTGGTGTCAACAGGTGGCGACTCCTTTGAGGACAGTAGAAGGCTTAAGCCGCATTTTAATCTTTTTGATTTCCTTCTTTGTGCCTATGTGTGAAATGACGTCTTTACATTGAATGGATGTGAATGTATTTTTACCATGCTTTATATTAGTGCTTCGCATAATGTCATCATTTTGCATGCAGCGAGATGGATGAATGTATATTGTGTGATTCCTCCACCAGGAGGCGAACCCGTCGGTCACTTATTACTGGACTCCAGTGGCGATTAAGTCCAAGTGAGGCTCTGGAAAGGTACCACTTAGATCCGCTCCAGTTGAAAGATCGAATTAACTTCCAATCTAGTAGATTACGATGATCTGGGATCCTCCATGCCAAAAAGCCCGTGAGAGTAAATCTAAGATAGGTCAGCCTTTGATAAACCAAGTGCGAAGGAAAGTCTCTTTATGCCTTTCCCTTTCAAATTCAATGTAATTCTCAAATTCCATATAAATCTCAATTAAATGGATATTCCATTCCCTATCAATTCCATTATTGTATATATATCAATTCCTGTCATGCTATCCTGTCATCAAAATAATTGACATTTATTTTGTAGGAAAATATTAAAAACCATAAAAAACCAAGACATTGCATCAATACATGTTGTTAATACTAATCAAGACTAAACTACCTACTCTTCTTATAGACAAGATTAGTCCCATTACCAGATCGAAATCTAAGAAGGCACAAGGCCCGTCCACCGACATGGCTAAAAGTACCCAACACGAATCAGGTTCCGTGTCTCAAAAGGAGTTTGAGGGTCTCAAGAATAAAATAGCAGAGTTGGCTATCCTCCTGAAAGAACAAAGTAAAAGCATTCAGGGCCAGACAACGCCCATTCAACCAGAGTCCTCCTCACAGGGTGGCAATCAAAGTGCTGACAAAAAGGGAGAAGTGTAAATACATGAACCTCAATCTAGTGAGAGAATCACCAAAAAAACCCCTGAAATCACTAACCTCAGGGATGATCGAGAAACTGGAGACATAAGAAAGAAAGTCCAACAAATGGAGGAAACCATCCGGTCAATTAAAAGGACTGGAAACTATGGAAGTGTCACCTATTCAAATCTTTGCATATTCCCAGGGGCTCGATATCCTGATAAATTTCAAGTCCTAGAGTTTGAAAAGTACAATGGGGCAGGCGATCCATATATGCACCTGAAAGTATACATTGGCGAGCTGGGATCTTATGCTGAAGATGAAAGCTTTAGAATGTAACTTTTCCAAAAAAGTCTCACTGGAGAGGCTAGAGCCTGGTATGCCCGACTGGACAATGCCAAAATCTATAATTGGGAAGAGTTAGCCCACGCCTTCCTAAATTAGTACAATTTTCAGTCATAAATGGCACCGGATCGATATCAAGTGACAAAAATCAAGAAGCAGAATACTGAGTCTTTTCGAGAATATGCTCAAAGATGGAGACGTCTGGCAGCACATGTCAACTCGCCTATGACAGAAACTGAAATGGTGATGACTTTCATAGACATCCAAGAGGCACCTTACTATGAGAGGATCCTAGCAGGAATAGGCAAGCTATTCTCGGAGATGATCAAACATGGTGAAATGGCAGAGATAGGTCTGAAAGCGGGCAAGATTAAAGACATCACGGCCTTGGAAGCAGTCGTCGAGCATATACAGTCTAGCAACTATAGGAACAATCCCAAAAGGGTACCCGAGAAAGGCGATGAAGATGTATCCCTCGTTTTACAGGGGCAAGCTATGAGACCAATCTACAGTCCCCCCATTTGGAAGAAGCAAGGCAATCTGCCATTTCAAAAACAAGCTGCATTCAACCAATGCCAGTACAGAAAGAGAAAATTTGAAAGAACAAAAAATCAGGTGTTCACTCTACTGGGCGATTCCCTGGATAACATATTGGAGTTATTAATTAATCAGAGGAAAATTACCGAATTGGCTCCACCTCTTGATCCAAAAAGTAAAAGATATAATCCAAGCCAGAGATGTGCTTACCATTCAGGGTCTCCAGGACACGATACATAAGATTGTTGGTCCTAAAAACATAAAATCAAAAATTTGATCGAAAGTGGCGATGTTGTGGTCCAACAACCTGACTAACTAAATGTCAACACCAACCTTCTGTTACAGCATGATATGGAGGGAGTGAACATGATCGGGTCAGTGTGACACCCCTAAATCTAGGTACTTCATTCCCACAAGACTTGGTGTTCACTTTCCAATCACTCATATTTATCTACCCAAACATATTAAAATTAAAACATGAATCCTCCCTTTAAATAGGGTTACATCGTTAATTAAAAAAATCTTTCCATGTTATCTAACCTTTAAACATCATATAAGTACAGAAATAAACTTATTACAGCACATCATTAATTTAAAAGTCTATCATCATTACATTAAATGAAATTACAAGTCTTCATCACTTGTACATTTTTCCCTTTCCTTTGCTAGATGAAGGCTCATCTACCTTCTCAACTTTAGCTGTAAAGAGTGTATAAATATGCAAGAGTGAGCAAAACAAATGCTCACTAGATATAACAATGAATCAACAAGATAATGATAACTGCCAATGAACACGCTCAACAAACTGAATAGCACTCTGTCAATAATAATCAAAGACTGGAATCAAAATATAGAATATATATCTGAGGGTCGTAAGACCATGAACTATGTCCACAGTTGTAAGTAATCTTTCAACTTCAACTTTAACAGTCATAAGACTATAAGGACTCCTCGTACCTAGGGGGATCAGCCCTTCGTACAATGTATTGTGCACAAACATTTCAACGCTAAGCGTAAATTATCCTCTATTAATAGGGTTGTTCATCTCAGTATTTAGAGTATAAGTCCGCCCCAAAGAAAGTTTGGTTTGGATAAGCTTTCAAGGGAAATTTGAAGTTTAACGATCATCAACTAGAGGACTAGTTGAATCAATAGTGTTTGATAACACAACAGTTGATTAATAGTAACATAATATAGAACAATGAATAAGTGTAAGCGAACTAACTATATTTTTAACTCATGCTTAGAAACAATTACAAGGCATAAGTATTGAATGACAACAAACCTTGTTGGAATAATACTAAGCTAGAACTATGAATTACTTATTATACTTTAAATAATAGCAAGCTGAAAATAAAGCTTGCTCATTATGAGAATAGTTTGTGCCAAGTAAATGAGATAAGATAGTTCAAAATTAGAAATTAGAATTCAAGAAAACTACATTCACAATATCCGAATGATAATAAAGAAACTTGTCTAGCAATAAACAAGTTAGAATGCGTTAATAAATATTGGAATTCAAACTTGTTCGAGTAAAATAAGGTCATCGCTAGTTTGTTCAAATCATGATTAAGACTACAAGAGTTCGCTTAATGAAACTTTAAAGTATGAACTTGTTCAATCAAAAGAATGGATGAACTCTTGATTCCTTGATGGGTTGGCTTCCCCGACAACCTTAACATATTTATCTTCATCTATCCCTTCACCTTTTTCATGGGCTTCAGAGAATTTAACTATGAAGTTTCTCTCGAACTGTTGTTGTATTTCTCACAAGAAACTTTTCTTTTTGGCTTTTTCTACACTAGGAAGGATCAGTATTTCCTCCTCATCATCCAGGAGGGTAAAATCAGGAATATGGTTGTTGACTTTGGGCAACAAGATGTTTGATGGTGTCGGATGAATTTCTTTAAGGGACTCTCTTGTCTCCTCTGTCACTCCCAGCATTAGGATTAGTCCACCTTGTGTTCTGCCAAGATAGTCGTCACCTCCTTTGAACTGCCTGTCTCGGACATCTTAAGCTCTTTATTTCCTTTTTGCCTTTTCTGGTAATGGGGACTTCTATCTTCAGTTCTCCATTTTCAATGAGATCCTGGATTTTATGTCGCAAAGACCAACATTCCTCAGTTGCATGTCCAGGTGAGTTAGAATGGTAGAGACATATCTTAGTGGAATCATAACTCTTTATCTCAGGATTTGCGGAAGTCAGCAACTCAGTAATCTTTCCTTTGCTTATTAAAAAGTGTAACATCTTTTCATTTGATTTGTTTAGAGGGGTGAATTTTCTGTCTCTTTTAGAGGTTGTTTGATCTTTCTTCTTTGAGAATTCGTATTCCCCTAAACAATTTTTTTGCTGGCGAGATCTTCTTGTAATTTTATCATTCCATTTTTCTTGTGCTTTCAGCCCATTTTAACCTTCTTTATTTAGCTGGCTCATCCCGAAGAGATAGAGGTTTGCATTCTGATTAACCTCTTTTTTCTTTTGGCTTTCTGATAGTTAAGTGAAAAGTTGCCTTGTAACCTGATGGTGGCGCACTACCAGATTGGCTAACAGAGTTACTTGATGCTGGATCATCTCCAATTTTTGACTTACAGTCATATACTCCTCTGAATTTTCCCACTCAGGGACATTTGTTCAGCTTCTTTGGGGTTATTCCTCCATCCTTCGTATGTACTTACAATTTGGATGCATTTCAGCACTTCCTGACTGTGACGATTTGATTGTTTGAGTTGTGATTCTGGGAACAGAATCCTTATAAAGAGGGAAGGATGTAACAATTCAGAATTTCAAATTGTAATATTAAATATTTATTGAATTATATAAATATTTATTTGAGGTGTTTATTGTTAAATAAATATTTTATTGATGTAATGGTTGTTAGTAAATATTTATGAATCTAAATTTATTAGATAATATTCATCACCTGTACATTTTTTCCTTTTCTTTGCTTGATGAAGGCTCATCTATCTTCTCAACTTTAGCTGCAATGAGTGTATAAATATGCAAGAGTGAGCAAAATAAATGCTCACTAGATATAACAATGAACCAACAAGATAATGATAACTGCCAATGAACAGGCTCATCTAAACTGAATAGCACTCTGTTAATAATAATCAAAGACTGGAATCAAAATATAGAATATATATCTGAGGGTCGTAAGACCATGAACTATGTCCACAGTTGTAAGTAATCTTTTAACTTCAACTTTAACAGTCATAAGACTATAAGAACCCCTCGTACTTAGGGGGATCAGCCCTTCGTACAACGTATTGTGCACAAACATTTCAACGCTAAGCGTAAACTATCCCCTATTAATAGGGTTGTTCATCTCAGTATTTAGAGTATAAGTCCGCCCCAAAGAAAGTTTGGTTTGGATAAGCTTTCAAGGGAAATTTGAAGTTTAACGATTATCAACTAGAGGACTAGTTGAATCAAAAGTGTTTGATAACACAACAGTTGATTAATAGTAACATAATATAGAACAGTGAATAAGTGTAAGCGAACTAACTATATTTTTAACTCATGCTTAGAAACAATTACAAGGCATAAGTATTGAATGACAACAAACCTTGCTGGAATAATACTAAGCTAGAACTATGAATTACTGATTATACTTAAATAATAGCAAGCTGAAAATAAAACTTTCTCATTACGAGAATAGTTTGTGCCAAGTAAATGAGATAAGATAGTTCAACATTAGAAATTAAAATTCAAGAAAACTGCATTCACAATATCCGAATGACAATAAAGAAACTTGTCTAGCAATAAACAAGTTAGAATGCGTCAATAAATATTGGAATTCAAACTTGTTCGATTAAAATAAGGTCATCGCTAGTTTGTTCAAATCATGATTAGGACTACAAGAGTTCGCTTAATGAAACTTTAAAGTAAGAACTTGTTCAATCAAAAGAATGAAGTTACACAATGTAATAATAGAACTAACTCAACAAAAATGTAGAGTTAGAAAAACTTGCCTCGAGCGTAAGCTAAAATATCAAAACTCACGTTCACCTATACACAGTATTAAAACCACAACATCTATTAGACATACCAATATTCATTTTTCAATATTAAACGCATTACTAGCTAAACTTGTTATTGTAGCACAAGTTTTAAGCTACCATATATATTTCAGAATTCCAAAGTGTTAACATCACAACACTTATCTAACATTCATTGTATAAACTAAGTTACGCATAACACGTTCGTAACTCACTAATCACTTTTACAACTTTAAATTTATAATCCACCTAACATGATTCTATTTAACCTTGTCGTTACATGATTCTCACATTAACCTAATATTAACCTAAGTTACATTGAACGTCTAAAGTCTGCATAATTAGCAGACTTCACTGTCTGTGATAGGGTACTGGCGCGGTCGCGCCAGTTTTATACTAGCTTGCAGCGCGCCTGCGCGGCACACCAGTTCCAGTTTTTGCAGAACATGGTTACGGCAGTTTTCTTAAGCCAACTAACACGAATTTCACCCACCAAACAGTAATAATAACATGTAAAAATGGTATAAAACTATCACAAACATATTTGTGAACATATTTCACCAATTAAAACAAATTAACAATAATTTAAGCTAGGTTAATTTCTCAAATTCCCTGTTTTTCATATAAAACTCAATTTTTTGATATTCATCCCAAAAATCATCACTGTGAATTCAATACTTGGCCAAATCACTTTATTCCAGTTCCATTATGCTCGTTTCTTAATGAATAATTATGTTAGTTCATTAAGAAACGAGCATAACGTAACTGGAATAAAGTGATTTGGCCAAGTATTGAATTCGCAGTGATAATTTTTGGGATGAATATCAAAAAATTGAGTTTTATATGAAAAATATAGAATTTGAGAAATTAACCTAGCTTAAATTGTTGTTAAATTGTTTTAATTGGTGAAATATGTTCACAAATATGTTTGTGATAGTTCTATACCATTTTTACATGTTATTGTTACTGTTTGGTTAGTTGGCTTAAGAAAACTGTCGTAACTATGTTCTGCAAAAACTGGAACAAGTGTGTAGCGCGGGTGCGCAGCCCTTTGGCGCGGGCGCGCTGCAAGCCAGTATAAAACTGCGCCAGTACCCTGTCACAGACAGTAAAGCCTACTAATTATGCAGACTTTGGACGTTCAATGTAACTAAGCTTAATGTTAGGTTAATGTGAGAATCATGTAACAACAAGGTTAAACAGAGTCATGTTAGGTGGATTGTAAATTCAAAGTTGTAAAAGTGATGAGTGAGTTACGAACGTGTTATGCATAACTTAGTTTATACAATGAATGTTAGATAAGTGTTGTGATGTTAACACTTTGGAATTCTGAAATACATATGGTAGCTTAAGACTTGTGCTACAATAATAAGTTTAGCTAGTAATGCGTTTAATATTGAAAAATGAATATTGGTATGTCTAATAGATGTTGTGGTTTTAATACTGTGTATAGGTGAACGTGAGTTTTGATATTTTAGCTTACGCTCGAGTCAAGTTTTTCTAACTCTACACTTTCGTTGAGTTAGTTCTAGTATTACATTGTGTAACTTTATTCTTTTGATTGAACAAGTTCTTACTTTAAAGTTTCATTAAGCGAACTCTTGTAGTCTTAATCATGATTTGAACAAACTAGCGATGACCTTATTTTAATCGAACAAGTTTGAATTCCAATATTTATTGACGATTTCTAACTTGTTTATTGCTAGACAAGTTTCTTTATTGTTATTCGGATATTGTGAATGCAGTTTTCTTGAATTCTAATTTCTAATGTTGAACTATCTTATCTCATTTACTTGGAACAAACTATTCTCATAATGAGCAAGCTTTATTTTCAGCTTGCTATTATTTAAAGTATAATCAGTAATTCATAGTTCTAGCTTAGTATTATTCTAGTAAGGTTTGTTGTCATTCAATATTTATGCCTTGTAATTGTTTCTAAGCATGAGTTAAAAATATAGTTAGTTCGCTTACACTTATTCATTATTCTATATTATGTTACTATTAGTCAACTGTTGTGTTATCAAACACTATTGATTCAACTAGTCCTCTAGTTGATGATCGTTAAACTTCAAATTTCCCTTGAAAGCTTATCCAAACCAAACTTTCTTTGGGGCGAACTTGTACTCTAAATACTGAGATGAACAACCCTATTAATAGGGGATAATTTACGCTTAGCGTTGAAATGTTTATGCACAATATATTGTACGAAGGGCTGATTCCCCTAGGTACGAGGAGTCCTTATAGTCTTATGACTGTTAAAGTTGAAGTTGAAAGATTACTTACAACTGTGGACATAGTTCATGGTCTTACGACCCTTAGATATATATTCTATATTTTGATTCCAGTCTTTGATTATTATTGACATAGTGCTATTCAGTTTGTTGAGCGTGTTCATTGGCAGTTATCCTTATCTTGTTGATTCATTGTTATATCTAGTGAGTATTTGTTTTACTCACTTTTACATATTTATACACTCATTGCAGCTAAAGTTGAGAAGGTAGATGAGCCTTCATCTAGCGAAGGAAAGGAAAAATGTACAAGTGATGAAGACTTGTAATTTTATTTAATGTTATGATGATAGACTTTTAAATTAATGATGTGCTGTAATAAGTTTATTTCCGTACTTATATGATGTTTAAAGGTTAGACAACCTGGGAAGATTTTTTTAATCAATGATGTAACCCTATTTAAAGGTAGGATTTATGTTTTAATTTTAATATGTTTGGGTAGATAAATATGAGTGATTGGAAAGTGAACACCAAGTCTTGTGGGAATGAAGTACCTAGATTTGGGGGTGTCACAAGTTGGTATCAAAGCTTTAGGTTATGAACCTTAGGTGGGGGAAAATCCTTAGGAAGTAACTTTTGAAAAGATAGTGATGATAAACTCTTATCGAGTTATTATTAAGGAAGAAGTAATAAAATACTTATGTGCTTATGTGGTTATGACTTATGTGCTTGTGAGTGTCGAGTAATAATGATTAGTAATTAAAACTTAAAATTTGGTTGGTAGGATGGCTAATATAGGAGGATCTAGTCAGGCTAGAGAGGAGGAGCCTCGAGATATATAAGTGGTTTGGGAACAACTACTGCCACGGAAAACAGTTCCGTCGATCACTGTAGTTGAGCAGGAGAGAATACCTGATGAGGATGATGAGATAGAGACGGATGAGGAGGACCCTGTTTAGCTGCCACAGTCGGATGAGGAGGACGAGGAGGAAGAACTTCCACTTAACCCGATAGCTGCTAGTATGTACGATAAAGTCTATGATCGCAACGTGAAACTTTAAGATACCGTCGAGGAGTTGCAAGAGATAGTAGCTGAGCAACAGACATCGATGGCACATAAGGACGATGAGATCCAGGATCAAGAGGAACGTCTGAATAACGTTGAAGAGAAGCTGGTTCACACTGAAGGAGAGAACGAATGAATGATAGCGGAGATTGCAGAACTGAAGAACAGGTTGAGGGAGGAATCGACTAAGAGGGCAAGAGCCAAAGACGCATACGAGGAAGCTTATCAACGAGCCGGGATGGCGGGAAGAGACACATAAGCAAAGAGGATGAAGATGGAGGAGATGAATAACGTATTCAACACCGTGATCAATCGAGCTCAAGATCGGGTCATGGGTTATCCTATTCAGTTCGAGACTCTGCCATCGTACGTGTTAGATCGTCGAACAATGTTCTGGATTATGGAAAAAGAACGTCAAAAGGCTACGGAGTATCTTAGTAGGACATAGTAGGGAATGTGCCTGTGATAAGACTAATAAAATGTTAAATAATATGTAAATCTCATGTGTGATGTAACCTATGGGATATGATAATGATGTTATCCCAGAACTTTAGTAGTTCAGGGAAGTAATGTAAATAGCAGTGATGCTATTGTTATGATGTTTTCAAAAAGATTATGAAGGAATAAAAGTTATTATTTATTCAAAGTGTTATGTGTTATGTGATAATCTTTTATGATGTGCAACTTAAGTATATAATACTTAAAAGATTGAATAGAGTCTAATGGGTGTATCTTAACAGAAAATGCCTCCAAGACGCCAACCACGACAAAGGAACCCCGAGAATAACAACAATGCTGAGGCTAATTCGGTTCAGGAATTTATAACGCTACTGACGGGAGCATTACAGAATCAGCCATGCACAGAATCAAGCTACGACTTTTAAAGACTTCAAGGCGGTTGGGCCACCAGAGTTTCGTGGGTCCATGAATCCAGTAGAGGCACAGACCCGGATTATGAAAATAGAGAAGGTATTCGATGTTGCGAGAGTAGGGGAGGATCAGAAGACTGCATTTGCAACATTCATGTTGAAAGCAGAGGTGAGCTATTGGTGGCAAGCAAATAGAACCCGAGGAGGTCAAGGGGTAATGTCTTGGGAAAGGTTCAAGGAAATATTCTTCGAGACCTATTTCCTAAAAAGTTCGAAGAGTCAGCTAGAAGTGCAGTTTTTGGAACTGAAGCAGGGAACGATGTCGGTATCTGAGTATGCCACTAAATTTAACGAGTTGGCGAGGTTTGCGCCGTATCAAGTCAGCATAGACGAATGCAAGGCGAAGAGGTTTGAACAGGGACTGAAGCCCTAGTTGTACAATAGGGTCTCCCTATTCCAGCTGAAGACGTTTGCAGCGGTAATGGAGAAAATAATTATCGCTGAGAGTGGAGGCGAGACTGTAATAAAGCATAATCAAGAGCAGAGAAAGAAGAAGAATGAGGGCGAAGCTAAGAATGGCGGTGGTAACAGTGGAAATGGCAGCAACAATTTGAAGAGGAAGTGGAATGCGAATGTGGGAGCTGAAAATCAGCAAGGAAGCCAGCAAAAGAAGAAGTTCAAAGCATGTGCTACATGCGAAAAGTTTCACAAGGGTGTGTGCTTGATGGGGAAACGAGTATGCTTCAACTGTGGCCAAGAGGGTCACATCGCCCCAAATTGCACTCAAGCCAAGAAGAATGTTTGCTACACCTACGGGTCAAAGGATCACTTTGCTCGCGAGTGTCCAAAGAAGAAGTCTGGTGAGACAGCTGGAAGCAAGGGAAATGGCGATTACACCTGGCAAACGGGCGGGCGGGTCCGGGCGGGCCAAAAACGGGCCGGGCTAAAAACGGCCCGGGTTTTGGCGGGCTAAAAAAGTGAGGCACGTGGCCCGGGTTGGGCGGGCCGGCCCGGCCCGCGGGCTTTTTCCTACTTTTTTTTTTTGCAAAATCTCGATACACCAAAAATAGTAATAATAATAATTTTAATTACTTAAATTAACTACATATCTCAATCAATTAAAATTTTAATAGTATTATAATTTTAGATATTATTCTAAAGGCATGATTTGGGATAATGATTGATTTACTTTTCAAATAAGTAGGGAGAATGCATAATTAAGGGATAATGATTGATTTACTTTCCAAATGTACTACAATAAGTAAGGGGATTGCATAATTAAGGGATAAAATTATCTATATTGTTGTGTATAGATTTTGGACTTGCAAAGTTGCAATCTAAAAAATTAGTGGTTGATTCAGATTATATATTGCTAGTAATTCAAAGTATATAATCAAATTTGATTCTTTAAAATTAATATAATTTATTTAACTTTTAAAAATAATAAATATTGTAATTAATACTAATATATAGATAATTTTAAATTTTTATAATTATATTATCTAACTTAAACTAATAATTGTTAGTTTAATAGTTTTATACTTTGAAATTATTAACTACATATCTCAATTAATTAAAATTTTAATAGTATTATAAATTAGTATTATTAATTAATTACCTACATTACCTACATATCTTAATTATAATTTTCAAATATAGTTAAAATTTATTGAAGATTGCATTAAAAACAAATAGTTGTTGTAGCTTAGTTGGTTTGAACTCTTATTTATTTACTTACAAGTCTTGTGTTCAAGCCCTACAAGTAGCAAAATTTTATTTAAAAAAAAAAAAAAAAACCTCACGGGCCGGCCCGGGCTGTCCGCGGGCCGGGCCGCCACGGGCCGGGCCAAAAACGCCCAAGTTTCCATGGGCTAAAAAAGGTAAGCCCAAAGCCCAGTTTTTACGGGCCAGCCCGGCCCGGCCTGCGGGCCTGGGCCAATTTTGCCAGGTCTAATGGCGATGGAGGTACACTAACTATTGCTAGACCAACGTCAACAAATAAGCCTACAGCCAGAACCTTCAATATGACAGTGCAGGACGCGGTGCAATCAAAAGATGTCGTGTCAGGTATTATCCTAATCAATGATATAAATGCATATGTATTACTTGATTCGGGTGCTACTTGCTCGTTTATATCTGATAATTTTGCTAAGAAGTTAGAAATACCTAGTGAAGAGTTGAATTTTCCTTTGAACATAGAAATTGCGAATAGGGAAGTGATTCCTGTTAGGTTCGTATTTAAGAACTGTAGGGTGAATATTAAGGGGAATGTTATGATAGTAGATTTAATCCCGATAAAACTCGGAGAGTTCGATGTTATTTTTGGAATAGATTGGTTATTCAATTATGGAGCAATAATTGACTGCCAAAAGAAGTGTGTAAACCTTATGACTCCGTCAAAGGTAGTTTTTCATGATTACAAATTGTCTAGACAAATGAGATGTGTGACGATGGTGCAGGCCAAGAAGTTATTGAGTCAGGGCTGTGTGGGGTACTTAGCCTACATAGTCGATACTCAAAAGAAGAAGAGTGTAAAACTGGAAGAGATACCAGTGGTTAGGGATTTTGTAGACGTATTTTCAAAAGATTTGCCAGGACTTTCGCCTGACAGAGAAATCATGTTCGTGATCGACTTAGTGCCAGGAACTGCTCCAATATCGAAGGCCCCGTACAGAATGGCTCCGGTATAGATGAAGGAACTAATGGTACAACTGTAAGAACTGTTAGATAAGAAATATATTCAACCGAGCGTATCACCATGGGGAGCGCCGGTGTTATTCGTGAAGAAGAAGGATGGGTCAATGCGTCTTTGCATTGATTATAGGAAATTAA
Organism: Panax notoginseng; assembly: GCA_016801055.1. NCBI lineage: Eukaryota > Viridiplantae > Streptophyta > Magnoliopsida > Apiales > Araliaceae > Panax > Panax notoginseng. The sequence continues at coordinate 42,007,492 of CM029014.1, read as the reverse complement.
ACAAAGTCACTATCAAAAACAAATATCCGTTGCCAAGAATAGATGACTTGTTTGATCAATTGAAAGGTGCTAGATATTTCTCGAAAGCAGATTTAAGAAGTGGGTATCACCAACTGAAAGTATGGAAGGAGGATGTACCGAAGACGGCATTCCGAACTCACTATGGACATTGCGAATTTTTGGTGATGTCTTTTGGTTTGACAAATGCCCCTGCAGCATTTATGGATTTGATGAACAGGGTGTTTAAACCATTTTTAGACAAGTTTGTGGTGGTGTTCATCGATAATATCCTAGTGTACTCTAAAGCTCAAGAGGAACACGTGGAACACTTACGTCTGACGCTGGAGACATTAAGGAAAGAAAAGTTGTACGCGAAATTCTCTAAGTGCGAGTTTTGGCTAGATCGTGTACAATTTCTTAGACACGTGATTAACAAAGATGGGATTTCAGTGGATCCATCAAAAGTGGAAGCTGTGATAAATTGGGAACAACCAAGAACTCCATCAGAAGTAAAAAGTTTCTTGGGATTGGCAGGATATTACAGACGATTTGTTCAAAAAATTTCCAAGATTGCTGCTCCGTTGACAAATTTGACGAGAAAATCTGTAAAATTTGTTTGGACGGAAAAGTGTGAGAAAAGTTTTCAAGAACTGAAAAAGAAGTTAAGTGTGGCACCTGTGTTATCATTACCAGATAATACAGGAAACTTTGTGGTGTATAGTGATGCTTTACATAAAGGATTGGGTTGTGTCCTTATGTAGAACGACAAAGTCATTGCGTATGCATCAAGGCAATTAAAAGACTACGAGAAAGGGTATCCAACTCATGATTTAGAGTTGGCGGCGGTTGTGTTTGCTTTGAAGATATGGAGACATTATCTCTATGGAGAAAAATGTGAGATCTATACAGACCATAAAAGTCTGAAGTATATCTTCACACAGAAGGACCTGAACATGCGGCAAAGGAGATGAATGGAATTGATTAAGGATTACGATTGTGAGGTCTTTTATCATCTGTGCAAAGCTAATGTGGTTGCGGATGCCTTTTGTAACACCCCAGCCCCACATCGAAAGATAGGGAAAAATTTGTCTGCATATAAGGAATTAAGTAACTACTAATAGTACCTTCAAGTCATGACCTTTTGGGAGCCTGTGGTGGGTTAAGATGACCCAAGAAGATACTATTGGGCCAGTGGTTTGAGGCCTTATTTTGATGGATTTGATTCGATTTGGACTTGGGATTTGACCCGAGATTTATTCCGGATTCGGGATTTGACCCGGGTTGTTTCATATGGTATCAGAGCCGACTCTCAAAAGCTCGGGTCGGGTCATCCGATCGGGTTACCGGAGGTGGGGACACGAAGGCTGGTGGTATTATCCCATAATGGAGAGATGGAGGTCCGGAGGTGGGGACACGAATCCAGCCGGTATTATCCCATAATGGCTAGAGAGGCAAAGATCTTTTGGCCGTGTGTGTGATCAGTTCTGATCAGTTCTGATGGGGACGTCAGAAATATAAGTGGGGGAGTTTGTAACACCCTAGTCCCACATCGAAAGATAGAGAAAATTTTGTCTGTATATAAGGAATTAAGTAACTACCAATAGTACCTTCAAGTCATGACCTTTTGGGAGCCTGTGGTGGGTTAAGATGACCCAAGAAGATACTATTGGGCCAGTGGTTTGAGGCCTTATTTTGATGGATTTAATTCGATTCGGACTTGGGATTTGACCCGAGATTTGTTCCGGACTCGGGATTTGACCCGGGTTGTTTCACTTTGAGTAGGAAAGGCCGAGAAAAGTTGATATTGTTTACCAAAAAGGAGGAGCTCATTTCAGCAATGGCAAGGCTAGAGTTGGAAATCAAATTTCCAAAAGAATCCGATGAAAAATTGTACCAGATAAAAGCTGGTCCAATTTTGGTGGACAAGGTGAAGAACGCACAATTACAGGATGAAGAATGCAGAAAAATAACGGAAAGCGTGGTTGAGGGTAAAGAAGTAAAGTACCAAGTCGATACTGCGGGAATGCTAAGATTCGAGGGACGAATTTGGGTTCCAGCAGTTCAGGAAATTAAAGAGGAAATCTTTATGGAAGCACATAGCTCAAGATATTCGATTCATCCGGGAAGTACAAAGATGTATCAAGATTTGCGGCGTCATTTCTGGTGGCCGAACATGAAAAGAGATGTTGCAGAATGCGTTGCAAAGTGCTTAATATGTCAGAAAGTGAAGGCCGAGCATTAAAGACCAAGCGGATTACTTCAACCGTTGGAAATACCGTAATGGACGTGGGAGCATATCACACTGGATTTTGTGGTAGGTCTTCCAGCGACCCAGAAAGGATACGATGCGATATGGGTGATAGTGGACAGATTGACAAAATCTGCACACTTTTTGCCAATAAAGATTAAATTTAATCTTGATCAGCTGGCGAAGCTATACGTTAAAGAGATCGTCTCAAGACATGGAGTTCCAGTGTTAATTATATCAGATAGAGATCCAAGATTCACATCAAATTTCTGGAAGAGGCTACAAGAATGCATGGAAACGCAACTGAAGATGAGCACAACATATCATCCGCAAACTGATGGGCAAAGCGAACGAACAATGCATACGCTAGAAGATATGCTTAGAGCGTGCATCATGGATTTCAAAGGAAGCTGGGATGATCATCTACCGTTGGTGGAATTTGCATACAACAACAATTATCATGCAAGCATTGGCATACCGCCATACGAGGCGTTATACGGCAGAAAGTGCAGAACTCCACTGTATTGGGATGAAGTTGGTGAACATCAACTATTAGGCCCAGAACTGGTACAGCAAACTGCTGAAGTTATCAAACTCATCAGAGCAATATTGGTAGCTGCTCAAGATCGACAGAAAAAGTATGCTGATCAACACATGCAGAATCGTGAATTTGAAGCAGGAAATTTCGTGTTCCTGAAAGTTTCTCCTTGGAAGGAAAAAATTCGTTTTGGCAAGAAAGGAAAGCTCAGCCCAAGATTTATTGGATCGTTCGAGATACTACAAAGAGTGGGAGAAGTGGCTTACGAGGTAGCTTTACCTCCAGAATTAGAACACTTTCACAACATTTTTCATGTGTCGGTGTTGCGACCATATAAACTCGATTACAAGCATGTGATCGAGTATGAACCGTTGCATTTCAGTAAAGATTTATCTTATGAGGAGATTCCTATCCAGATAGTCGACAGGAAAGAACAAATGCTCATGTATAAAGTGATACCTTCTGTGAAGGTGATATGGAGGAACCACAACGTCGAAGAGCCTACGTGGGAACTCGAAGCTGATATGATGAAAAATTATCCTGAGTTATTTGTTTAGTTTATGTCTTCAATTCTGGGGACAGAAACTTTGTAAGGAGGGAAGAATGTGACGATTAGATTGTTTGAGTTGTGATTTTAGGGACAGAATCCTTATAAGGATGGAAGGATGTAACAATCCAGAATTTTAAATTGTAATATTAAATATTTATTGAATTATGTAAATATTTATTTGAGGTGTTTATTGTTAAATAAATATTTTATTGATGTAACGGTTGTTAGTAAATATTGATGAATCTAAATTTATTAGATAATATTCTAAATTAAATTAATTTATAATGTAGAGAGTTGTAATATAACATGGGATGTTATATTGTCGTGTTGATTTAATAATTTAAATGGTATATTAAATTATTAAATAAAAGTATATCAAAATTATAATTTTATGTTATTTGTTTAAATGGTATATTTAATTAAAATGTGGTGTATAATTAAATGGTATATGATTTGATTAATATTGGATATGGAAATCCAAATAATAACAAGAATTATAAACTAAAACTGTTTGTTGAAATAAAATAAAGGAGTTTAATATAGTTTGTGCCAAACAAGGCTTAAATATATTAATTCTTTAAATTTAAAGGGTTTTGCCAAACAAAGCCTTATGGCTTTTGAATTTCTAATTTTTGAATTTAAATAAAATAAATAAATAATAAATATAATATATTTATAATATATACGTTATATGTTGTAACTGTTGAGGCATATTATGGCCATATCAATTTTATATCTTTGTTATTTCGCATACTGACTATTAGTTGATTTATGCATTCTAGTTTCACTAAGTTTGAGAGTTCAGAGAGAATTGAGAGAGAAGCTGTGTGGGAATTGGGAGAATCTTAAGAATTTTAGCAGCAAAGTCAGTGGTGATAGCAAGGATTTCAAGCAAATTAAAGGTATTTTTACATAACCTTAGTAGTGTGTGTGTGTGTGTGTGTATATATATATATATATATATATATATATATATATATATATATATATATATATATATATATATATGCATATATGGGTTTTACGACAAAATTTCATGGTCTATGAATTTCATCTCTTCGAATTATTGCTATATAGTTGGTAATCGTGATTATACATGTTATAATGCTAGAGTTTATGCTTAAACAAGAAATTTGTATGCTAAATTCGTTGACAGTAGTAAGAAAATAATGTCAGTATATGTATTTTCATATGGTTCATGAAAAGTATCAATTGTAGTGGCCAATTAGTATGTGAAATGGTAAATTAAAGCTTGATTATGTTAGTTCATTAAGAAACGAGCATAACGGAATTGGAATAAAGTGATTTGGCCAAGTATTGAATTCACGGTGATGATTTTTGGGATGAATATCAAAAAATTGAGTTTTATATGAAAAACATGGAATTTGAGAAATTAACCTAGCTTAAATTGTAGTTAAATTGTTTTAATTGGTGAAATATGTTCACAAATATGTTTGTGATAGTTCTATACCATTTTTACATGTTATTATTACTGTTTGGTGGGTGAAATTCGTGTTAGTTGGCTTAAGAAAACTGTCGTAACCATGTTCTGCAAAAACTGGAACTGGTGTGCAGTGCGGGTGCACTGCAAGCCAGTATAAAACTAGCGCGGCCGCCCCAGTACCCTGTCACAGACAGTGAAGTCTGCTAATTATGCAGACTTTGGACGTTCAATGTAACTAAGCTTAATGTTAGGTTAATGTGAGAATCATGTAACAACAAGGTTAAACAGAGTCATGTTAGGTGGATTGTAAATTCAAAGTTGTAAAAGTGATTAGTGAGTTACGAACGTGTTATGCGTAACTTAGTTTATACAATGAATGTTAAATAAGTGTTGTGATGTTAACACTTGGGAATTCTGAAATATATATGGTAGCTTAAGACTTGTGCTACAATAACAAGTTTAGCTAGTAATGCGTTTAATATTGAAAAATGAATATTGGTATGTCTAATAGATGTTGTGGTTTTAATACTGTGTATAGGTGAACGTGAGTTTTGATATTTTAGCTTACGCTCGAGGCAAATTTTTCTAACTCTACTCTTTTGTTGAGTTAGTTCTATTATTACATTGTGTAACTTCATTCTTTTGATTGAACAAGTTCTTACTTTAAAGTTTCATTAAGCGAACTCTTGTAGTCCTAATCATGATTTGAACAAACTAGCGATGACCTTATTTTAATCGAACAAGTTTGAATTCCAATATTTATTGACGCATTCTAACTTGTTTATTGCTAGACAAGTTTCTTTATTGTCATTCGGATATTGTGAATGCAGTTTTCTTGAATTCTAATTTCTAATGTTGAACTATCTTATCTCATTTACTTGGCACAAACTATTCTCGTAATGAGCAAGTTTTATTTTCAGCTTGCTATTATTTAAAGTATAATCAGTAATTCATAGTTCTAGCTTAGTATTATTCCAGCAAGTTTTGTTGTCATTCAATACTTATGCCTTGTAATTGTTTCTAAGCATGAGTTAAAAATATAGTTAGTTCGCTTACACTTATTCATTGTTCTATATTATGTTACTATTAATCAACTATTGTGTTATCAAACACTTTTGATTCAACTAGTCCTCTAGTTGATGATCGTTAAACTTCAAATTTCCCTTGAAAGCTTATCCAAACCAAACTTTCTTTGGGGCGGACTTGTACTCTAAATACTGAGATAAACAACCCTATTAATAGGGGATAGTTTACGCTTAGCGTTGAAATGTTTGTGCACAATACATTGTACAAAGGGCTGATCCCCCTAAGTACGAGGAGTTCTTATAGTCTTATGACTGTTAAAGTTGAAGTTAAAAGATTACTTACAACTGTGGACATAGTTCATGGTCTTACGACCCTCAGATATATATTCTATATTTTGATTCCAATCTTTGATTATTATTGACAGAGTGCTATTCAGTTTAGATGAGCCTGTTCATTGGCAGTTATCATTATCTTGTTGGTTCATTGTTATATCTAGTGAGCATTTGTTTTGCTCACTCTTGCATATTTATACACTCATTGCAGCTAAAGTTGAGAAGATAGATGAGCCTTCATCAAGCAAAGGAAAGGGAAAATATTTACTAACAACCATTACATCAATAAAATATTTATTTAACAATAAACACCTCAAATAAATATTTATATAATTCAATAAATATTTAATATTACAATTTGAAATTCCGAATTGTTACATCCTTCCCTCCTTATAAGGATTCTGTTCCCAGAATCACAACTCAAACAATCAAATCGTCACAGTCAGGAAGTGCTGAAATGCATCCAAATTGCAAGTACATACGAAGGATGGAGGAATAACCCCAAAGAAGCTGAACAAATGTCCCAGAGTGGGAAAATTCAGAGGAGTATATGACTGTAAGTCAAAAATTGGAGATGATCCAGCATCAAGTAACTCTGTTAGCCAATCTGGTAGTGCGCCAACATCAGGTTACAAGGCAACTTTTCACTTAACTATCAGAAAACCAAGAGAAAAAAGAGGTTAATCAGAATGCAAACCTCTATCTCTTCGGGATGAGCCAGCTAAATAAAGAAGGTTAAAATGGGCTGAAAGCACAAGAAAAATGGAATGATAAAATTACAAGAAGATCTCGCTAGCAAAAAAATCGTTTAGGGGAATACGAATTCTCAAAGAAGAAAGATCAAACAACCTCTAAAAGAGACAGAAAATTCACCCCTCTAAACAAATCAAATGAAAAGATGTTACACTTTTTGATAAGCGAAGGAAAGATTACTGAGTTGCTGACTTCCGCAAATCCTGAGATAAAGAGTTATGATTCCACTAAGATATGTCTCTACCATTCTAACTCACCTAGACATGCAACTGAGGAATGTTGGTCTTTGCGACATAAAATCCAGGATCTCATTGAAAATGGAGAACTGAAGATAGAAGTCCCCATTACCAGAAAAGGCGAAAAGGAAATAAAGAGCTTAAGATGTCCGAGACAGGCAGTTCAAAGGAGGTGACGGCTATCTTGGCAGAACACAAGGTGGACTAATCCTAATGCTGGGAGTGACAGAGGAAACAAGAGAGTCCCTTAAAGAAATTCATTTGACACCATCAAACATCTTGTTGCCCAAAGTCAACAACCATATTCCTGATTTTACCCTCCTGGATGATGAGGAGGAAATACTGATCCTTCCTAGTGTAGAAAAAGCCAAAAAGAAAAGTTTCTTGTGAGAAATACAACAACAGTTCGAGAGAAACTTCATAGTTAAATTCTCTCAAGCCCATGAAAAAGGTGAAGGGATAAATGAAGATAAATATGTTAAGGTTGTCGGGGAAGCCAACCTATCAAGGAATCAAGAGTTCATCCATTTTTGCGGTGGGTCCAGTTTTAGCATCCTTGAGGGATGTGCTAAATCAGGAGGCAATCAAGTTATGGCAGTGATTGAAGATATTCATGATCAAGAGATAACCTTTATCATGAACCTCAAAGGCAACCTAACCACTGATAACTGGACTATCAGCCTTCAGCTAGCCAAGAAAACGTAGATCCAGAGGATAAAGTTGTGAGTTCTAGTAGATGTTGGGACGATATCACTTTCTTAGCATTATGCCTTTTATTTTTCATGCATGTAAATATTAAAAAAAAAAATCAAACCAATCAGATCTCAACCAAGCTTGAACTATGAAAGACCTGATCTCCCCCCATCAATGGAAGTACGTAGGCAGTCGTCTATAGTGAGGTCAAACCAAACAAAAACCCAAAACATCCACTCAAACTAATCAAAACAAACACCTTTGAAATCCCTCAGAATACTCCACTCCATAATACCAGTTTCCAACCATTCAGGCCAAGCCTGAACTACGAAAGACCTGATCTCCCTCCAGCCACGGGAGTACGTAGACATCCATTTATGGTGCGGTCTAATCCTAAAAAGAAACATCCAAACACTCTACTTCACAACTAAAATACCAAACCCAAACATCAATCCCAAGACACCAAAGTCCACACCCCAAGAAAAACCCTTAAAGTCAGCGACCCATGTTGAGAAGACCCAATTGCACCTCAATGTCATTCCATCAAATTTGGCACAAGTCCCGGGAAGGAAGAGACAGTGATACATCAAGACAACTAGTACAAGGGATGAAATGGCAATCATCATAAAATGCAACTCGTCAGCAACTCATCACCCCTAAATTTCTAGAAGACTTGATCTCTTTTAACCTCTAGCAGTACCTGGGCAACCGTCATGGCAAAGTCTATCTCATACCCGACGACCTGTTCCCCCAGACCAAGACAACAAATCACACCTTGCAGATCAAATCAAACTCGGGTAAAGTCATCACCAACCAAGCTGAGATATTAGATCCAATTTAGTGGAGTCCAAAGGTCTCTTGACATCAATCATCAAAGTTGAAACAACAACACAGCAATATATCAAGCATGATTATCAGCAAGAACCCTCAAAGTGTCGACACCCTCAATCACAAGTCTTCATCAAATCATAAAAATATCATCAAAGCCAATTGTGCCAACAAGTCAGAAATAATGATTGAAGGTTTGACGCCCCCAAAATAGGTCTACACAACCCATTTTGGGTCGCCAAATACATCCTACAGAATCAAAATACAAACTTCATTTATACAACTATCGTGAAAAATACGACAAACACATAAGCTGAGAGTTTCAATACAAATCTGGTCTTATAGACAATATCCAAACTCAAATAAAGTTCTCATTACAATTATTGTTACACTATTTTACAAAATAGTGAGGACTATTATAACAACCATCTTGGACCATTACTCCACTCCCCGACTAGTCACAGCTACATTCTCGCCTCTTGAGAAGAACAATGGAACCAAAAGGAAAAGGGTGAACTCAACTAGCCCAGTAAAGAATATTATGACTAAGATAATGAAGAACAAATTATCCTTAGTCTTCAACAGTGAAAAATCTGATAGAATACAATAGAAAATAAGTTTTAGATCAACAACTGCAGCAGAAGTAGCAATTCATTACAAGAGTCAAGTAGAGCATAATGTCTACAATCTTCTATGATTTAGAAGTCCATCATCAATATTTTATCCCTGTAATACCAATTAATAAATGTTTCAAATCAATAAATTATCCATGCACTATGGGCCAAGGATATTTGTTTGTATCACCAGTGGTTATGATCATGCCAAACAACTATCCATCTATGCACTACAGGTCATGATTATACCAAAACACATCATACCCATCAACAGTCCATCTATACACTACGGGCCAAAGATGACTTTCACCACAAAATAAGCATGAGAATGATGATAATGATATAAAGAATGAATCAAGTGAGATCAAAGATAAATATTAGAGATTTATAATTCAATTTATCCAGAGTTCAAGAATGTCCAAATTGTCAACATGATAACTAATTGTGGAGTAAAATTCAAGAATGATATTCATGTATCAAAAATAATTTGGACAGAAAAGAAAATTAAATTCCATTGTGAATAGTACTCATGAATAGTACCGTATGAATAGTACCCATGAATAGTACCGTATGAATAGTACCCCAAATGAATAGTACCCCGACATGAAAAGATTAAAATTTCAATAAGAGAGTTTAGACCAATATTTCACTAAAATGATATTAGATGAAGCACAAACCTCAAAGAATTTCTAATCATTTAAGGAATTATAGAAGCAATAGTAAGTTTAGATTTAGGAATATGAAATGAAATAATACAAGAAACTACAAATAGATTTTCACCCGTCATGCGATAATTCGTGTAGACAGATTATTTCCACAACTTAATAAAGAATAAATACGAAAGGTGATTCACCAGGCATGCGGTAGTCCACATAGACTGGTTATTCCCACATATTAATAAGGAATGAATACGAAAGGTTATTCACCAAGCATGCAGTAGTCCGCATAGACAGGTTATTCCTACATATTAATAAAGAATGAATACGAAAGGTTATTCACCAGGTATGCAGTAATCCGCGTAGACAGGTTATACCCATATATTAATAAAGGATGAATACGAAGGGTTATTCACCAGGCATGCGGTAGTCCACGTAGACAGGTTATTCTCACATATTAATAAGGAATAGAATGACAACCCTTATAAGTATAAAGAAAATAACATCCTTTATAAATACAAAAGAAATAATACCCCTTACCTTAGTATGAGATTGGATACTGCAATAATGTAGTAGCAAAATACCCTTCTTCTCTGTCTCTATAGTTTCTCTCACTATAGCCGGTGATTAAAACTTTGCTCTTCAAAAATGGTAGGAAATAATGAATGGATGGAGGAGTATTTATAGGCTAGGAAAATGTGGTAAATTACAAGGTTAATTATACTTTAGTACCTTCATCTTTGCCTCTATTTTTAATTTAGTCCCTCAAGTATTATCAATCTTACATAACCTCCCCTAATAGTACTTGCATGTGAACCAATAGTTCCTTGCATGAGAACTAATAGCAATTAATTGCTCATTTATCTGATTAATTACCCGTTTGGTTAATTTAACATCTAGAAATCAACTATTATCAAAATAAATGTCGATTTTCACTAACAATAATATTCCCAACACAAAAAAAATATTTTTATCAACAATTATTCCTCATTAATATTAAAACTCACAATATTGACAACCAGATCCTTCCCAGGAAAGAGGGGAATTTTCGATAAGGATTTCTCCTTATTGGCACGTAATTAAATAAATCTAATCCCTTTCCTCGACAGAACTTTCTCAACATTCTCAATAATACAAATAATAATATGAATAACTGTGTCGTCTCAATTATTAATTTATTAATATAAAATATTGTGCAGATGATACTGTGACAATAATAGAATCAATAATATGAGATACAATGCAGCAACTACTGTGATAATTATTGAATAAAACTGAGTGACTTCTTACGTAAGCATCAACAATCAGAGATACTGTACAATACCATGTGCTACTGTGTAACAATGCATATTACTGTACTTTTATCACCGGGTATTTCAACAGTTTAATGGTAAAAGTTTTTCTATTATTTTTATAAAAATTTATTTTTGTCTCTTTTTATATCTGACAGTTATTCTGTTGTGGGGTCCACCAATGATTGCGTCGTCGTACGAATATTCCCCGACAAAAAGAATATTTCCCGACCAAACGAATATTTTATGATAACTTGCTTACTTTGCAAAAATTTTACATATCACCCATAACTATAGCATTATATCAAATCAACACCTTATTATTCAAAATAATATTTAGAGAAAATTAAATCTTTATTCATAAAAAGTTAGGGTCTTATAGAGGGCATCTAAGCATCAAAGCCCAAATCCACTATATGTTCACCATATGCGTCCAGAGGTAAAAGACTCTTGCGATCTCGGCATCTTATTAGCCCATCTGTCAAAGTAACTACCTCAGACGACAAGCAAGACTAGGGAAATTTCAGAATCGGCGACAACCAGATATTGGGACCCTTACAACAAGATTGGGGCAATTTTGGAAACAGTGACAACTCAACACTAGGGCATTTATCGGCCATCCTATAAAGGAGAATGCACCAATCAACACCATCAGCCTGGTCCGTCATCATCAGAGTTTCCCTCATATCATTTCATTGGCAATCTGGTATGATCATTTGGTCTTGTCCAATTAAAATTTGCTTAATCCACATATGAGGTATAACTTTTACATTTCTTTATGCACTTTTGGTCTTTAGTTATATACATTAGCATCCGTGGAGCTAGAATCATGGGAACGATTAGAGAATTAAGACTATTCAACCCTTTTGGTTAGTCACAACATCCTAGTTCAAAACGCTTTTAAGAACAGACTTAACCTCATATGCATGTCTGCACATTGCAGTTACCCTGACTCTTAGTTATGGGGGATGAAACTATGGTGATAGCAATAATAATTAATGAGAAAATAGGTAGCCAGCCTAATGTCTCGAATCGTGGCCTATGTTACTCAAGTTATTAAGTATGAGAGGTGTCTTTACACCTGGTGCCCTAAAGCCATCTGGTATGGGAGTCATCGGCCTAACACTTGCTACATGGGTAACTTAGTACCTAAGAAAACGAGCATTATGAGGAAGAACGAGTCGAGACCTGAGAAAATCTGAATCATTATCTAGGTTACTCGAGCAATTAAGCCTGAGAGATGTCTTCACACCTATTACCCTAAAGCCATCTAGTTTGTGAGTCACCGGCCCAACACTCGCTACATGGGTAATTTAGAGACTAAGAAAATGGATCTTGCACAAGCTCAGGCGAAGAGCAAATAGAGTAGACTGCTTGACTTGTATCAAAGCGTAGCCTTTGTTACTCGAGCTAGTAAACCCAAAGGGGTGTCTTAACACCTAGTGTCCTAAAGCCGCCTGGTTTGGGAGTCATTGGTCTAAAAATTATTAAATGGGTAACTCTAAATAGCCTAAGAAAATAAGACATGTTAAGCAAGAGAAAAGAAAAATTCAGAATCTTAAAAGTTATAGAAATGAAACCCCTGCTAAGAGTTGCGTCATTCATAGTGCACGTGTCATATGAAATCAATTTTGCGAAGAATAACGTCTAAGGCAAAGATGAAGTATCTCTGATTAAGGGAGATAAGTCCTTTGAATCTGATCCAACCCATGAACAATGACCATGGATGTTTAAAAATTTACTTACAATTTCATAACTCAATCAATTTCATAAACTTTAACTTCAAATGCCTCATTCACAAGATTATACTAATCCGGAAGGCCAAGCTGTCAAACTTTTAGGTGCATTTTATTCTGTTAGTTCCAAGGGGCACATAATAGATCTAGAAGGGGGGGTTGAATTGATCCTTTAAAACTTTCTTAGTTCTTTTATCTAGTTAAGTGATAACCAAATAATAATCAAGTTATGCATAGCGGAATAGATTAAGATTCCCTTCAAGAACATACCATTAAACACAGTTCTAATGATAGATTAGTTGCAAGCAAATATAACAGTTATAGTACTTAATGTAAAAGACATAAAGTAAACGACATAAGAGGTTTTAAGTGGTTCAGAGACTGAATACACCTAATCCACTCTTCTGCTTCAACAATCAGGGATTCCACTAAGGATTTGATCAACTTCGAATCACTAAGATTCCTTTAAGACCAGTAGCCTTGGAACACTAGTTCACTAAGAACTCTTCAAGACCAGCATCCTTGGAAACTATAGACTAAGGCTGACAAACTTAGAATCTCTTGTACCCTCTGGTACTTAGCAAGCTCAGCAGACTTGACTTTGGTTTAGTCACTAAGACAAGGAGCCTGCAGGCCCTGGTTGCTTAGTTGTTTATTTGTTGTTTGTTGTTGTTGAGCTGCTAAGATGAAATTTAGCTTGTTCATCTTCTGGTACTTAGCAGCTTCTTGTGATCATTGGGCATTCAGCTTTGGTGTTTGATCACATCTAATAAACTACTAAGATATACGTTCAGCTTGACATCTTATTGATACTTAGCAGTCTGACTCATCATTTGATGCTGCTGTTCTTTGTTGTTGATGCTTGTCTTTATCTGATATTCAACATTGCATACCATCACCGTTGAGGTACTACTAAGTCTTTGCATATCAGCTTGACTTCTTTGGGTACTTAGAAGTCCTTGAACACTGGTTGTCTTGTGCACAGATTCAGTTTTATATCTTCTTCTCTTCAGCTCAGTGTGTTCATGGTGAGACGTAGAGTGACTCAAGTATTCTACTTTTTGATCTGTCACTCAAGTTGTTGTCTTCTTGGCCTTCCGGCTCTCAGTACAGATGCCACTTCGTTGTCATACTCCTTTATATAGAGTGAAGCTTTTTCATTATAAGACTCTCATTAGTTGTGCTTCACTCGTATGTGGTGATCTCACTCTCACAGAGACCTTTTCTCTGTTAAGCTCTATATGACTTGCTTCATCTCAAGTAAACAACAACTATCTTCTTTGAAGCTTCGGCTCTTTATAGATTCATTTATCATCTTCCCATTGGAACGTAGCCGTTGGGAGTCTTCTGTTAAAGAGCTTTTCTTTGGAGCAATTAATTTTCTAGATATTCTAAAATATTTGATGTAGATATACTGGGTTAATGCGACAACTCCTTTTTGACTTGCCTGACACATCAGTATGCTTTGTCACCTAACACTTCTGAAACGTCACTTTCAGCAGACCAGTTGGGAGATACCTTTATGCTTCCTTTAGGTTCTTCAATTTAGATCAAAGATGTTTGTGAGAGACATTGGGACTCTCAATCAGCAACGTTCTCATGTCAGTCTTCATAGTTGGACATTACTAAGTCTCGATAACCGGACAGATGAGCTCTACGATCGCGATGCTGACGTTCATTTACTCGATCGTAGTTTATCTGTGAACATCGTGGATTGACTTGACTCTGACACCTCTTCAATTTTTAGAAAGCTCTGTGTTTTGACAATGTTGTACCACCTTATACTTCGCTCTTACAGTCTATTCTACGATCATGCTTGTCTTGCCTTGATTCAAGAACTAATGAATTGGCTGACTGCCTAAGTCGTTTGGTCTATGTGTCTCCTTTGATTAGTCATGTTCAGTTTCCTTGACTTTCTGCCCTGTGATCTCTTGATCATTCTTTATGGTGAGGCTGAGCATAGACAATCCTCTTCGTCTGTCCTCTGTATGTTTACCCTTGTCTTTGTAGGTGCTTTATTAGACTCTGCTGCTAATTTATAGACTCTACGATCGTTGTAGCCTATACTACGATTGTTGCCTTCTGATGAGAGTTGAGTTCTTGGGTTGTGCTACTCAGTTACAGTTAAGCATACGTTTGAAAGAACTGAGTAGTTCCGCAAGCTTTTCTTTCTTGATCGTAGAGTTTGGATGTTGAGTGTTCTTGAGCTTTTTCATTTTTGCTTGCACATTTAATCTCTATCTGATTTGCTTATGGAGGAGCTTTTGAAATGTTTTTGTCGAAGGAATTAGCATTTAATGCTTCAGACATTTCTGAGCACTAATGTTGACTTCTTTGAAATCTGTTGTTCTGCCGTTTGGCCCACTGACACAGCAAACTGCTATCTCACCTAACACCCGAAAAGGTGTTTTTAGCAGGCATGCAGTCCTTTTCTTAGCTTCTTCTTTACGCTTCTTCGATACATAATAAGGATGAGTGTTGGATCATTGGGATTCCCAAAATGTCAATGTCTACAAGCCATTCTTCATTTGTTATATTTCCTCCTTCATTAAATAGAAGAAACTTGGTGCTTCTTATGCTGACTAGAGAAACACCATGATTATTGTCTTTGTACCATAATCGTTGTGTCTTGTCATGCTCGTGCTTGACTCAGCCTTGATCAAAAAGAACACTACAATTTCTCTTAAGCTCTGATAGACTACGATCTCTACTTGCTCATTTTGCAGACTCCATATTTTTGAGAGCTGGCTGCGATTCTTGACTTGGCTCGGCAGGCGCTCGAACCATCTCCATGATTCTGAGTGTAGCTTCCAAGACAGACTACGATTTTGAAGCAACTTCTTCGATACTCCACGATTCTACCTTGACTTCTGCATTCTCTCAGCTAGCTCGTCAGACTACGATTCTATTGAGGCCTATCTATTACATCTCAAAATAGATCAACCTAACAAGTTTGATCTTTCTATTCATAGTCCTTGTACATCATGATCTTTTGAAGAACTTTCACAAAACTATTCATTCATATTTGATCAACCTAACATATTTGATCATTTCAATCTAAGTCCTTGTCCATATTGTCTATCATCTATTAAGGACTTTACAGCTTTTATCAATGCAGACATATTCGCATATTCATTCATTAACTTCATCATCTTCATCATCAAATTGTATGAATAAAGGAATAACATTCACATGCAAATTCCTAACATATTCTTTTGATGTGCAAGATATTGATCACTCGCGACTTAGTCAACAAAGAGAGTTTCTTATATGAATCCCCGGTAACAACATGTGAAAGGGCTGGGGCATTTGTTCAATTCCAAGAAACGGAAGGAGTATAAAGCGGGATCAAGCCTCTCATCAAAAGAAAGGGGAGAACTCCTGAAAGAAATCATGGCGACATAGGCTTGCCCCTACAAAGAAAGGGGAAAATTATCAAGAGAGTCCTTAACTCAATAATAGACACCCGATAACAAAAGGTCTAGCAAATGAAATCTACATCATCAAACATGTCAACATGCACCAAGTCCTCACAAGTCGAGGCCTTTACACCAAAGTTCAAATTGGGGCAATAAAAGAATGGGTCGCACCCTACAGGGACGTCATCGGCACCCTGATCATCAGTTCAGTCGGGTCACGAATAAAAAGCACAAGGAAATGGGACACAAGCACCCAACAACTAAAAAACTCCAAATCGCCTCAAAAAGGGTGAGGTATGTTTCTACATCTAGACAATTCAATTAAGCATGTGCATCAACCTAGGATAATAGACTCTTAAGGATAAATTTAGATCATCACATCATGCATGGTCTGCACATGTGCAACCGCGCTATATCAGCGCACATCTCCATTAAAAAGTTTAGCATGCATCCCTAGTAATGTTAAATGTGTGTGCACATTAAATGCCCAGACTTGAGAAAATAAAATCATTGTTGTAAACTACCGTTCGAGTAGGTATCGAGATAGTCCGGTGATCAACTATTGTCAACTACCGGCAGGGTAGGCATTGTTGTCAACTACCAGTAGGGTAGACACCATTGTCAACTACCAGCAGGGTAGGCACATTTATCAACTACCAGCGTATACATCAGGAAGGTCCGGTGATTTTAGAACGTCATCCCCAGCATATATGTAGAAAACATCTCAATTTATTTTTATCAAACAAGCATCGATAATACCGACAAAAATTAAATCGTTGGAGTCAACACCAGCATAGGCATCAACAACACTGATGAAAGACAACCATTAGAATCTGCCCCAACATAGGCATCAGCAATAGCCGGTAATGGTAAAGCGATTTGCGATGCGATGTATAATTTGCGAAATGTGAAGTGCGATTGGCCAAATGCGAAGTGCGATGTGCGAAATGCGATTTGCGAAGTGCTATTTACGATAGCATTTTAACATTCATCATAACATTCATTGCATTGCGATTTACATCATTAAATAAACCTTGTCATGTTTCAAGTGTCTAGTAATATTTGTCATGTTCATTTCATTGCATTGCATAAACATGACAAAGAAGGGCATCTGTAGCACTCGAAATTTCATTTTTCTGTTACTAACTATGCAGGAGGGCAAAAGCATTGTTTTCACTCTCCAGAGATAACCCTAGAGGACTACAACATCAAATCAAACCTCGGAGATAGCACCATAGGACATCAAATTAACCTTGGAGACAACCCCGAGGAAAGAGAGAATCAATAGCAATTAAACCCCGAAAGCAGCCCCGAGGGACAGCCAAAATCCACTTCAACCCCAGAGACAACCCAGGGAGGGGAAAAGGTCATTTTGAAAAAATAACATCAACAACCACAGTATAGCTGTAGATAGGGTCACAAAGAGCCATTGCAGCAATTCCGAGCACAAATTATGCAACACGAACTACTTGTGAAGACCTGAAGATGCCAGTTTGGTCATGGATACATCTTTCTGGATTCAGAAAAGGGCAAACCCCGTGTCATTGCGTAGCTCTCAAAAAGAGCTTTCCTAAAAGGTATGGCACACCTCCATCGAATTCCCGAATTGTAAGTTATAAAGGTTCAAGCAGATAACGCGTTGGTCAGAGTGCACATACTTCGAGACAGTATGGCCCACCAGGATCAGCCATAGGTAGACCAGCGGTTGATCGATTCTATATATATGGCCTCCCCCTACTCATTTATGGATAAAAAGAGAGAAAGAAAGGGTTCGTGAGAGAGAAATCACGTCATTTGAGAGTGAAAGACAGCTTTTCTTCCGTTTAATCTTTGTAAATCTCTTATACAAGCACTCTTATACATATATATATATAGCAACATATCATGTTTTAACCGGTAGAAAATGAGTTTTTAGGCGCTTAAATCCGTTTGATAGCCATTCTCATGCCTAACTGTAAGATTTTGCCAGATTTGGCTTCTTCGCTTGCTCTAATTCGTATATAAGTGTTATATATGCTTTTTTAAAGGTTAATATTTGTTAGATCT
Source organism: Panax notoginseng (assembly GCA_016801055.1). Lineage (NCBI taxonomy): Eukaryota > Viridiplantae > Streptophyta > Magnoliopsida > Apiales > Araliaceae > Panax > Panax notoginseng. Next base: position 41,989,081 of record CM029014.1, on the reverse strand, counting down.
AAAGTTTTAACCATTTATTTCTTGTAAATAGTCAATATTTAAGCTTTATTAACTAGATCTGTACTGGATCTAGCCAAATCTAGCTTTTAACCGGTTCAAAAGTTGTGAAACCTGAACCTGGAAACTAGAATGGCTAAGATTTGTATATATCAAGTTTTCCTTCTAGTTTTTGTAAATATTTAGCAACCACGTGGCCCTAGATTTGTATCTAGAGGATGCTAGAAACTTTGGCTACGTGCATGCAAGGATTTAACTGATGAATCCTTTATTTTGCGATGTTTAAAGCAAATATATATGTTTTATTTTAGTATATTGGTTATCCAGGCTATTTATGTGATATTATGTGAGCCTAGGAGCCACATGATCTAAGATCTAGCTGGCGGATCTAGATCTAGTTCCCATGATGGACCATTTTCAGTTGTACATCTAGCTTGTAAATTTTGTAATTGTAAATCTAGGACCTAAAACGGTTATCTGGATTTAAGGTCCCTGTAATAGTAAAAATCCTATATGTTGTGATCGGGCATACTTTGATGGCTTTCATGCCCATAAGAAGCCCGACACTTATAAATATATTATTTGTCGCAGATAATTCGCATCTCGAGAATAAAATTAAAATAAGTCGAATACAGAATAAAGTGGAAGTATCAAAGGCCTCAATTCCTATGCGAGCATAAGGGTTTGAAAACCTGTTTTCACCTTTATATATCTTGTATTAAAATTGAACTTTTATACAAGTCAAACCCTTTGTATAGGCCTAGCACTAGTTCCAAATAAAGCACTTATGCCCAATTAACTGCAATACACACACACAAACTAGGGAATAAAAAGCGCGGTAACTTATTTCACAGAAGTCGGGGTGCCTAACATCTTTTCCCCGCTTAATCAAGCCCCAGAACTCTATGATCAATCTCGGTTTCCAAGACCAATTAAACAGAGTCCAATATTAGGCCATATTGCAAAATGTGACGCCCCAAAAATAGGTCCATACAACCCATTCTGAGTCGCCAAATACGTAGTACAGAATTCAAATACAACTTCATTTATACAACCAATAATTGTCGTGTAAAATATAATAAAACATACGCTAATACAAATATTATCTCGTAGACAATATCCAAACTCAAATAAAATTCTCATTACAATTCTTGTCACACTATTTTACAAAATAGTGAGGATTACTAAAATAACCATCTTGGACCACTACTCCACTCCCCGACTAGTCCTAGCTACATTCCCGCCTCCTAATAAGAACAATGGAACCGAAAGGAAAAGAGTGAGCTCAACTAGCACTGTAAAGAATATTATGACTAAGATAATATAGAACAAATTATCATTAGTCCTCAATAGGGAAAAATCTTATAGAATATAATAGACAACATGTTTTAGCTCACAACTGCAGCGGAAACAACAATCCATTAGAAGAGTCAAGTAGAGCATGATATCTACTATCTTCTAGGATTTAAAAGTCCATCAATATTTTATCCCTGTAACAGCAATCAATATATATTTTAAATCATTGAATTATCCATACATTATGGGCCAAGGATATTCGTTGGTATCACCAGTGGTCATGATCATGCCAAACACCTGTCCATCTATGCACTACAGGCCAAAGAGGACTTTCACCACAAACCATATTTATAACATTAAAGGTTATGATTATACCAATACACAATTTCTGGTCATAATCATACCAATCAACAGTCCATTTTTGCACTACGGGCCAATGATGACTTTCAACACAATATAAACATGACGATGATGACAATGATATAAAGATTCAATCAAGTGAGATAAAGGATAAATATTAGATATTTTTAATTCAATATATCCAAAGTTCAAAATGTCCAAATTGTCAACATGATAACTATTTGTGAAGTAAAATTCAAGAATGATATTCATGTATCAAAAATAATTTAGACAGAAAAGAAAATTAAATTATGTTGTGAATAGTACCGTATGAATAGTACCTTATGAATAGTGCCCATGAATAGTACCGTATGAATAGTACCCAGACATGAAAAGATTAAAATTTAATAAGAAAGTTCAAACCAAAATTTCAGTGAAATAATATTAGATGAAGCGCAAAACTAAAGAAATTTTTAATCATTTCAGGAATTATAGAAGCAATACTTACCATAGTAAGTTTAAATTTAGAAATATGAAATGAAATAATATCCCTTACATAATATGGAGTATGAAAAAAAATTCTTACGAGTATTGAAATAAAATAATATCTTTTACCTTAGTAGAAACTAGATTTGAGTGGAATATCAGATATTATTCTGAGAAAATCTTATCCAAAAAGCTATACTCAAAGTATCCTTATACTCAAAAGAAATACTCACAATATTATAGAATAAGAATTTCTGATATTGATGGTGTGTTTAGGAAGGAGGGGTAACCTCCCTTTTATAGTGCAAAGGAGGGAGAAAAAAATTAGGCAGGTTGCCTAATTCCTGCCTAACTCCCTTTCTTTTTCTCTGCCTAATTCCTCCCATTTCCTTATGGTGAGGGCCTACACTTAGAAAACAAGCTTTGCAAGATATCAATCGACCACCACTTTGAAAAAAATGTGCAGGAGATGAATTAGAAAAGAATAGTGCACGGAGGAATTCAAAACAAAGATGATAGCCTTCACTCCACTTTTATGCTAAAAAATATATATAATAATATTTACCATTTAAATTATAAAAAATTATATTATTATATTATCACATTATTATAATGTAATATTATAATAACATATTTGAATAAATATTTTATCAGAAAAGATAATTGCCAAACTTTCAACAAATATTTCATGTTAAATTCATTCATTTATATCAAAATTGAACCAATATTCACCACATAATAATTATTCATAATTAATATTATAAGCTCACAATATTAACAACTAGATCATTCTCAAGAAAGATAGAGCTTTTCGATAAGGATTTACCTTTACTGGCGCGCAATTATATAACCTAACCCCTTTCCTCGACAGAATTTTCTAGACATTGACAATAATGCTAACTAATAATATGAATAATTGTGTCGTGTCAATTATTAATTTAATAATATAAAATATTATGCAGATAATACTGTGACAATAATTGAATTAATAATATGAGATACTGTGCAACAATTACTGTGGCAATTATTGAATGAAACTGAGTGACTTCTTACATAAGAATTAATAATCATAAATACTGTGCAATACCGTGTGCTACTGTGCAACCACGCGTATTATTGTACTTTTATCACCGGATATTTTAACAGTTGACAGTAAAAGTTTTGCCGTTATTTTTATGAAAATGTTATTTCTGTCGCTTTCTATATCCGACAGTTATTCTGTTATGTGGTCCACCAATGATTGCGCCGTCGTATGAATATTTTTCGACAAAAAGAATATTTTTCGACCAAACGAATATTATATGACAACTTGCTTACTTTGTAAAATTTGCACATATCACCCATAACTAAAGCAATATATTAAATCAACACCTTATTATTCAAAATAATAATTAGAGAAATTAAATCTTTATTCATAAAAAGTTGGGGTCTTACAACCTCCCCTCTTTATGAAATTTCGTCCTTAAAATTGATGTATGTACCTGGTATGTTGAAGAGGTGGGGATACCTTATTTTTCATTTCAGATTCTAACTCCCAGGTCATTTCCTCAATATCGTGGTTTCTCCATAAAACTTTGACTTGAGGTATAACCTTTGAGCGTAAAATATGTTCTTTCGTATCCAAGATTTTAACAGGTACCTCTTCATGCGTTAAATCTTCTGCTATCTCGTCTGGTTCTAATTCAATAATGTGGTTCGGGTCTTTCACATATTTACGTAGCATGAATATGTGAAAAACGTTATGAACACGAGACATACTTGGCAGTAAAGTGAGTCTATAGGCCACAGTTCCTACTCAATCGAGAATTTTAAATGGACCAATGAATCGAGGGTTGAGCTTTCCTCTCTTTCTGAATCTCGTAACTCCTTTTCATGGAGCAACACGTAACAATACATGATCTCCAACATTGAACTCCACGTCCCTTCGATGAAGATCGGCATAACTCTTTTGTCGATCTTGTGAGGTTTGTATACGTTGCTGGATCATTTGGATCTTTTTCGTAGTCATGTGTACCATTTCTGGTCCCAACAACGTTGCTTCACCCACCTCGTCCCAGCATACTGAAGAACGACACTTTCGTCCATACAACGTCTCGAATGGAGCCATGCCTATACTTGCTTGATAACTGTTATTGTAGAAGAATTTCACCAATAGTATATACTTGTCCCAACTTCTTTTGAAGTCTAGAATGCAGAGTCTCAATAGATCTTTAAGAGTTTGAATAGTCCTTTCCGACTGCCCATCCGTCTGAGGATGATATGCAGAACTGAATCGTAAATTAGTACCCATAGCTTTCTACAAGCTGACCCAAAATTGTAAAGTGAATCTTAGGTCTCGATCAGAAACTATGGATATTGGCATACCATGCAATCTCACAATCTCATTTATGTACATACGAGCAAGACATTCAAGTGAATAAGTTTCTCGTATAGGCAAGAAATGAGCAGACTTGGTTAATCTATCGATAATGACCCAAATTGCATTTATGCCTTGAGAAACCTTGGGAAGACCAGTAACGAAATCCATATTGATGTGCTCCCACTTCCATTCAAGAATTTTGAGTGGTTGCAATAGACCTTTTGGCACTTAATGTTTCGTCTTGACATGTTGACAAGTTAAACACCTTGAGATAAATCCCGCGATCTTTCTCTTCATATTTCTCCACCAAAATATATGTTAAAGATAACGATACATTTTGGTACTTCCAGGATGGATTGCAAATGGTGTGTTGTGTGCCTCCAGCATGATTTTATACTTCAAATCAGAGTCGTTAGGAACACAAAGTCTAGAGTTGACTCGAAGTATTCCTTCCTCGTCGATCCTTGCTTCTAGAATAGCACTTTCTTGTACTTTTCCCTTCATACACATCAGCTCCAGGTCTGTAGTTTGAGCTACTTTAACTTTATCGATTAAAGTCGGTTCTACTAGTATATTTGACATTTTCACGTAGGTCCCTGGAGTTTTTAACTCCATCTTCATCCTTTGTAAATCATACAAAATGGGTCTTTATGTTAACAATATCACACTCATACCCACATATGATCTTCTTCTCAACGCGACAGCTACCACGTTTGCTTTTCTAGGATGGTATTGAATGGTATGGTCGTAATCTTTCAACAGCTTGAGCCAACGTCGTTGTCGCATGTTGATTTCCTTTTGGGTGAAGAAATATTTGAGGTTTTTATGATTTGTATAGATCTCCACTTTCTCCCCATACAGGTAGTGCCTCCAGATCTTTAGCGTAAAAATGACTACTGCCAACTCTAGATCATGAGTAGGATAATTTCTCTCATATTCTTTGAGTTATCGTGAGGTATAGGCTATGGCTTTCCCATATTGCATGAGAACACATCTTAAACCTCTACCTGAAGCATCATTGTAGATGACAAATTCCTCCGAACCTGATGGTATTATCAGAACGGCTGCTAAAATGAGTCTCCTCTTGAGTTCTTGGAAGCTCTTCTCACATTTCTCGCTCCATCTGAATTTTATATCTTTTTAAGTCAGCTGAGTTAATGGAGTAGCGTTTCAAAAAAATCCTTCCACGAATCTCCAATAATAACCAGCTAAGCCCGGAAAGCTACGTACTTTGGTTACTGACTTAAGTTACTCTCAACTTTATATTGCTTCAATCTTTACCGAGTCAACTGATATTTAATGATTCGATATGACGTGCCCAATGAATGCTACTTCCTTAAGCCAGAGCTCACATTTCTTCAACTTGGCGTATAGCTTATTTTCACGAAGCTTTTGGAGTATCAGCCTCAAGTGTTGCTCATGATCTTCATGACTTTTAGAGTAAATAAGGATGTCATCAATAAAGACAACCACAAAATGATCCAAGTATTCCTTGAATACTAGGTTCATCATATACATGAAAGCAGCAGGAGCATTAGTCAATCCAAAAAACATGAGTAGGAATTCGTAATGCCCGTACCGAATTCTGAAAGCAATCTTTGGAATGTCATCTGTTTTAATCTTTAATTGATGATATCCGAAACGAAGATCGATCTTTGAGAAGAATTTAACACCTTACAACTGGTCAAACAGGTCATCAATGCGAGGTAACGAGTACCTATTTTTGATGGTGACATGATTCAACTCCCGATAGTCAATGCAAAGTTGCATACTCTCATTTTTTTCTTTACGAATAAAATAGGAGCACCCCAAGGAGTTGTACTAGGACGAATGAAATCAATGTCTAGTAACTCTTGTAATTGAGTTTTTATCTCCTGAAGTTCAATAGGAGCCATTCGATATGGAGTTTTTAAAATGGGTTTTGTACAGGGTTCAAGGTCAATACAAAATTTGATTTCATGCTCTGGGGGTAAGCCAAAAATTCTTCAGAAAATACTTCAGGAAATTCATTAACAACAAAAATATCATTCAAATCTGACGTATTTTTGTTTAAATCCATAACATGGGCTAAGAAAGCTTGACATCCGTTTTTTAATACACGAATGGCTTTATGGCTTGATATGACAATGATTGACTTTAGTGGTTTGGTTGCTTGAATTCGCATAACGGGTTAGTTAGGAATATGAAAACTAACGACCTTACGAAAACAATCAATTTTAGCATAATGAGTAGTTAACCAATCATTCCCTAAAATCACATCAAATGCAAGTATTTTCAAAGAGATGAGATCAACAGGTAATGTGATGGTGCCAATTTGAATCAAGCACGATTTATAAATAGTGGATGTAATGAAGGTTTCTCCTAACGGAGTTTCAACAGATAAGTCAAAATCTAATTTCTCAGGGGTCAAGTTCAAACGTTGAGCACAAGTAGGTGAAATAAAAAAATGGGTAGAACCGGTATCTAATAAGGTATAGACTTCGCAAGAGTTTATGATTAGCTTACATGTGATAACTTCGTTCGGGTTCCTCACCTTTTGGGAAGTCATGACAAACACTCTCCCTTGAACCACCGAATTTGTTTTGTCCATAGCCGCCTTTGGTGCCACCATCCCAGCTGGACTTGACTTTGCTACAGGACAAAATCAAGCTATGTGATCGTCCTTTCTATAACTGAAATACACCTTGGAAGGTTGTGTACAGTTTGGACTGATGTATCCCTCATCTTCGTATCTGTAGCATCTAACTGGCGGTCGTTCTCCTCCCCTAGAAACGGTTGCAGGTGCTGGTGCTGCTGCCGATGTCTTTCCCTCATTGTTGAATCTTCTCTTTTTGAAATTTTCACTTGACTTATTTTTTCTATTATCTTGGCCAAGATTACCACCGAAATGGTTACCATTTCTAGCATGTTGGTTATCACTGCTTCGATGACTGTTACCACTGGTATGACTATTATCGTGCTGCCAGTTGCTGTCTTTTGGTTGAGCTGACTCAAAATCCTACTCCTATGACACCCCCAAATCCAGGTACTTCATTCCCACAGGATTTGGTGTTCACTTGATCAAACATTCATATCTAACTACCCAATTATAATAAAACTAAATAAATAAAAACCTTCCCCATTAAAGGGTTACATAATAAAAAAAATCTCCCAGGTTATCTAACCTTTAATCATCATTCAAATACGGAAAACATTACATAACTTCTTTAAAATAAAGTCTAAGATCAACATAATAAAAGTCTAACATCTTAATCAAAGTAAAAATTACAAATCTTCATCACTTGTACATTTTTCTCTTTCCTTTGCTAGTCGAAGGTTCACCTACCTTCTCTTCTTTAGCTGCAATGAGTTTATAAATATGCAAGAGTGAGCAAAACAATTAGTATATGCAGTTGTGCATGTTAAACAACAAGTTAAATACAAGAATAACTTGGTCAACATCAAACCAAAGTTTAAACAGCTTGCATCATTATAAGGTAATCGAATTGACAACAATAATTAGTTCAACAAGATAAAGGATTAGAAAACTTGCCTTGTTCGTAGATTAAACAGAACAATTCGAATCACAATACCCTATATATATATATATATATATATATATATATATATTATATATATATATATATATATATATATATATATATATATATATCATCATGACATAGTTAGTCACTACCACTTTACAACTTAACTAACTACATTTATCATCTAAGTTTGATTATTTAATCACATAATCAAGTTATAACACAAGTTAATCTTTAATAACATAATTATTCATAGTATAGAAATACTAAAATCAATATTTTACAGTCCTACTATTATCACATAACTTTTCTTAAAATTTCGTGTACAAAAGGTACACTGTCAGACCATTTTGCTAACTCGTGCTGCGGCGCCACAGTTTATACTGTGGTACGGCCCTGCGGCGCGGAGATGACGTTGCGGCTCGAGAGCAAAGCTACAAAGTCGCGCTTGTAAGACCCCAACTTTTATAAATAAAGTTGAATTTTCTATAAATATCATTTTTGAATATTATGGAGTTAATTTGATATAATGTTATAGTTGTGGATAATATTTATAAATTTTACAAAGTACGCAAGTTGTTATATAATATTCGATTGGTCGGGAAATATTCGTTTTAACGGGGAATATTCGTACAACGGCACAATCATTGGTGGACCCCACAACGGAATTATTATCGGATTGAGAAAACGACAAAAATATTTTATTAAAAATAACGGCGAAAGTTTTACCATTGATACTGTTGAACTACTCAGTAGTAAAAGTACAGTAATACGAGTGGTTGCATAGTAGCACACGGTATTGATTATTAATGCTTATGTGAGAAGTCACTCAGTTTGATTCAATTATTGTCAGTTAATAATATGAATTATTTAGAGATAATGAAGTTTTGTTTTATTCGTATTATTAACGTAATAAAACAGAAACATCTTTTTATATAAAACAGAATACTTTATTAAAGTTATTCTATAAATAGAATATATTATATTTTATTTAAAAGATTTTTCTGTAAATATGGACCGTCAGATTAAAGTAATCAATCTGGACCGTTCATGGATTAGTTACTATGCATTCTATTTTTCTATAAATAGTAGCTCATTCCTTCATTATTTTTTACGAATTCACTGAACTCTAGAGAGAGAAACTATAGAGAGAAACTATAGAGAGAGAGAAGAAAAGTATTCTGCTACTTAACTACTTCCTTATTTCAGTTCTTCTTTAAAACGGTAAGGGGTGTTATTCTTTCTTATTCATGAAGAGAACTGTTGTTATTCCATTTCTTATTATTCTGTTGGAATAACCTGTATACGCGGTCTACCCTATACTTGGTGACATTCTTCTGTTATTCTGTTGGAACATCCTGTCTGTGTGTTTTACACCGGACCTGGTTCCGTTTTTATTATTATTCTGTTGGAACATCCTGTCTGTGTGTTTTACACCGGACCTGGTTCCGTCTTGTTATTATTCTGTTGGAACATCCTGTCTGTGTGTTTTACACTGAATCTGGTTCCATTATTTATTATTCTGTCAGAATATCATGTCTGTGCGTTTACGCCGGACCTGGTTCCATTATTTATTATTCTGTCGAAATATCCTGTCTGTGCGTTTACGCCGAACCATGTTCCATTATTTATTATTCTGTTGGAATAACTTGTCTGTGCGGTCTATCGCATGTCGGGTGATTTCTTTTGTTATTCCATTCTTTATTATACTCAGTTGGTTAAGTTTTAACTTTTATACTCCATGAAATTAGTGGAATATCCTTGATAATTACGGTTCATCCAGTATCTTTTCATGAAAATATTCTTCTAAGCATTCTTGAATTTTACTCCACAAAGCAGTATCATGTTGACAATTTGGACGTTGTTAATTCTTGGATAAATTAATTTTTGAACTTATTTTATTGAATTCTTATATCATTGTCATCATCCTCATGTTTATAAAATGTTGAAAGTCATCTATGGCATGTATTGCATAGATGGACTTGGTATGATTATAACCAGGGATTATTCGGTGTAATCATGACCGTAATGTTACAAATGATGTGGTAAAAGTCCTCATTGGCCCGTAGTGCATTGATGGACAGTTGTTGGCATGATCATGACCATTAATAAATACACGAATATCCTTGGCCGTAGTGCAGGGGTGATTCGATGATGTGGATTATTTTATTAAGCTGAGTCCCAGCGATAACAGTGTTGAAAAACCTTTTAAATCATAGAAGATAGTAGATTTTATTCTCTACTTGACTCTTTTAATGGATTGCTTGTTCCGCTGCAGTTAAACTTGATGTTCGTTATGTTTTATCAGTTTAACACTGTTGAAGGCTAATGATAATTTATTCTGCATTATCTTAGTCATAATATTTCTTACTGGGCTAGTTGAGCTCACCCTTTCTTTCACTGTTCTCTTCAGGAAATGAGAATATAGCTGGGCCGAGTCGGGGAACGGAGTGATGGACCAGATGATAGTATTAGTAGTCCTCACTATTCTGTTAAATAGTGTGACAATAATTGTAATGAGGACTCCTTTTGAGTTTGTATAGTCAGTAGACAATAATTGTATTCAAACTCACAGTTATGTTTTGTTGTATTGTACACGACAGTTGTATTACTAAGTTGTATTTGTATTCTGTACCATGTATCTGACGACCCAAGATGGGTGATGTATACCTAATTTTGGGGCGTCACAGTTGGTATCAGAGCTTAGGGATATGATCCCTGGCTAAGATGTGAGAATAGAACTAGGAGGGGAGAGACGGGAATTCCTTCGCTAGTATGACCTACCTAAGTTTACTTGCATGGTATTTAATTGGTCGGTCATAATGTAAGGATAATATATGACATATCAATTAACTTTTGTTTTGTGGCAGTATCTGAAAATGGCATCTGAGAATGTTGAAAATAGCAATGGAGCACAGGCGACTGTTGATTCACCATATATCAATAATCAGGATAATGTGCATCAGGAAGGTGACAATCCTCTTGTAAACAACAACACTGACCAGATGATGAATGATGGAATGTTCAGAAGCTTTATGCAGTTCATGCAACAGCAGGCGAGAGCGGCTCCTGTCCAAAATATAGGTGGAAACACTGAAAACTCTCGGACGGTCACCGCTAAACAGTTCAAGGAGCTGGGACCACCGGAGTTTAAGGGAGAGCCAAAACCACTTATAGCGGAAACATGGATAAAGCAGATCACCAAGATATTTGATGTCTTGGGATGCTCCGAGGAGCAAAAGGTTCCCTTTGCCGCCTTTATGTTGCGAGGAGAGGCAGATTACTGGTGGGAATCGATTAAGCGTACTCAACCTGCCGCACTGAAGATGTCTTAGGAGAAGTTCCAAGAGCTGTTCAATGACAAATACTTTCCCGAAAGTGTTCGTCACATGAAGGAGGTGGAGTTCATCAAATTGGAGCAGAATAATATGACCGTGTCGCAGTATGAGGCTAAATTTGCTGAGTTGTCCCGGTTTGCGTCCCACTTGGTGGATAATGAAGAGCGAATGACGTAAATGTTTTTGCGAGGTTTGAAACCTGAGATACGTCAACATCTTATTTCTCATAAACTGTGTTTGTATTCAGATGTTGTGAATAGGGCTCAGTTAGTGGAGCGCGATAACGAGTCAACGCAACCAAAAGAGAGCAGTCGGCAAAATGATAATACCAGTGAGAGCAGTCATCGAAGCGGTGACAACAAGCGTGGTGGAAATCAACAGGCCAGAAATGGTCATTTCAAGAAGAGGAGATTCAACAATGATGGAAAGACGTCAGCACCAGCACCCGTTGTTAAAGAAGGAGAACGACCACCTATCATATGTTTCAAATGCGGAGGGGAGGGGCACATCAGTCCAAACGCTGCGATGCCGTCTAAAGCATGTTATAATTGTGGAAGAGAAGGTCATTTAGCTCGATTTTGTCGTTTACCAAAAACAAGTTCAGCCAAGATGGAGACACCAAAGGCCGTCCCAGAAAAGTCAAAACCGGTAGTGCAAGGGAGAGCGTTTGTTGTGACCTCCCAGAAAGCAAGGAACCCGAATGAGGTCATCACGGGTAAGCTTATCATAAACTCTAACGAAGTCTATACTTTATTTGATACCGGTTCTACCCATTCTTTTATTTCTCCTACTTGCGCTCATCGATTAAATTTGACTCCGGAGAAATTAGACTTTGACTTATCTGTTGAAACTCCATTGGGAGAAACCTTCATTACATCCACGGTTTATAAGTCTTGTTTGGTTCAAGTTGGTACCCACACATTACCTGTCGATCTTATTTCATTAAAAATACTTACATTTGACGTGATTCTAGGGATTGATTGGTTAACTACTCATCATGCAAAAATTGATTGTTTTCGTAAGGTTGTTAGCTTTCATATTCCTAATCGACCTATTATGCGAATTCAAGCAACCAAACCATTAAAATCAATCGCTATCATCTCAAGCCATAAAGCTATTCGTTTATTAAAAAACGGATGTCAAGCTTTCTTAGCTCATGTCACGGATCTAAACAAAAATACGTCAGTTTTGAATGATATTTCTATTGTTAATAAATTCCCTGATGTATTCCCTGAAGAACTTCCTGGCCTACCCCCAGAGCGTGAAATTGAATTTTGTATCGACCTTGAACCCGATACAAAACCCATTTCCAAAGCCCCATATCGAATGGCTCCTATTGAACTTCAGGAGTTTAAGATCCAACTGTAGGAATTGTTAGACATTGGCTTTATTCGTCCTAGTACTTCTCCTTGGGGTGCTCCTATTCTATTCGTGAAGAAGAAAGATGGAAGTATGCGACTTTGTATTGATTATCGGGAGTTGAATCATGTCACCATCAAAAATAGGTACCCATTGCCACGTATTGATGACCTGTTTGACCAGTTGCAAGGAGCACAATTCTTTTCAAAGATCGATCTTCGTTCTGGATATCATCAGCTGAAGGTTAGAACTGAGGATATTCCAAAGACGGCTTTCAGAACTCGGTACGGGCATTATGAATTTCTAGTCATGTCCTTTGGATTGACTAATGCTCCTGCTGCCTTCATGGATATGATGAACCGGGTATTCAAAGAATATTTGGATCACTTTGTGGTCGTCTTTATTGATGACATCCTTATTTATTCCAAAAGCCGTGAAGATCATGAGCAACACTTGAGGCTGGTACTCCAAAAGCTTCGTGAATACAAGCTTTATGCCAAGTTGAAGAAATGCGAGTTCTGGCTGGAGGAGGTAGCATTTCTTGGGCACGTAGTATCAAGTCGTGGAATATCTGTTGACCCGGCAAAGATAGAAGCTATTCAAAGCTGAGATCAACCTAAATCAGTAACCGAAGTACGTAGCTTTCTCGGTTTAGCTGGTTATTATCGGAGATTCGTGGAAGGATTTTCTCGAATCGCTACTCCACTAACTCAGCTGACTCAGAAAGATACAAAGTTCGGTTGGAGCAAAGAATGTGATAAGAGTTTTCAAGAACTCAAGAGGAGACTCATTTCAGCACCTGTTCTAATAATATCATCTGGCTCGGAGGGATTTGTCATCTACAGTGATGCTTCGAGCAAAGGGTTGGGATGCGTTCTCATGCAACATGGAAAAGTCATAGCCTATGCATCAAGACAACTCAAGGAATATGAGAGGAATTATCCTACTCATGATCTAGAGTTGGCAGCTGTTGTCTTTGCACTTAAAATTTGGAGGCATTACTTGTATGGGGAGAAGGTGGAGATCTTTACGGATCATAAAAGCCTCAAATATTTTTTTACTCAAAAGGAACTCAACATGCGACAATGACGTTGGCTTGAACTGTTGAAAGATTATGATCATACCATTCAATACCATCCTGGAAAAGCGAACGTGGTAGCTGACGCATTGAGTAGAAGATCATATGCAAGTACGAGTGCGATATTGTCAACACAAAGGCCCATTTTGTGTGACTTACAAAGGATAGAGATAGAGTTAAAGACTCCAGGGACCCATGTGATGATGGCGAATATACGAGTAGAACCGACTTTAATCGATAAAGTTAAAGCTGCTCAAGCTACAGACCTGGAGCTGATGCGTATGAGGAAGAAAGTGCAAGAAGGTGCTATGCCGGAAGCAAGAATCGATGAAGAAGGAATACTTCGAGTCAACTCCAGACTTTGTGTTCCTAACGACCCTGATTTAAAGTATGAAATCATGATGGAGGCGCACAACACACCGTTTGTAATCCATCCTGGGAGTACCAAAATGTATCATGATCTTCGTCATACATTTTGGTGGAGCAATATGAAGCGAGAGATAGCGTTGTTTATCTCAAGGTGTCTAACTTGTCAACGAGTCAAGGCGGAGCATCAAGTACCAAAAGGTCCATTGCAACCACTTGAAATTCCAAAATGGAAGTGGGAGCACATTACCATGGATTTCGTTACCGGTCTTCCTCAGGTTTCTCAAGGTATTGATGCGATTTGGGTCATTGTTGATAGATTGACCAAGTCTGCTCATTTTTTACCGATACGAGAAACTTATACACTTGAACGTCTTGCTCGTATGTACATAAACGAGATTGTAAGACTGCATGGTATGCCAGTATCCATAGTTTCTGACCGAGACCCAAGATGCACTTCACGATTTTGGGTTAGCTTACAAAAAGCTATGGGCACGGATTTACGATTTAGTTCGGCATATCATCCTCAGATGGACGGACAATCAGAGAGGACTATTCAAACTCTAGAAGATTTATTAAGACTCTGTGTCCTTGACTTCAAGGGAAGTTGGGACAAGTTCTTATCATTGGTGGAATTTTCCTACAACAACAGTTATCAAGCAAGTATTGGCATGGCTCCATTCGAAGCGTTGTATGGAAGAAAGTATCGTTCTCCAGTATGCTGGGATGAGGTGGGTGAAGCAACGTTGTTGGGATCGGAGTTGGTATGTATGACTACAGAAAAGATTCAAACGATCTGACAACGTATAAAAATCTCACAAGATCGACAAAAGAGTTATGCTGATCTTCATCGAAAGGACGTGAAATTTGATATAGGAGATCATGTGGTCTTACGTGTTGCTCCATGGAAAGGAGTTACGAGATTTGAAAAGAGAGGAAAGCTCAATCCTCGATTCATCGGTCCATTTTTAATCCTCGATCGAGTAGGAACTGTGGCTTATAGACTCGCTTTACCGCCAAATATGTCTCGTGTTCATAACGTTTTTCACATATCCATGTTACGTAAATATGTGGAAGACCCGAACCACATTATTGAGTTAGAACCGAACGAAATAGCAGAAGATTTGACGTATGAAGAAGTTCCTGTTCAAATATTGGATAAGAAGGAACATATTCTACGCTCCAAGGTTATACCTCAAGTCAAAGTTTTGTGGAGAAACCATGATGTTGAGGAAATGACTTGGGAGTTAGAATCTGAAATGAAATCAAGGTATCCTTACCTCTTCGACATACCAGGTACATACCCTAATTTCGAGGGCGAAATTTCATAAGAAGGGGAGGTTGTAAGACCCCAACTTTTATAAATAAAGATGAATTTTCTATAAATATCATTTTTGAATATTATGGAGTTAATTTGATATAATGTTATAGTTGTGGGTAATATTTATAAATTTTACAAAGTACGCAAGTTGTTATATAATATTCGATTGGTCGGGGAATATTCGTTTTAACAGAAATATTCGTACAACGACACAATCATTGGTGGACCCCACAACGGAATTATTGTCGGATTGAGAAAACGACAAAAATATTTTATTAAAAATAACGGCGGAAGTTTTACCATTGATACTGTTGAACTACTCGGTAGTAAAAGTACAGTAATATGTGTGGTTGCATAGTAGCACACGGTATTGATTATTAATGCTTATGTGAGAAGTCACTCAGTTTGATTCAATTATTGTCAGTTAATAATATGAATTATTTAGCGATAATGAAGTTTTGTTTTATTCGTATTATTAACGTAATAAAACAGAAACATCTTTTTATATAAAACAGAATACTTTATTAAAGTTATTCTATAAATAGAATATATTATATTTTATTTAAAAAAAATTCTTTAAATATGGACCGTCAGATTAAAGTAATCAATCTGGACCGTTCATGGATTAGTTACTATGCATTCTATTTTTCTATAAATAGCAGCTCATTCCTTCATTATTTCTTACGAATTCACTGAACTCTAGAGAGAGAAACTATAGAGAGAGAGAGAAAAAAAGTATTCTGCTACTTAACTACTTCCTTATTTCAGTTCTTTTTTAAAACGGTAAGGGGTGTTATTCTTTCTTATTCATGAAGAGAACTGTTGTTATTCCATTTCTTATTATTCTGTTGGAATAACTTGTATACACGGTCTACCCTATACTTGGTGACATTCTTCTGTTATTCTGTTGGAACATCCTGTCTGTGTGTTTTACACTGGACCTGGTTCCGTTTTTATTATTATTCTGTTGGAACATCCTGTCTGTGTGTTTTACACCGGACCTAGTTCCGTCTTGTTATTATTCTGTTGGAACATCATGTCTGTGTTTTTACACCGGACTGGTTCCATTATTTATTATTCTGTCGAAATATCCTGTCTGTGCGTTTACGCCGGACCTGGTTCCATTATTTATTATTCTGTCGAAATATCCTGTCTGTGCGTTTACGCCGGACCTGGTTCCATTATTTATTATTCTGTTGGAATAACCTGTCTGTGCGGTCTATCGCATGCCGGGTGATTTCTTTTGTTATTCCATTCTTTATTATACTCAGTTGGTTAAGTTTTAACTTTTATACTCCATGAAATTAGTGGAATATCCTTGATAATTGCGGTTCATCCAGTATCTTTTCATGAAAATATTCTTCTAAGCATTCTTGAATTTTACTCCACAAAGCAGTATCATGTTGACAATTTGGACGTTGTTAATTCTTCGATAAATTAATTCTTAAACTTGTTTTATTGAATTCTTATATCATTGTCATCATCCTCATGTTTATAAAATGTTGAAAGTCATCTATGGCATGTAATGCATAGATGGACTTGGTATGATTATAACCAGGGATTATTCGGTGTAATCATGACCGTAATGTTACAAATGATGTGGTAAAAGTCCTCATTGGCCCGTAGTGCATTGATGAACAGTTGTTGGCATGATCATGACCATTAATAAATACACGAATATCCTTGGCCGTAGTGCAGGGGTGATTCGATGATGTGGATTATTTTATTAAGCTGAGTCCCAGCGATAACAGTGTTGAAAAACCTTTTAAATCATAGAAGATAGTAGATTTTATTCTCTACTTGACTCTTTTAATGGATTGCTTG
This sequence comes from Panax notoginseng, assembly GCA_016801055.1. Lineage (NCBI taxonomy): Eukaryota > Viridiplantae > Streptophyta > Magnoliopsida > Apiales > Araliaceae > Panax > Panax notoginseng. Next base: position 41,971,794 of record CM029014.1, on the reverse strand, counting down.
TTCCGCTGCAGTTAAACTTGATGTTCGTTATGTTTTATCAGTTTAACACTGTTGATGGCTAATGATAATTTATTCTGCATTATCTTAGTCATAATATTTCTTATTGGGCTAGTTGAGCTCACCCTTTCTTTCACTGTTCTCTTCAGGAAATGAGAATATAGCTGGGCAGAGTCGGGGAACGGAGTGATGGACCAGATGATAATATTAGTAGTCCTCACTATTCTGTTAAATAGTGTGACAATAATTGTAATGAGGACTCCTATTGAGTTTGTATAGTCAGTAGACAATAATTGTATTCAAACTCACAGTTATGTTTTGTCGTATTGTACACGACAGTTGTATTAGTAAGTTGTATTTGTATTCTGTACCATGTATTTGACGACCCAAGATGGGTGATGTATACCTAATTTTGGGGGCGTCACAGCGATGCGGTGTGGCGCCGGTGCTGCGGCGCGAAAGATGAACTGATGGGCCGCGCCGCGGCGCCAAACTGCAGTTCCGACTGACAGCTTCGGCAATAGTATAAGAAAAAGCCAATTTGGCCTACAAACTCGTTTCTAACAGACTAATTCATATGCAATTCATACAAAAACTTCATGTAAACATAATTCAAGAACTCCTAACATGTTTCTACCCATACAACAACATAAGCAACAAAATTAACACATCCAATTTCACTATTTTTGCTAAAAACTCACTTTTTGATGTTTTTGATGAAAATAAACACTGTGATTTTGTTTTTCAACCAAAACAGTTAATTCAAAGCACTTTATCAAAGTTTATACATACTCTATCAAATTGAATACCCAATTTACCAATAAAATAACTAATTAACCCATAATTTCTACTTTAAGCTAAACAATATATATTCACAAAAACTCTCTATAAAAACGTTTTCTTCATAAAATACATACATATCATCAATTCATTGATTATAACTTATGAAAATAGTTTTAACATCATTAGTATGTCATATAAAGTCACATAACAACAACAATTCATCCTTACACAAGGATTCTACAGAGAATTTGGGAAGAGAAAAACTAAACTTTCAAAACAAAATAAATTAGAATAATACCTTGAAGAAGATGATGATACTATCTCTTTGATTGTCAAGTTTTTCTCCTCTTCACTCCTAATTCTCTAGGATTCTCTCACTTTTTTTCTTCTCTTCTTCTTCTTCCTCTGAGTTTTTCTCTTTTTCTCTCTTACCTCTCTCCTCTATTCTTACGTCTTATGATATAACGTATATGGATATAATATATATTGATTACATAATATAAATATAAAACATATAACTAATATCAATTATTTGAGTTTTGAAAATCAAAATCCATAAGGCTTGTTTGGCTAACCACTAAAAATATAATCAATTAATCCTTATGCCTTCTTTGGTAAAACACAATTATATTAAAGACTTAATAGGCATTAGGCCTTGTTTGGTAAAACTAAATTAAACTCCCTTAATTTATTTTAGTAACTCCTTTATAACAAGATTATTTGTCACACTTTAATTTAATTAAATTAATTCTAAAAACAGTTTATTAAATCACTTTAACACATAAATCAATACCACAAAATTATAACTTTCTTTATAATCATAACTTTATTTAATCCACTAACACATCCTTTTAACTTACAAATTCAAATTAAAATATAATAATTTATTTAATGAAAATTCTCTAACTTAATAATTAAATTAAATTAGCAAAAATAATTAATTTCCTTAATTATTTATTTAACAAATAGTTAACCAAATTGAATCAAATTTGAACAATTATTTATTTAACAATAAATATATCCATTAAATACTTATATTATTCAATAAATATTTAATATAACAATTTATAAAATTCTGGAATGTTACATCATTCCCTCCTTACAAGGATTTTGTCTTCAGAATCACAATTCAAACAATTCATTCGTCACATTCTCCCCTACTTACAAAGATTCTGTCCCCAGAATCGAAGACACAGATTAAACAAATAACTCACTGTAATTCTTCATCATTTCAGCTTCGAGTTCCCACGTGGCCTCTTCGACATTGTGGTTCCTCCATATTACCTTTAAAGAAGGTATCACCTTATTCCTGAGCACTTGTTCTTTCCTATCGACTATCTGATTAGGAACCTCTTCATAGGACAAGTCTTTCTCAAACTGTAATGGTTCGTACTCAATTACGTGCTTATAATTAGATTTATACGGTCGTAACACCGACACGTGAAAAACATTATGAATGTTTTGCAATTCTGGAGGTAGAGCTACCTCGTAAGCTACCTCTCCAACTTTCCTCAGCACTTCAAAGGGTCCAACAAACCTCGAACTTAGTTTTCCCTTTTTACCAAATTGAATTTTCCCCTTCCAAGGAGAAACTTTTAGGAATACGTAATTCCCTATGTCAAATGCACGATCTTGTCTGTGTTGATCAACATATTTCTTTTGTCTGTCTTGAGCAGCTATCAATCTTGTTCTGATGAGTTGGACAACCTCAGTAGTTTGTTGTACCAGTTCTGGTCCTAATAGTTGACGTTCACCGACTTCATCCCAGCACATTAAAGTTCTGCACCTCCTGCCGTATAATGCTTTGTAAGGCGGCATGCCGATACTTGCGTGGTAACTGTTATTGTAGGCAAATTCCACCAATGGTAATTGTTCATCCCAGCTTCCTTTGAAATCCATAACGCATGCCCTTAGCATATCTTTCAATGTCTGAATCGTTCGTTCGCTTTGGCCATCTGTTTGCGGATGATATGCCGTACTCATTCGCAATTGTGTTCCCATACATTCTTGTAGTCTCTTCCAGAAGTTTGACGTGAACCTCGAATCTCTGTCTAACACAATTGACACTGGAACTCCATGTCTTGCAACGATCTCTTTAACATATAGTTTTGCCAGCTGATCAAGGTTGAATCTAATCTTTATTGGCAAAAAGTGTGCAGATTTTGTCAATCTGTCTACTATCACCCAAATCGCATCATATCCTTTCTGAGTTGTTGGAAGACCTACCACAAAATCCATTGTGATATGTTCCCATTTACATTCTGGTATCTCCAACGGTTGAAGTAACCCGCTTAGTCTTTGATGCTCAGCCTTGACTCTCTAACATGTCAAGCACTTTGCAACGCATTCTGTAACGTATATTTGGCGTCGTCGCAGATACATCTTTGTACTTCCTGGATGAATCGACTATCTCGAGTTATGAGCTTCGTTCAAGATGTCTTCTTTAATATCTGGTACTGCTGGAACCCATATTCGTCCTTCAAATCTCAGCATCCCCTCGGTATCAACTTTGTACTTTATTTCTTTTCCCTCGACCACACTTTCTCTTATTTTTCTGAATTCCTCATCCTGCAGTTGAGCGTTTTTCACTTTGTCCACCAAAGTTTGACTGGCTTCCATCTGGTACAATTTCTCATCGGAATCTTTTAGAAATTTAATTTCTAACCCTAACCTTGACATTGCTGTAATAAGCTCCTCCTTATCAGTTAACAACATCAACTTTTCCCTGCCTTTCCTACTTAAGGCATCTGCAACCACGTTTGCTTTGCCTGGATGATAAAAGATCTCACAATCATAATCTTTTATCAGTTCTATCCATCTTCTTTGACGCATGTTCAGGTCCTTCTGTGTGAAAATATACTTCAGACTTTTATGGTCCGTGTAAATCTCACATTTCTCTCCGTAGAGATAGTATTTCCATATCTTTAGAGCAAACACAACCGCCGCCAACTCTAAATCATGAGTCGGATACCTTTTTTGTAGTCTTTCAATTGTCTTGATGCATACGCGATGACTTTCCCGTTCTGCATAAGGACACATCCTAATCCTTTGTGTGAGGCATCACTGTACACAACAAAATTTTCTGTATTATCTGGTAATGACAACACAGGTGCCATACTTAGCTTCTTTTTCAATTCCTGAAAACTTCCTTCACATTTCTCCGTCCAAATAAATTTTACAGATTTTCTCGTCAAATTTGTCAATGGAGTGGCAATCCTGGAGAAATCCTGAATAAACCGTCTGTAATACCCTGCCAATCCTAAGAAACTTCTTACTTCTGATGGAGTTCTTGGTTGTTCCTAATTTATCACAGCTTCGACCTTTGATGGATCCACTGAAATTCCATCCTTGTTAATTACGTGCCCCAGAAATTATACACGTTCCAGCCAAAATTCACATTTAGAGAATTTCGCATACAACTTTTCTTTTCTTAGCGTCTCCAACATTAGACGTAAGTGTTCCATGTGTTCTTCTTGATTTCTAGAGTACACCAAAATATCGTCGATAAACACCACCACAAACTTATCTAAAAATGGTTTAAACACCATGTTCATCAAATCCATGAATGCTGCAGGGGCGTTTGTCAAACCAAAAGACATCACTAAAAATTCGTAATGTCCATACCGAGTTCGGAATGCCGTCTTCGGTACATCCTCCTTTCTTACCTTCAGCTGATGATACCCACTTCTCAAATCTATTTTTGAGAAATATCTAGCACCTTTCAACTGGTCAAACAAATCATCTATTCTCGGCAATGGATATTTATTCTAAATAGTGACTTTGTTTAACTACCTATAATCAATGCACAGACGCATTGACCCATCCTTCTTCTTTACGAATAACACCGGTGCTCCCCACGGTGACACACTCGGCTGAATATATTTCTTGTCCAACAGCTCCTGTAGTTGTACCATCAGTTCTTTCATCTCCATCGGAGCCATTCTGTACAGGGCCTTCGATATCAGAGCGATTTTTGGCGCTAAATCGATCACGAACTCGATTTCTCTATCAGGCGGAAGTCCTGGCAAATCCTCCGAAATACATCCACAAACTCCCTAACTACTGGTATTTCTTCCAGTTTTACACCCTTCTTCTGAGTATCGACTATGTAAGCTAAATAACCCACACAGCCTTGACTCAACAACTTCTTGGCCTGCATAATCGTCAGACATCTCATTTGTCTAGGCGATTTGCTACCATTGAATACTACCTTTGACGGAGTCATAAGGTTTACACATTTCTTTTGGCAGTCAATTATCGCTCCATAATTGAACAACCAATCCATTCCCAAAATAACATCAAACTCTCCTAGCTTGATCGGAATCAAATCTACCGTCAAAATATTTCCCTTAATATTCACCCTACAGTTTTTGTATACAAACCTAACAGGAACTACTTCCTTATTCACAATTTCTATGTTTAAAGAGAAATTCAATTCTTCACTAGGCAATCCTAATCTCATAGCAAATTCATCAGATATAAATGAGCAAGTAGCACCCGAATCAAATAATACATAAGCATCAATATCATTGATTGGGATAATACCTGACACCACATCCTTTGATTGCACAGCATCTTGCACAATCATGTTGAAGGTTCTGGTTGTGGATTTGTTTGATGACATTGGTCCAGTAATGGCCCATGTACCTCCACTGCTTTCTCCCTTGCTTCCCATTGTTTCTTTAGCTTTCTTCTTGGGGCACTCACGAGCAAAGTGATCCCTGGACCCGCAAGTGTAGCAAACATTCTTCTTGGGCTGATTGCAATTTGGGGCGATGTGACCCTCCTGGCCACAGTTAAAGCATACTCGTTTCCCCATTAAGCATACACCCTTGTGAAACTTCCTGCACGTAGCACATGCTTCAAATTTTTTATTCTGTTGGTTACCTGCTGATTTCCAGCACCCATATTTCCATTCCACTTTCTTTTCAAGTTGTTGTTACCATTTCCATTACCACCACCACCATTCTTCACCTCCACCTCATTCTTCTTCTTTTTTTGTTCTTGATTAAAATTGGTTACAGCCTCGCCTCCACCTTCGGCGAGAATTGCTTTTTCCATCACGGCTGCAAACGTCTTTAACTAGAACAAGGAAACCCTACTAAACAACCAGGGCTTCAGTCCCTGTTCAAACCTCTTCGCCTTGCGTTCATCAGTGCTGACTTAGTATGGCGCAAACCTCGCCAACTCACTGAATTTTGCGGCATACTCCGACACCGTCATCGTTCCCTGCTTCAATTCTAAAAACTGTACCTCTAACTGGCTTTTCGAACTCTCTGGGAAATAGGTCTCGAAGAAAATCTCCTTAAATCTTTCCCAATTCATAACTCCTGGTCCCTCCCGAGTTTTATTGGCCTGCCATCAATAACCAGCCTCTGCTTTCAACATAAATGTTGCAAAAGCAGTCTTCTGGTTGTCCTCAACCCTAGCAACATCAAAAACCTTCTCAATTTTCATGATCCAGGTCTGTGCTTCAACTGGATTCATGGATCCACGAAATTTTGGTGGTCCAACCGCCTTGAAGTCCTTAAACGTAGCACCTTGGTTCTGAGGTTGATTCTGTGATTGATTTTGCAGTGCACCTGTCAGTAACATCACCAGCTGCTGAACGGAGTTAGCTTCAGCATTATTGTTGTTGGTTCCTTCGGTGGTTCTCTGACGAGGTGGTTGACGTCTTGGAGGCATTTTCTTTTAAAAAAATACATTCATTAGATTATTACTCAACTATTTTAAGTAACTTCTACTTAACTTGCCCCCAAAGAAGTAGTAATCACATAACACATAACACATTTGAATAATAAGATAAATAACTTTTATTCATAACTTCTTTGAAAACATCATATCAATAGCATCACTGCCATTTACATTATTTTCCTGAACTACTAAAGGTTCAGGACATCATCATCATATCCCACAGGTTACATGACACTGGGACTTACATATTATTTATCATAACATAATTCAAGTACACTCCCTACGATGTCTTATTAAGATACTGCAAAGCCTTACGACGCTCTTCTTCCATAACTCGGAACATGGTTCGATGATCTAGTATGAACGAGGGTAGCGTCTCGAACTGAATTGGATAACCCATGACCCGGTCTTGATCGCGGTGTTGAACACGTTATCCATTTCTTCCATCTTCCTTCTCTTTGCTTGTGCGTCTCCCTTTGCTATTTCAGCTTGTTGATAAACTTCACTGTACGCGTCTTCGGCCCTTGCCCTTTTTGCAGATTCTTCTCTCAACTTGCTCTTCAACTCTGCAACCTCTGCTCTCATTTGGTCGTTCTCTTCTTCAGTGTGAACCAGCTTCTCTTCAACATTGTTCAGTCGTTCTTCTCGATCCTGGATCTCGTCGTCCTTCTGTGCCATCGAGGTCTGTTGTTCAGCTACTATCTCTTGTAACTCCTCGACTGTATCTTGAAGTTCCACATTGCAGTCATGCACCTCATCGTATATACGACCAGCTATCGAGTTAAGTGGAATCCATTCCTCTTCGTCCTCTTCATCCGTCTGTGGCAGCTCCACGTGATCTTCCTCATCTGTTTCTACATCATCATCATCATCTTCGACCACCGTGAGCAATGGGGTTGACTCTCGTGGAAGTAGTTGTTCCCAAACCACTCGAATGTCACGAGATTCCTCCTCTCTAGGCATCTGAGGTCCTTCCTCCCTAGCCTGACTGGATCCTCCTATATTAGTCATCCTATCAACCAAAGTTTAAGTTTTATTTACTAATCATTACTACTTGACTCTCACGAGCACATAAGTTGTAAACACATAAGCACATAAGTGTTTTATTACTTCTTCCTTAAAACTCGATAAGAGTTTATCATCACTATCTTCTCGAAGGTTACTTCCTAAGGCTTTTACCCCACCTAAGGTTCATAACCTAAGGCTTTGATACTAACTTGTGACACCCCCAAATCCAGGTACTTCATTCCCACAGGATTTGGTGTTCACTTGATCAAACATTCATATCTAACTACACAATCATAATAAAACTGAATAAATAAAAGCCTTCCCCATTAAAGGGTTACATAATAAAAAAAATCTCCCAGGTTATCTAACCTTTAATCATCATTCAAATGCGGAAAACATTACATAACTTCTTTAAAATAAAGTCTAAGATCAACATAATAAAAGTCTAACATCTTAATCAAAGTGAAAATTACAAATCTTCATCACTTGTACATTTTTCCCTTTCCTTTGCTAGTCGAAGGTTCACCTACCTTCTCTTCTTTAGCTGCAATGTGTTTATAAACATGCAAGAGTGAGTAAAACAATTGATCACTGGATATAATATGGAATCAACAGGAGTATAACAATAATAACTGTCGAAATAGGCTCATCAAAAGTGAATAGTACTCTATCAATAATAATCAGAAACTGAAATCCGAAAATATGGAAAATATACATCATTGAGGGTCGTAAGACCATGAACTAAGTCCACAGTTGCAAGCAATCTTTCAACTCCAACTTTAACAGTCATAAGACTATAAGGACCTCGTACTTAGGGGGATCAGCCCTTCGTACAATGTATTGTGCACAAACATTTTAACGCTATGCGTAAGTTAACCCCTAATCATAACAATAGGGTTGTTCATCTCAGTATTTAGAGTACAAGTCCGCACCAAAGGAAGTTTGATTTGGATAAGCTTTCAAGGTAATTTGGAATTCAACGAACAACAACGAAGGATTAGTTGAATAAAACCAATAACATTATACTATAGAATAATCGTGATTGAATCAATCATAGTAAACTAAAGTCATGCTTTAGGAATAATCTAATAGCATACAATTTGAATGACTATAACACACCTTGCTTGAAGAATACTAAGCCAAGGTTAATTATTAGAATTGAATACTAAGCATGCATAGCAATTTAAACGATAAAAATGTTCGACATTAGTATATATAGTTGTGCATGCTAAACAACAAGTTAAATACAAGAATAACTTGTTCAACATCAAACCAAAGTTTAAACAGCTTGCATCATTATAAGGTAATCGAATTGAAAACAATAATTAGTTCAACAAGATAATGGATTAGAAAACTTGCCTTGTTCGTAGATTAAACCGAACAATTCAAATCACAATACCCTATATATATATATATATATATATATACATATATATATATATATATATCATCATGACATAGTTAGTCACTACCACTTTACAACTTAACTAACTACATTCATCATGTAAGTTTGATTATTTAATCACATAATCAAGTTATAACACAAGTTAATCCTTAATAACATAATTATTCATAGTATAGAAATACTAAAATCAATATTTTACAGTCCTACTATCATCACATAACTTTTCTTAAAATTTCGTGTACAAAAAGTACACTGTTAGACTATTCTGCTAACTCGCGCTGCGGCGCCACAGTTTATACTGTGGTACGGCGCTGCAGCGCGGAGATGGTGCGGCGGCTCGAGAACAAATCTACAAGGTAGCACTGCGGCGTAGCGCAGGCACTGCGGCACGAAAGATGAACTGATGGGCCGCGCCGCGGCGCTAAACTGCAGTTTCGACTGACAGCTTCGGCAATAGTATAAGAAAAAGCCAATTTGGCCTACAAGCTCGTTTCTAACAAATTAATTCACATGCAATTCATACAAAAACATCATGTAAACATAATTCAAGAACTCCTAACATGTTTCTACCCATACAACAACATAAGCAACAAAATTAACACATCCAATTGCACTATTTTTGCTAAAAACTCACTTTTTGATGTTTTTGATGAAAATAAACACTGTGATTTTGTTTTACAACCAAAACAGTTAATTCAAAGCACTTTATCAAAGTTTATACATACTCTATCAAATTGAATAGCCAATTTACCAATAAAATAACTAATTAACCCATAATTTCTACTTTAAGCTAAACAATATATATTCTCAAAAACTCTCTGCAAAAACGTTTTCTTCACAAAATACATACATATCATCAATTCATTGATTATAACTTATGAAAATAGTTTTAACATCATTAGTATGTCATATAAAGCCACATAACAACAACAATTCATCCTTACACAAGGATTCTACAGAGAATTTGGGAAGAGAAAAACTAAACTTTTAAAACAAAATAAAATAGATTAATACCTTGAAGAAGATGATGATACTATCTCTTTGATTGTCAAGTTTTTCTCCTCTTCACTCCCAATTCTCTAAGATTCTCTCACTTTTCTTCTTCTCTTCTTCTTCTTCCTCTGAGTTTTTCTCTTTTTCTCTCTTACCACTCTCCTCTATTCTTACGTCTTATGATATAACGTATATGGATATAATATATATTGATTACATAATATAAATATAAAACATATAACTGATATCAGTTATTTGAGTTTCGAAAATCAAAAGCCATAAGGCTTGTTTGGCTAACCACTAAAAATATAATCAATTAAACCTTATGCCTTGTTTGGTAAAACGCAATTATATTAAAAACTTAATATGCATTAGGCCTTATTTGGTAAAATTAAATTAAACTCCCTTAATTTATTTTAATAACTCCTTTATAACAAGATTATTTGTCACACTTTAATTTAATTTAATTAATTCTAAAAATAATTTATTAAATCACTTTAACACATAAATCAATACCACAAAATTATAACTTTCTTTATAATCATAACTTTATTTAATCCACTAACACATCCTTTTAACTTAAAAATTCAAATTAAAATATAATAATTTATTTAATCAAAATTCTCTAACTTAATAAATAAATTAAATTAGAAAAAATAATTAATTTCCTTAATTATTCATTTAACAAATAGTTAACCAAATTGAATCAAATTTGAACAAGTATTTATTTAATAATAAACATATCCATTAAATACTTATAGAATTTAATAAATATTTAATATAACAATTTATAAAATTCTGGAATGTTACAGCTCCAATAATTAATGTGACACCCCCAAATCCAGATACTTCATTCCAACAGGATTTGCTGCTCACTTGATCAAGCATTCATATCTAACTACCCAATCATAATAAAACTGAATAAATAAAAACCTTCCCCATTAAAGGGTTACATAATAAAAAAAATCTGCCAGGTAATCTAACATTTAATCATCATTCAAATGCGGAAAACATTACATAACTTATTTAAAATAAAGTCTAAGATCAACATAATAAAAGTCTAACATCTTAATCAAAGTAAAAATTACAAATCTTCATCACTTGTACATTTTTCCCTTTCCTTTGCTAGTCGAAGGTTCACCTACCTTCTCTTCTTTAGCTGCAATGAGTTTATAAATATGCAAGAGTGAGCAAAACAATTGCTCACTGGATATAATATGGAATCAACAGGAGTATAAAATTAATAACTGTCGAAATAGGCTCATCAAAACTGAATAGTGCTCTATCAATAATAATCAGAAACTGAAATCCCAAAATATGGAAAATATACATCACTGAGGGTCGTAAGACCATGAACTACGTCCACAGTTGCAAGTAATCTTTCAACTCCAACTTTAACAGTCATAAGACTATAAGGACCTCGTACTTAGGGGGATCAGCCCTTTGTACAATGTATTGTGCACAAACATTTTAACGCTATGCGTAAGTTAACCCCTAATCATAACAATAGGGTTGTTCATCTCAGTACTTAGAGTACAAGTCCGCACCAAAGGAAGTTTGGTTTGGATAAGCTTTCAAGGTAATTTAGAATTCAACGAACATCAACTAAGGATTAGTTGAATAAAACCAATAACATTATACTATATAATAATCGTGATTGAATCAATCATAGTAAACTAAAGTCATGCTTTAGGAATAATCTAATAGCATACAATTTGAATGACTATAACACACCTTTCTTGAACAATACTAAGCCAAGGTTAATTATTAGAATTGAATACTAAGCATGCATAGTAATTTAAACGATAAAAATGTTCGACATTAGTATATATAGTTGTGCATGCTAAACAACAAGTTAAATACAAGAATAACTTGTTCAACATCAAACCAAAGTTTAAACAGCTTGCATCATTATAAGGTAATCGAATTGAAAACAATAATTAGTTCAACAAGATAAAGGATTAGAAAACTTGCCTTGTTCGTAGATTAAACCGAACAATTCGAATCACAATACCCTATATATATATACATATATATATATATATATATATATATATATATATATATATATATCATGACATAGTTAATCACTACCACTTTATAACTTAACTAACTACATTCATCATGTAAGTTTGATTATTTAATCACATAATCAAGTTATAACACAAGTTAATCCTTAATAACATAATTATTCATAGTATAGAAATACTAAAATCAACATTTTACAGTCCTACTATCATCACATAACTTTTCTAAAAATTTCGTGTATAAAAAGTACACTGTCAGACCATTCTGCTAACTCACGCTGCGGCGCCACAGTTTATACTGTGATACGGCGCTGCGACGCAGAGATGGCGCTGCAGCTCGAGAACAAAGCTACAAGGCCGCGCTGTGGCGTGGCGCCGGCGCTGCGGCGCAAAAGATGAACTGATGGGCCATGCCGCGTAGCCAAACTGCAGTTTTGACTGACAGCTTCAGCTATAGTATAAGAAAAAGCCAATTTGGCCTACAAGCTCGCTTCTAACAGACTAATTCACATGCAATTCATACAAAAACTTCATGTAAACATAATTCAAGAACTCCTAACATGTTTCTACCCATACAACAACATAAGTAAAAAAATTAACACATCCAATTTCACTGTTTTTGCTAAAAACCCACTTTTTGATGTTTTTGATGAAAATAAACACTGTGATTTTGTTTTTCAACCAAAACAGTTAATTCAAAACACTTTATCAAAGTTTATACATACTCTATCAAATTGAATATCCAATTTACCAATAAAATAACTAATTAACCCATAATTTCTACTTTAAGCTAAACAATATATATTCACAAAAACTCTCTATAAAAATGTTTTCTTCACAAAATACATACATATCATCAATTCATTGATTATAACTTATGAAAATTGTTTTAACATCATTAGTATGTCATATAAAGCCACATAATAACAACAATTCATCCTTACACAAGGATTCTACAGAGAATTTGGGAAGAGAAAAACTAAACTTTTAAAACAAAATAAAATAGAAGAGTACCTTGAAGAAGATGATGATACTATCTCTTTGATTGTCAAGCTTTTCTCCTCTTCACTCCCAATTCTCTAGGATTCTCTCACTTTTTTTCTTCTCTTCTTCTTCTTCCTCTGAGTTTTTCTCTTTTTCTCTCTTACCTCTCTCCTCTATTCTTACGTCTTATGATATAACGTATATGGATATAATATATATTGATTACATAATATAAATATAAAACATATAACTTATATCAGTTATTTGAGTTTTGAAAATCAAAAGCCACAAGGCTTGTTTGGTTAACCACTAAAAATATAATCAATTAAACCTTATGCCTTGTTTGGTAAAACGCAATTATATTAAAGACTTAATATGCATTAGGCCTTATTTGGTAAAGCTAAATTAAACTCCCTTAATTTATTTTAGTAACTCCTTTATAACAAGATTATTTGTCACACTTTAATTTAATTAAATTAATTCTAAAAACAATTTATTAAATCACTTTAACACATAAATCAATACCACAAAATTATAACTTTCTTTATAATCATAACTTTATTTAATCCACTAACACATCCTTTTAACTTACAAATTTAAATTAAAATATAATAATTTATTTAATCAAAATTCTCTAACTTAATAATTAAATTAAATTAGCAAAAATAATTAATTTCCTTAACTATTTATTTAACAAATAGTTAACCAAATTGAATCAAATTTGAACAATTATTTATTTAACAATAAATGCATCCATTAAATACTTATATAATTCAATAAATATTTAATATAACAATTTTATAAAATTCTGGAATGTTACATCATTCCCACCTTATAAGGATTTTATCCTCAGAATCACAATTCAAACAATTCATTCGTCACATTCTCCCCTACTTACAAAGATTCTGTCCCCAGAATCGAAGACACAGATTAAACAAATAACTCACGGTAATTCTTCATCATTTCAGCTTCGAGTTCCCACGTGGCCTCTTCGACATTGTGGTTCCTCTATATTACCTTTACAGAAGGTATCACCTTATTCCTGAGCACTTGTTCTTTCCTGTCGACTATCTGGATAGGAACCTCTTCATAGGACAAGTCTTTCTCAAACTGTAATGGTTCGTACTCAATTACGTGCTTATAATTAGATTTATACGGTCGTAACACCGACACGTGAAAAACATTATGAATGTTTTGCAATTCTGGAGGTAAAGTTACCTCGTAAGCTACCTCTCCAACTTTTCTCAGCACTTCAAAGGGTCCAATAAACCTCAGACTTAGCTTCCTCTTTTTACCAAATCGAATTTTCCCCTTCCAAGGAGAAACTTTTAGGAATACGTAATTCCCTATGTCAAATACACGATCTTGTCTGTGTTGATCAGCATATTTCTTTTGTATGTCTTGAGCAGCTATCAATCTTGTTCTGATGAGTTAGACAACCTCAGCAGTTTGTTGTACCAGTTCTGGTCCTAACAGTTGACGTTCACCGACTTCATCCCAGCACAGTGGAGTTCTGCACCTCCTGCCGTATAATGCTTTGTAAGGCGGCATGCCGATACTTGCGTGGTAACTGTTATTGTAGACAAATTCCACCAATGGTAATTGTTCATCCCAGCTTCCTTTGAAATCCATAACGCATGCCCTTAGCATATCTTCCAATGTCTGAATCGTTCGTTCGCTTTGGCCATCTGATTGCGGATGATATGTCGTACTCATTCGCGACTGTGTTCCCATACATTCTTGTAGTCTCTTCCAGAAGTTTGACGTAAACCTCGGATCTCTGTCTGACACAATTGACACTGGAACTCATGTCTTGCAACGATCTCTTTAACATATAGTTTTGCCAGCTGATCAAGGTTGAATCTAATATTTATTGGCAAAAAGTGTGCAGATTTTGTCAATCTGTCTACTATCACCCAAATCGCATCGTATCCTTTCTGAGTTGTTGGAAGACCTACCATAAAATCCATTGTGATATGTTCCCATTTCTATTCTGGTATCTCCAACGGTTGAAGTAACCCGCTTGGTCTTTGATGCTCGGCCTTGACTATCTGACATGTCAAGCACTTTGCAACGCATTCTGCAACGTCTCTTTTCATATTTGGCCACCAAAAATGTTGTCGCAAATCTTGATACATCTTCGTACCTCCTGGATGAATCAAATATCTGGAGTTATGAGCTTCGGTCAAGATGTCTTCTTTAATATCTGGTACTGCTGGAACCAATATTCGTCCTTCAAATCTCAGTATCCCCTCGGTATCAACTTTGTACTTTATTCCTTTTCCCTCGACCACATTTTCTCTTATTTTTCTGCATTCCTCATCCTGCAGTTGAGCGTTCTTCACTTTGTCCACCAAAGTTTGACTGGCTTCCATCTGGTACAATTTCTCATCGGATTCTTTTGGAAATTTAATTTACAACTCTAACCTTGACATTACTGTAATAAGCTCCTCCTTATCAGTTAACAACATCATCTTTTCCCAGCCTTTCCTACTCAAGGCATCTGCAACCACGTTTGCTTTGCCTGGATGATAAAAGATCTCACAATCATAATCTTTTATCAGTTCTATCCATCTTCTTTGACGCATGTTCAGGTCCTTCTGTGTGAAAATATACTTCAGACTTTTATGGTCTGTGTAAATCTCACATTTCTCTCCGTAGAGATAGTGTCTCCATATCTTCAAAGCAAACACAACCGCCGTCAACTCTAAATCATGAGTCGGATACCCTTTTTCGTAGTCTTTCAATTGTCTTGATGCATACGCGATGACTTTCCCGTTCTGCATAAGGACACATCCTAATCCTTTGTGTGAGGCATCACTGTACACAACAAAATTTCCTGTATTATCTGGTAATGACAACACAGGTGCCATACTTAGCTTCTTTTTCAATTCCTGAAAACTTCCTTCACATTTCTCCGTCCAAACAAATTTTACAGATTTTCTCGTCAAATTTGTCAATGGAGTGGCAATCCTGGAGAAATCCTGAATAAACCGTCAGTAATACCTTGCCAATCCTACGAAACTTCTTACTTCTTATGGAGTTCTTGGTTGTTCCTAATTTATCACAGCTTCGACCTTTGATGGATCCACTGAAATTCCATCCTTGTAAATTACGTGCCCCAAAAATTGTACACGTTCCAGCCAAAATTCACATTTAGAGAATTTCGCATAAAACTTTTCTTTTCTTAGCGTCTCCAGCGTTAGACGTAAGTGTTCCACGTGTTCTTCTTGAGTTCTAAAGTACACCAAAATATCGTCGATAAACACCACCACAAACTTATCCAAAAATGGTTTAAACACCCTGTTCATCAAATCCATGAACGCTGCAGGGGCGTTTGTCAAACCAAAAGACATCACCAAAAATTCGTAATGTCCATACCGAGTTCGGAATGTCGTCTTCGGTACATCCTCCTTTCTTACCTTCAGTTGATGATACCCACTTCTCAAATCTATTTTTGAGAAATATCTAGCACCCTCCAACTGGTCAAACAAATCATCTATTCTCGGAAATGGATATTTATTCTTAATAGTGACTTTGTTTAACTCCCTATAATCAATGCGAAGACGCATTGACCCATCCTTCTTCTTTACGAATAACACCGGTACTCCCCACGGTGACACACTCGGCTGAATATATTTCTTGTCCAACAGCTTCTGTAGTTGTACCATCAGTTCTTTCATCTCTATCGGAGCCATTTTGTACGGTGCCTTCGATATCGGAGCGATTTTTGGCGCTAAGTCGATCACGAACTCGATTTCTCTGTCAGGCGGAAGTCCTAGCAAATCCTCTGGAAATACATCCACAAACTCCCTAACTACTGGTATTTCTTCCAGTTTCGCACCCTTCTTCTGAGTATCGACTATGTAAGCTAAATAACCCACACAGCCTTGACTCAACAACTTTTTGGCCTGCATAATCGTCAGACATCTCATTTGTCTAGGCGATTTGCTACCATTGAATACTACCTTTGACGGAGTCATAAGGTTTACACATTTCTTTTGGCAGTCAATTATCGCTCCATAATTGAACAACCAATCTATTCCCAAAATAACATCAAACTCTCCTAGCTTGATCAGAATCAAATCTACCGTCAAAATATTTCCATTAATATTCACCCTACAGTTCTTGTATACTAACCTAACAGGAACTACTTCCTTATTCGCAATTTTTATGTTTAAAGGGAAATTCAATTCTTCACTAGGGAATCCTAATCTCATAGCAAATTCATCAGATATAAATGAGCAAGTAGCACCCGAATCAAATAATACATAAGCATCAATATCATTGATCGGGATAATACCTGACACCACATCCTTTAATTGCACAGCATCTTGCACAGTCATATTGAAGGTTCTAGCTGTGGGTTTGTTTGATGACCTTGGTCCAGTAATGGCCTATGTACCTCCACTGCTTCCTCCCTTGCTTCCCGTTGTTTATCCAGTTTTTTTCTTGGTGCACTCACAAGCAAAGTGATCCTTGGACCCGTAAGTGTAGCAAACATTCTTCTTGGGCTGATTGTAATTTGGGGCGATGTGACCCTCCTGGCCACAGTTAAAGCATACTTGTTTCCCCATTAAGCATACACCCTTGTGAAACTTCCCGCATGTAGCACGTGCTTCAAACTTTTTATTCTGCTGGTTACCCTGCTGATTTCCAGCACCCATATTTCCATTCCACTTTCTTTCCAAGTTGTTGTTACCATTTCCATTACCACCACCACCATTCTTCACCTCCACTTCATTCTTCTTCTTTTTTTGTTCTTGATTAAACTTGGTTACAGCCTCGCCTCCACCTTCGGTGAGAATTACCTTTTCCATCACGGCTATAAACGTCTTCAACTGGAACAAGGAAACCCTACTAAACAACCAGGGCTTTAGTCCCTGTTCAAACCTATTTGCCTTGCGTTCATCGGTGTTGACTTGGTATGGTGAAACCTCGATAACTCATTAAATTTCGCGGCATACTCCGACACCGTCATCGTTCCCTATTTCAGTTCTAAAAACTGTACCTCTAACTGGCTTTTCGAACTCTCTGGGAAATAGGTCTCGAAGAAAATCTCCTTAAATCTTTCCCAATTCACAACTCTTGGTCCCTCCCGAGTTTTATTGGCATGCCACCAATAACTAGCCTCTGTTTTCAACATGAATGTTGCACAAGCAGTCTTCTGGTTGTCCTCTACCCTAGCAACATCAAAAACCTTCTCAATTTCCCTGCGGTTAATTTTGCAGTGCACCTGTTAGTAACATCACCAGCTGCTGAACGGAGTTAGCTTCAGTATTATCGTTGTTGGTTCCTTCGGTGGTTCTTTGACGAGGTGGTTGACGTCTTGGAGGCATTTTCTTTTAAAAAAATACATTCATTAGATTATTACTCAACTATTTTAAGTAACTTCTACTTAACTTGCCCCCAAAGAAGTAGTAATCACATAACACATTAGAATAATAAGATAAATAACTTTTATTCATAACTTCTTTGAAAACATCATATCAATAGCATCACTGCCATTTACATTATTTTCCTGAACTACTAAAGGTTCAGGACATCATCATCATATCCCACATGTTACATGACACTAGGGACTTACATATTATTTATCATAACATAATTTAAGTACACTCCCTACGATGTCCTATTAAGATACTGCAAAGCCTTATGACGCTCTTCTTCCATAACTCGGAACATGGTTCGACGATCTAGTATGAACGAGGGTAGCGTCTCGAACTGAATTGGATAACCCATGACCCGGTCTTGAGCTCGATTGATCGCGGTATTGAACATGTTATCCATTTCTTCCATCTTCCTTCTCTTTGCTTGTGCGTCTCCCTTTGCTATTTCGGCTTGTTGATAAACTTCATTGTACGCGTCTTCGGCTCTTGCCCTTTTTGCAGATTCTTCTCTCAACTTGCTCTTCAACTCTGAAACATCTGCTCTCATTTGGTCGTTCTCTTCTTCAGTGTGAACCAGCTTCTCTTCAACATTGTTCAGTCATTCTTCTCGATCTTGGATCTCGTCGTCCTTCTGTGCCATCGAGGTCTATTGTTCAGCTACTATCTCTTGTAACTCCTCGACTGTATCTTGAAGTTCCACATTGCGGTCATGCACCTCATCGTATAAATGACCAGCTGTCGAGTTAAGTAGAATCCATTCCTCCTCGTCCTCTTCATCCATCTGTGGCAGTTCTACGTGATCTTCCTCATCTGTTTCTACATCATCATCATCATCTTCGACCACCGTGAGCAATGGGGTTGACTCTCGTGGAAGTAGTTGTTCCCAAACCACTCGAATGTCACGAGATTCCTCATCCTGTCAACCAAAGTTTAAGTTTTAATTACTAATCAATTCTACTCGACTCTCACGAGCACATAAGTTGTAAACACATAAGCACATAAGTGTTTTATTACTTCTTCCTTAAAACTCGATAAGAGTTTATCATCACTATCTTCTAGAAGGTTACTTCCTAAGGCTTTTTCCCCACCTAAGGTTCATAACCTAATTCTTTGATACCAACTTGTGACACCCCCAAATCCAGGTACTTCATTCCCATAGGATTTGGTGTTCACTTGATCAAACATTCATATCTAACTACCCAATCATAATAAAACTGAATAAATAAAAACCTTCCCCATTAAAGGGTTACATAATAAAAAAAATCTCCCAGGTTATCTAACCTTTAATCATCATTCAAATGCAAAAAACATTATATAACTTCTTTAAAATAAAGTCTAAGATCAACATAATAAAAGTCTAACATCTTAATCAAAGTAAAAATTAAAAATCTTCATCATTTGTACATTTTTCCCTTTCCTTCGCTAGTCGAAGGTTCACCTACCTTCTCATCTTTAGCTGTAATGAGTTTATAAATATGCAAGAGTGAGCAAAATAATTGCTCACTGGATATAATATGGAATCAACAGGAGTATAACAATAATAACTGTCGAAATAGGCTCATCAAAAGTGAATAGTGCTCTATCAATAATAATCAAAAACTGAAATCTCAAAATATGGAAAATATACATCACTGAGGGTCATAAGACCATGAACTACGTCCACAGTTGCAAGCAATCTTTCAACTCCAACTTTAACAGTCATAAGACTATAAGGACGTCGTACTTAGGGGGATCAGCCCTTCATACAATGTATTGTGCACAAACATTTTAACGCTATGCGTAAGTTAACCCCTAATCATAACAATAGGGTTGTTCATCTCAGTATTTAGAGTACAAGTCCGCACCAAAGGAAGCTTGATTTGGATAAGCTTTCAAGGTAATTTGGAATTCAACGAACATCAACGAAGGATTAGTTGAATAAAACCAATAACATTATACTATAGAATAATCGTGATTGAATCAATCATAGTAAACTAAAGTCATGCTTTAGGAATAATCCAATAGCATACAATTTGAATGACTATAACACACCTTCCTTGAACAATACTAAGCCAAGGTTAATTATTAGAATTGAATACTAAGCATGCATAGCAATTTGAACGATAAAAATGTTCGACATTAGTATATATAGTTGTGCATGCTAAACAACAAGTTAAATACAAGAATAACTTGTTCAACATCAAACCAAAGTTTAAACAGCTTGCATCATTATAAGGTAATCAAATTAAAAACAATAATTAGTTCAACAAGATAAAGGATTAGAAAACTTGCCTTGTTCGTAGATTAAACCGAATAGTTCGAATCACA
The DNA here is from genome assembly GCA_016801055.1 of Panax notoginseng. Lineage (NCBI taxonomy): Eukaryota > Viridiplantae > Streptophyta > Magnoliopsida > Apiales > Araliaceae > Panax > Panax notoginseng. Next base: position 41,951,206 of record CM029014.1, on the reverse strand, counting down.
ATACCCTATATATATATATATCATCATGACATAGTTAGTCACTACCACTTTACAACTTAACTAACTACATTCATCATGTAAGTTTGATTATTTAATCACATAATCAAGTTATAACACAAGTTAATCCTTAATAACATAATTATTCATAGTATAGAAATACTAAAATTAATATTTTACAGTCCTACTAGCATCACATAACTTTTCTTAAAATTTCATGTACAAAAAGTACACTGTTAGACTATTCTTCTAACTCGCGCTGCGGCGCCACAGTTTATATTGTGGTACGGCGCGGAGATGGCGCTGCGACTTGAGAACAAAGCTACAAGGTCACACTGCGGCATAGCGCCAGCGCTGCGGCATGAAAGATGAACTGATGGGCCACGCTGCGGCGCCAAACTGCAGTTTCGACTGAAAGCTTCGGCAATAGTATAAGAAAAAGCCAATTTGGCCTACAAGCTCGTTTCTAACAGACTAATTCACATGCAATTCATACAAAAACTTCATGTAAACATAATTCAAGAACTCCTAACATGTTTCTACCTATACAACAACATAAGCAACAAAATTAACACATCCAATTTCACTGTTTTTGCTAAAAACTCACTTTTTGATGTTTTTGATGAAAATAAACATTGTGCTTTTGTTTTTCAACCAAAACAGTTAATTCAAAGCACTTTATCAAAGGTATACATACTCTATCAAATTGAATAGCCAATTTATCAATAAAATAACTAACTAACCCATAATTTCTACTTTAAGCTAAACAATATATATTCACAAAAACTCTCTGCAAAAACGTTTTCTTCACAAAATACATACATATCATCAATTCATTGATTATAACTTATGAAAATAGTTTTAACATCATTAGTATGTCATATAAAACCACATAATAACAACAATTCATCCTTACACAAGGATTCTACAGAGAATTTGGGAAGAGAAAAACTAAACTTTTAAAACAAAATAAAATAGAATAATACCTTGAAGAAGATGATGATACTATCTCTTTGATTGTCAAGCTTTTCTCCTCTTCACTCCCAATTCTCTAGGATTCCCTCACTTTTTTTCTTCTCTTCTTCTTCTTCCTCTGAGTTTTTCTCTTTTTCTCTCTTACCTCTCTCCTCTATTCTTACGTCTTATGATATAACGTATATGGATATAATATATATTGATTACATAATATAAATATAAAACATATAACTGATATTAGTTATTTGAGTTTTGAAAATCAAAAGCCACAAGGCTTGTTTGGCTAACCACTAAAAATATAATCAATTAAACCTTATGCCTTGTTTGGTAAAACGCAATTATATTAAAGACTTCATATGCATTAGGCCTTGTTTGGTAAAACTAAATTAAACTCCCTTAATTTATTTTAGTAACTTCTTTATAACAAGATTATTTGTCACACTTTAATTTAATTAAATTAATTCTAAAAATAATTTATTAAATCACTTTAACACATAAATCAATATCACAAAATTATAACTTTCTTTATAACCATAACTTTATTTAATCCACTAACACATCCTTTTAACTTACAAATTCAAATTAAAATATAATAATTTATTTAATCAAAATTCTCTAACTTAATAATTAAATTAAATTAGCAAAAATAATTAATTTTCGTAATTATTTATTTAACAAATAGTTAACCAAATTGAATCAAATTTGAACAATTATTTATTTAACAATAAACACGTCCATTAAATACTTATATAATTCAATAAATATTTAATATAACAATTTATAAAATTCTGGAATGTTACAATTAAGATCTATTCAGAACATCTGAATATAAACAGAGTTTATGAGAGATGAGATGTTGACGAATTTCGGGTTTCAAACCTCTTAGAAATATTTGTGTCATTCACTTCTCATTATCTACCAAATGGGATGCAAACCAGGATAACTCTACACACTTAGCCTCGTATTACGATACAGTCATATTTTTTTGCTCCAATTTGATGAATTCCACATCCTTCATGTGACGAATACTTTCTGAAAAGTACTTATCGTTGAACAATTCTTTGGAACTTCTTCCAAGATATCTTAAGTGTGGACTACGTTTTACAGATTCCCACCAGTAATCTGCCTCTTCGCGCAATATAAAGGTGGTGAAAGAAACCTTTTGCTCTTCAGTGCATCCCAAGATATCAAATATCTTGGTTATTTTCTTAATCCATGCCTCTGCCTTAAGTGGCTCTGGCTTTCCCAAAAACTCTGGCGCTCCCAACTTCTTGAATTGTTTAGCAGTGACCAGCCGTGAGTTGCCATTGTTTGCACCTGCATTTTGAACAGGAGTTTCTCTCGTTTGGTGTTGCATGAATTGTAGAAAGCTCCTAAACATCCCGTCATTCATCATTTGGTCGGTGTTGTTGTTTACGTGAGGATTATTGCCTTCCTGATGCACATTATCCTTATTATTGATTGGCGGTGTCTCAACGGTCTCATGTACTCCATTACTTATCTCAAAATTTTTAGATGACATTCTCAAACACTGCCACAAAATAATGGTTAATTAAAGAAATTAACATGTCACATATTATCCCTATATTCCGACCGACCAATTAAATAACAATTAAGCTTAGGTAGGACACATTAGTGAAGGTTTTACTCGTCTCTCCCCTCCTAGTTTTAATCTCAGATCTCCACCAGAGATCATATACCTAAGCTCTGATACCAACTGTGACGCCCCCAAAATAGGTCCACACAACCCATTCTGAGTCGCCAAATACATAGTACGGAATTCAAATACAACTTCATTTATACAACCAATAATTATCGTGTAAAATACGACAAAACATACAATGTGAGTTTTAATACAAATATTGTCTCGTAGACAATATCCAAACTCAAATAAAATCCTCATTACAATACTTGTCACATTATTTTATAAAATAATGAGGATTACTAAAATAACCATCTTGGACCACTACTCCACTCCCCGACTAGTCCCAGCTATATTCTCGCCTCCTGAGAAGAACAATGGAACCAAAAGGAAAAGGGCGAGCTCAACTAGCCCAGTAAAAAATATTATGACTAAGATAATGTAGAACAAATTATCATTAGTCCTCAACAAGAAAAAATCTGATAGAATACAATAGACAACAAGTTTTAGATCACAAATGCAGCTGAAACAACAATCCATTAGAAGAGTCAAGTAGAGCATGATATCTACTATCTTCTATGATTTAAAAGTTCATCATCAATATTTTATCCCTGTAACACCAATTAATAAATATTTCAAATCAACGAATTATCCATGCATTACAGGCCAAGGATATTCGTTGGGATCACCAGTGGTCATGATCATGTCAAAGACATGTCCATCTATACACTACGGGCCAAAGAGGACTTTCACCACAAACCTTATCTGTAACATTAAAGGTTATAATTATACCAATACACAATTTTTGGTCATACTCATACCAATCAACAATACATCTTTGTACTACGGGCCAAAGATGACTTTCAACACAATATAAGTATGAGGATGATGACAATGATATAAAGATTCAATCAAGTGAGATAAAGAATAAATATTAGATATTTATAATTCAATATATCCAGAGTTCAAAAATGTCTAAATTATCAACATAATAACTATTTGTGAAGTAAAATTCAAGAATGATATTCATGTATCAAAAATAATTTAGACATAAAAGAAAATTAAATTTTGTTGTGAATATTAAATAGTACTCGTGAATAATACTGTATGAATAGTGCCCATGAATAGTACCGTATGAATAGTACCCAGACATGAAAAGATTAAAATTTAATAAGAAAGTTCATATCAATATTCCAGTGAAATGATATTAGATGAAGCGCAAAACTTAAGGAATTTCTAATCATTTCAAGAATTATAGAAGCAATACTTACCATAGTAAGTTTAAATTTAAGAATATGAAATGAAATAATATCATGTACATAATATGGAGTATAAAAGAAAATAATAGTACTTACGAGTATTGAAATAAAATAATATCTTTTACCTTAGTAGAAACTAGATTTGACTGGAATATCGGATATTATTCTAAAAAAATCTTGCACAAAAAGTTACACTCAAAGTATTCTTATACTCAAAAAAAATACTCACATTATTATAGAATAAGAATTTTTGATATTGATGGTGTGTTTAGGAAGGAGGGGTAATCTCCCTTTATAGTGTAACGGAGGGAGAAAAAAAATTTAAGCAGGTTGCCTAATTCCTGCCTAACATGCCTATCTCCCTTTCTTTTTCTCTACCTAATTCCTCCCATTTCCTTATGTGAGGGCCCACACTTAGAAAACAAGCTTTGCAGGCAATCAATCAACCACCACTTTGAAAAAAATATGCAGGAGATGAATTAGAAAAGAATAGTGCACGGAGGAATTCAAAACAAAAATGATAACCTTCACTCCACTTTTATGCTAAAAATTATATATAATAATATTACCATTTAAATTATAAAAAATTATATTATTATATTATCACATTATTATAATATAATATTATAATAATATATTTGAATGATTATTTTATCGGAGAAGATAATTGACAAACTTTCAACAAATATTTCATACTAAATTCCTTCATTTATATCAAAATTGAACCAATATCCACTGCATAATAATTATTCATAATTAATATTATAAGCTCGCAATATTAACAACTAGATCATTCCCAAGAAAGAATGGACTTTTCGATAAGGATTTATCCTTACTGGCGCACAATTATATAACCTAACCCCTTTCCTTGACATAATTTTTTAGACATTGTCAATAATACTAACTAATAATATGAATAATTGTGTCATGTCAATTATTGATTTAATAATATAAAATATTGTGCAGATGATACTGTGACAATAATTGAATCAATAATATGAGATAATGTGCAACAATTATTGTGGCAATTATTGAATGAAACTGAGTAACTTCTTACGTAAGAACCAATAATCATAGATACTGTGCAATACTGTGTGCTACTGTGTAACCACGCATATTACTGTACGTTTATCACTTGGTATTTCAACAGTTAACGGTAAAAGGTTTGCCGTTATTTTTATAAAAAGGTTATTTATGTCGCTTTCTATATCCGACAGTTATTCTGTTATGTGGTCCACCAATGATTGCGCCGTCGTACGAATATTTTTCGATAAAAAGAATATTCTCCGACCAAACGAATATTATATGACAACTTGCTTACTTTGTAAAATCTGCACATATCACCCATAACTAAAGTATTATATCAAATCAACACCTTATTATTTAAAATAATAATTAAAGAAATTAAATCTTTATTCATAAAAAGTTTGGGTCTTACACAAAACCTTTTAAAACTCGGTTGAGTTGGTACAACCATTTAACTCATACCAACTGGCGGCTCTGTCTAATTCAGACCAATAAAAAATCAAATCTTTTCAAATCGTCGAAATTATATTTCAATCATTTCCTGAAAATCTCACCTTTCAGATCAAACAAATTCATATAGAAAATATAAAGGGTAAGAAACACATAGGAAAAGGGAGAAATTTTTCCGGCGTCGACATTGTTTAGTTTTAATGTTTAATATAAAACGGTTTGACGATTTTGCCTTTTAATATATCATAAATATTTAATCAAAAATTAAAAAATTATTTTTTTGTCACACATCAGCTCAACTATGCCCTACTCAGACAGTCACGTCAGCAATTTCTGACGTTGCAGACTCAATTTGATAGAATTGAAAAAAATTAATAGTTCAATCATCTAATTGACAAAATTGAAAGGTGGATCACCGAAGTGGAATATGGCTTATAGTTTAGGGTATTAAATTATATTTAAGCCATTTATAAATACTGTAAACTTTCCAAAAAGAACTACTAATTTGAAGTTTTATTATTTTCAACATTTTAATTTTGAATTTGACAAATATCTTAAATTGACTTTAAATAGTCAAAAGTGATGTTATATTTTAATATAGAGGCAGCCCTAAGGAGAGAATTTTATTTTTTTTTTAATTTGGGGAGATGAACCTCTTACTTGGCCTAGTACACCAATTGAGCCAAAGGTCGTTGATAATCTGTACCTTTTTCTTCAAATTATATATATACAACAAAAAAGGAAGCGAGAAGGAAATCTATTTTTATAGAAGAAGTGGAAATATTGTTCAAATGGAGAGAGGTCGTGATGCAACAACGTGCATTGGTGAACAAGAATTAAAAATCAAAAACTTGTTGATTCTAAATAAATAATACCGAGAAATTGAATTAAAACAAAAGATTTTATTTAATCAAAACTCTCCAACCATAAGAGGCTTTACAAACTATATACAACCAAACCCTACATGCAGCAATACTTATTAAAATTACAAAAATACCCATAACTTATTGAAAAAGTGCAAAACTCTACTAAAATATGATAGAAATGCTGTTTTGACCCTCTAAACGATGGAATTTGGCTAAAATCACGTCGGGCGCAAGACATCTTGTGTTTTCCTTAAAAGGTCGTTTCCACACAAAAAATTGTACTCTTTTGTCAAAAACGGACATAGTTGACTTTCTGTTCAAACTTGGCTTTTTTGGGCCTTGGGGTGCTCTTTTCGAGTCCAGAAATTCCACTCCAGTTGCATTACATCAGGTCGTTTAATGTGATTCCTAGTGGCATTTCTCTATGATTTTTCTCAACCTAAAGAAAGAAAAGATAAAAGGGAAATAATCTTGAAGATTTTTAGTTATTAAAGTAAAGAGAAAGAAAAGAATATAGAAGAAAAAAGGAGGAAGAGATGGTCGTTTATTTTGGACTGTGACTATTCATCAAAGGCTTTGTGTGTGTAATTCATATTTGTGTAATTAATTTTAAAAAATAAAATTTTAATTTAGTGGACAAAGTAGATAAATATAAAGGGTAAAATATGTGAACATTTATACTTAAGGGCTGAATTTAGGAGAAAGTTTATCGACCAAGCAGAAGTTTTGTGCGACCAAGAGGTAGGAGTGCTCACCGGTAAAAAACTGAACCGGTACCGAAAAAATCAAACCGGTACCGAACCAAAAAACCCGGAAAACCAAGAACCGATACCGGTACCGAATAACCGATTTCGGTACCGGTTCAGTACAAAGTCGGTACCGGTTTTTTCGGTTCGGTTTTCGGTTATACCACATGTATATAATTATTAATGCTTTGGCATTTTTCCATCCCTTTGGAGCTGATTTACTTTGTTAAGAAATCTAAAACAGTGGCTGAAATCTAAAACAGTGGCTGATTTACTTCGGTACAAAGTCGGTACTTTATGGACTTTCAGAGTTTCACTATCCAATATCCATACTAAAACATGGTTGCTTCTTGCTTGTGGTTCGATGGGTATCTTATTATGTGTAATGTGTGTATTAAGTAAATGCTTACCTTCCCCAAACCATGGTTGATATCATATGAACATATAAATAAGGCTTTTATTTCAAAAATAAGAAGTCAGTTGAAAACAATTCTAAAGACTTGCAAGTTGCCACCAATCACCATTCTAAAGACTTGAAAACAATTATTTTTCAGAATGTGAATTATTTCATATAAATAGTAAAGTTAGTGTTGATGAAAATAAGATGGTACTATGTTGCAAAGCTCCCTTTGTCCTCAATGATTTTTCCAGTTCAAAGTTCCCTCTGTAACAAAACAAGGCCATCACTCTGTTATGTAACAAAACAAAACATTCAGTACCAAATTTACTATACCCTATTTTAGAATGCTAACTCATGAAAACAAGGCCATCACTCTATTTTAGAATACTAACTCATGAAATCAGAAATCAGAACCCTGTTGGATTTACTGTACCCATACAAGCATTCAGTACCAAATTTACATATCCAATATTAAAAACCTGGAAATTTCTGGAATACTATTATTGCCAAGTAGCAGTAGGTACATAATACATAAGCATTCAGTACCAAACTTTAAACATATACTATTATTAACCATAAGCATTCAGTAGTACCAAATTTACATATCCAAATTTATTCATGAAATTCCAGAGATTACTGCCCAGTAGCCCAGTAGGTACATATTACATATTCAAGATTAAAAACAAACAACGCACAAGGCACAATCGCCTGCTAAATCGCTTGCTGAATCAACCATATTACATATCCAAGATTGATGCATCTACATCGCCTGCTGAAAATTCTACAATTTTTAAAAGACAAATGTGAGCAAATCATAATTTATTAAGAAGAATTTAAACTACATTACAAAAAAATATATAAACAATACAAAGTGTTACAGTGTTATTGTGCTATACCTTTTTCAATTTCTTCAAGGGATTCCAACTTTTCTTCGATATCAATTAGTTCGTTGCTTCGGCGAAGCCAATCTTGAGCACAAATAATTCTTTGCACCATCTTAGGAGTTAAAGAGCTCCTAAAGGAATCAAGGATGCGTCCTCCTATACTAAATGCCAATTCGGAAGCCACGGTAGAAATGGGAATCGCTAAGGCATTTTTAGCCATTAATGAAAGAACAGGAAATCTACGAGTGTTGGATCTCCACCAAGCTAAAAGATTAAATTTTTCATCTTTTCTTTCAACTCGATCATTTAAATACATTTTTAGCTCAGTTTAAACTTCCTCACCTTGAACATCCTCAACATGTTCAAACAAGCTGTCAATTTTTCTTTTTTTTTCTTGACATACTTTCTACTAATGATGAGCCACCACTTTGAGTTACGCTTCCACTCCCACTTGGAGTTTGAGATGAATGACCTTGGGACGATAAATGATCGAGATTATAATAATTAAACAACTCAAATAATACATCTTTAACCCCTCTAATCATTTTGATTGCCAAATCACTTTCTTTACCATACATGTGATTAAATACAAACTCAACGAAAGTGAATGTGTATTGGATCAAGAACCACGACAATGTATAACTTGTTCATTTTATCAACATCCCTCCAATATTTCATTAACTTTGATCTCATCCTCATAGCCATTTCTCTCATTTGATAATCATCATCATCTTCCATTTCTTTCAAAAGACCATCAACTTCCACAAACTCGTGAACAAATCCATTGGATGTAACATATAATGTGCCGGAGATTCTAAGTGTTAATTCATAGAAGTGTTTCAAAAAAGTAACAATTCTTCTCACATTACCCCAATCCTCCACCGTTGGCCACCCTTCACCTGAGATCATTTCTTGTTTAAACAAAGGATCCCTACTCCCAAGCCTATTAAAAGCACGTTCAAAATGTTGAGCAACATTCAACATTGAATAAGTGGAGTTCCATCTAGTAGCAACATCTAGGATTAATGAAGATTTATTTTCAATTTTTTCAAAGTCAACATACTCCTTGAACTTTCTAATCCTAGATGGAGATTGACTTACCCACCTAATCAATGCCCGAACACGAGCTACCAAAATATTAACATCTTTCAACCCATCAACTACAACCAAGTTTAAAATATGAGCAACACATCGAACATGAATGAATCTATTCTCACAAACACTATGTCCCCATACTTGCAATTGATTTTTTAAATAAGATATCGCAACATCATTTGAACTGGCATTATCAACAGTTATAGTAAAAACTCTCTTAATCCCCCATTCTATCAAACAATTCTCAATTGCCATTCCAATGGCCTCACCCTTATGACTCAAAATTAGAACACAGTTTATAATTTTTTTTCTGAATCTCCATTTATCATCAATGTAATGAGCTGTCACAACAATATAATTAAGTCTATGCATTGATGTCCATGTATCAGTTGTAATACATATCCTTTGAGAAGATGAGTTAAAAATAGATTTCAACTTCTTTTTCTCTTCCATATATATTTTAAAACAATCTCTTGTAATTGTGTGACGTGAAGGAACATTGAACTTAGGATATGCGAATGACACAAAATGTCGAAATCCCTCATTTTCGACAAATTTAAAAGGAAGTTCATCAACTAGAATCATATATGCTAAAGCAGCCCGAGTTAGTTCCATATCAAACTTTCAAAGACAATTATTTGTTGACTCCCCGTCCATGGTCTCATCATCATTATTAGCACTTGCAAATTTAAAGTTTAAGATTGCTTGATTTCTTAACTCCACATTTGGGGAGTAAATTTTACATCTCCTATTGTGAGCATTTAGACCACTAGTCCCATTATTTTTTGGATCAGCACTTAAAATAGCTCCACAATATTTGCATTTAGCTTTAATTTGACCATTTTGCTTAAATCTTGTATAATGAGCCCAAATTTTAGCATGAGTCTTACCGGCATCAATTTGCTCAATTTCACCTTCATTCAACTCCTCTTCATCAATATGAATTGGATTTTCAGCATTCAATTCCACGTTGATGGGTGCCGCAGACTGCTGCTCAACCATTATAATTTATAACCTACACATGCTCAAAACAATGAGCCTTACATAGAGAAAGGATAAAATCATGTATACTTTTTATTGTGTAAAATCAATACAGTTCAAAACATAGAGAAAGGGATACTTGAATCAAAAATAATACCATTGCCACATATTTCAATCAACCTAGTCAATTACTCTATGCAAATTTCATAAACCCCTAAGGCCCTAACCTTAGCACTTTGAGAAGATTCAACCCATGGTAAGCATGCAAAGGTCAATATGTGATCTTGTAGGTTTGAGCTAAAGACGAAAGAATGGGGGAGCTTCACTCTATTTTCTGAGAGCAGTGTAAGGGCTCCTTTTTTTCTCGGGGTGTAGCTCAAAGAATAATACAACATTTCATTGTATGTAGCATAAATAAAAACAGTCCAAATTTCTAGACAAGATCCAGGCCAAATGGACATTTATCAATAATTACACTTGAAAGATCATACAACCTACAAAGAAAGTAGTTATGAACCTGGAACACACAATACACTATTGAAGGCTTCAAATTATAGATCACAAAATATTATATTCCATTCGCATATATTGTTTACAACAGTTGGTTACAGTAAAAAATGAAGGCATTAAAAATGTACAAATTATCTTCATAATGCCTAAAATATTGATGACCAGTCCAAGCCAAAGTCAACAGAAACAAATACTACTCCATCATATCTGCAGTTTCTTATTAACTTGGAAAGTGAAGTCGGCAAGATCTGTATGATGGTCATAAGGAATTATATCAAATTACAAGTAATTGAAAAATCATATTCTCACAGTAATTTTATCAAACACCTAACAGATGGCCGAAATTTTTTTACTATAATGAGGGCATAGTCATAGAATATAGATTATGAGAAGATAAATATAGCAAAAAGATTTTGTGGTACTATGGTCAAAAGATTCGAAACACCTGATATACAGATCTCATATCTCAGAGTGCAGAAATCAGAAATCAGAAATCAGAAATCAGAAAGTATTATAGTGTATATGATGTGTACAGATCTGAGATCTCACGAGTCACGACTTACCGTCGGCGTCTAGTCGGAGACGTTGGTTACGTGCTAGCTCTTCGGGTCAGAGATGTAGCAGATGCTTAGATTTGAGAAAGGGCAGGCCGGCAGGTTGAGCTTTAATGGAGGAGAAGCTTCAATGGAGCCATGGAGGAGAAGTTATTTCATATTTGTGAAGAAGACTGAAGAACTAGTGTAGAAGGCTGAAGAGGTCTGTAGAGACGTTAAGAGTTAAGACTGAAGAAGAGTAAAGTGAAGTTTGTAAAAGAGAGAGTAAGGTAAAGTGAGTAACTGAGTTATAAAGTACTTAAAGTATTAATTAATAATTATTACATTTCGATTTTTTTTCTGAATTTCGGTTTTAGCGAATCCAAAAATTCGTTACCGCAACAGGTACCGAAAAGTATAAAAAAACCGAAAAATCAAAATCGAAAAAACCGGTACCGAAAAAAACCGGTACCGCCGATTTTGGTACAGACCGGTTCAGTAAAAAACTGAAAAAACCGAATTTTTTGAGCACCCCTAAGCTCCACAATATTTGCATTTAGCTTTAATTTGACCATTTTGCTTAAATCTTGTATAATGAGCCCAAATTTTAGCACGAGTCTTACCGGCATCAAGTTGCTCAATTTCACCTTCATTCAACTCCTCTTCATCAATATGAATTGGATTTTCAGCATTCGATTCCACGTTGATGGGTGCCTCAGACTGCTGCTCAGCCATTATAATTTATAACCTACACATGCTCAAAACAATGAGCCTTACATAGAGAAAGGGATAAAATCATGAATACTTTTTATTGTGTAAAATCAATACAGTCCAAAACATAGAGAAAGGGATACTTGAATCAAAAATAATACCACTGCCACATATTTCAATCAACCTAGTCAATTACTCTATGCAAATTTCATAAACCCCTAAGGCCCTAACCTTAGCACTTTAAGAAGATTCAACCCACGGTAAGCATGCAAAGGTCAATATGTGATCTTGTAGGTTTGAGCTAAAGACGAAAGAACGGGGGAGCTTCACTCTATTTTCTGAGAGCATTAAGGGCTCCTCTTTTTCTCGGGGTGTAGCCCAAAGAATAATACAACATTTCATTGTATGTAGCATAAATAAAAACAGTCCAAATTTCTAGACAAGATCCAGGCCAAATGGACATTTATCAATAATTACACTTGAAAGATCATACAACCTACAAAGAAAGTAGTTATGAACCTGGAACACACAATACACTATTGAAGGCTTCAAATTATAGATAACAAAATATTATATTCCATTCGCATATATTGTTTACAACAGTAGGTTACAGTAAAAAATGAAGGCATTAAAAATGTACAAATTATCTTCATAATGCCTAAAATATTGATGACCAGTCCAAGCCAAAGTCAACAGAAACAAATACTACTCCATCATATCTGCAGTTTCTTATTAACTTGGAAAGTGAAGTCGGCAAGATCTGTATGATGGTCATAAGGAATTATATCAAATTACAAGTAATTGAAAAATCATATTCTCACAGTAATTTTATCAAACACCTAACAGATGGCCGAAAATTTTTTTACTATCATGAGGGCATAGTCATAGAATATAGATTATGAGAAGATAAATATAGCAAAAAGATTTTGTGGTACTATGGTCAAAAGATTCGAAACACCTAGTATACAGATCTCATATCTCAGAGTGCAGAAATCAGAAATCAGAAATCAGAAAGTATTATAGTGTATATGATGTGTACAGATCTGAGATCTCACGATTCACGACTTACCGTCGGCGTCTAGTCGGAGACGTTGGTTACGTGCTAGCTCTTAGGGTCAGAGATGCAGCAGATGCTTAGATTTGAGAAAGGGCAGGCCGACAGGTTGAGCTTCAATGGAGCCATGGAGGAGAAGTTATTTCATATTTGTGAAGAAGACTGAAGAACTAGTGTAGAAGGCTGAAGACGTCTGTAGAGACGTTAAGAGTTAAGACTGAAGAAGAGTAAAGTGAAGTTTGTAAAAGAGAGAGTAAGGTAAAGTGAGTAACTGAGTTATAAAGTACTTAAAGTATTAATTAATAATTATTACATTTCGATTTTTTTTCTGTATTTCGGTTTTAGCGAATTCAAAAAATTCATTACCGCAACAAGTACCGAAAAGTATAAAAAAACCAAAAAATTAAAATCGAAAAAACCGGTACCGAAAAAAACCGGTACCACCGATTTCGGTACAGACCGGTTCAGTAAAAAACTGAAAAAACTGAATTTTTTGAGCACCCCTAAGCTCCACAATATTTGCATTTAGCTTTAATTTGACCATTTTGCTTAAATCTTGTATAATGAGCCCAAATTTTAGCACGAGTCTTACCGGCATCAAGTTGCTCAATTTCACCTTCATTCAACTCCTCTTCATCAATATGAATTGGATTTTCAGCATTCGATTCCACGTTGATGGGTGCCTCAGACTGCTGCTCAGCCATTATAATTTATAACCTACACATGCTCAAAACAATGAGCCTTACATAGAGAGGGATAAAATCATGTATACTTTTTATTGTGTAAAATCAATACAGACCAAAACATACAGAAAGGGATACTTGAATCAAAAATAATACCACTGCCACATATTTCAATCAACCTAGTCAATTACTCTATGCAAATTTCATGAACCCCTAAGGCCCTAACCTTAGCACTTTAAGAAGATTCAACCCACGGTAAGCATGCAAAGGTCAATATGTGATCTTGTAGGTTTGAGCTAAAGACGAAAGAACGGGGGAGCTTCACTCTATTTTCTGAGAGCAGTGTAAGGGCTCCTCTTTTTCTCGGGGTGTAGCCCAAAGAATTATACAACATTTCATTGTATGTAGCATAAATAAAAACAGTCCAAATTTCTAGACAAGATCCAGGCCAATGGACATTTATCAATAATTACACTTGAAATATCATACAGCCTACAAAGAAAGTAGTTATGAACCTGGAACACACAATACACTATTGAAGGCTTCAAATTATAGATCACAAAATATTATATTCCATTCGCATATATTGTTTACAACAGTAGGTTACAGTAAAAAATGAAGGCATTAAAAATGTAAAAATTATCTTCATAATGCCTAAAATATTGATGACCAGTCCAAGCCAAAGTCAACAGAAACAAATACTACTCTCATATCTACAGTTTCTTATTAACTTGGAAAGTGAAGTCGACAAGATCTGTATGATGGTCATAAGGAATTATATCAAATTACAAGTAATTGACAAATCATATTCTCACAGTAATTTTATCAAACACCTAATAGACGGTCGGAAAAAATATTACTATCATGAGGGCATAGCCATAGAATATAGATTATCAGAAGATAAATATAGCAAAAAGATTTTGTGGTACTATGGTCAAAAGATTCGAAACACCTAGTATACAGATCTCAGATATCAGAGTGCAGAAATCAGAAATCAAAAATCAAAAATCAGAAAGTATTGTAGTGTATATGATGTGTTCAGATCTGAGATCTCACGAGTCACGACTTACCGTCAGCGTCTAGTCGGAGACATTGGTTGCGTGCTAGCTTAGGGTCAGAGATGCAGCAGATGCTTAGATTTGAGAGAGGCCAGGCCGGCAGGTTGAGCTTTAATGGAGGAGAAGCTTCAATAGAGCCATGGAGGAGAAGTTATTTCATTTTTGTGAAGAAGACTGAAGAACTAGTGTAGAAGACTGGAGAGGTATGTAGAGACGTTAAGAGTTAAGACTGAAGAAGAGTAAAGTGAAGTTTGTAAAAGAGAGAAAGGTAAAGTGAGTGACTGAGTTATATAGTACTTGAAGTATTAATTAATAATTATTACATTTCAGTTTTTTTTTTGGTATTTCGATTTTACCGAATTCAAAAAATTCATTACCGCAACGGGTACCGAAAAGTATAAAAAAACCGAAAAACTAAAACCGAAAAAATCGGTACCGAAAAAAACCGATACCGCCAATTTCGATACAGATCGATTCGGTAAAGAATCGAAAAAACCCAATTTTTTGAGCACCCTCCCAAGAGGAACAAAGGCCCTCTCGCATTATATATAGAAGATGATAGAATTCAAAGGATACTTATTTTATATGCAAAAATAAATCATGTTACAATTTTTAAGATCTAACTACTAGTGAGTTAAAAATGTTTTAAGATCTTTAATACATAAATCATAATTTAATTAACGAATTAAGTTAAATGGAAGTCAAGTGCAAAAAAGTGTTAAATATCGGAGGTCCTGATTTCGACTCCCACTAAAAAAAATATAGGGGTCACGGACTGCAGGATTTGACATGTTTCAGAAGCCTTGTTTAGGGTGAGAAGATATAGTCTGGTCGTAAGACCGGAAAACTCATCATCATGAATTCAGCAAGGGCAAGTATTAAAAATGTGTAAAAATCTTACCTGAGTATTATGAAATTATGGGTATGTTTGGGTAATGTTGTACAACCCAAACCCATCTTGACAAAATTTAGAAAGGGTTAATTACATATTTTAGTACATTTTTAGAAATAATTACAATAATGGTGCATCCATAAAATAATTACAAAAGTAATACACTTTATCATATTTATTTACAATATTAGTGCAATTAGGATTTCTTAATTTAGGGGATTATTAATAGTTTACTTATTAAATTAAGTAATTAATATCTCTACATATTGCAGTCCTTCTCTTATCTTAATCAATAATCGGTAAAATAAGCAACCAAACAGATTGCAGTCCTTCTCTCATCTTCTCTAAGATCAAAATGAAGGATGATGATGCCCTTCCAATATCATCACCGACGGCACACCTAGCAGCAATAATAACAGCAGCTGCATCTTCAATTTCTAAAAAGGAAAGCTCCATGGATTCCGCCCTTTTCGGTAGAGGCCGCTACAAGTTCTGGGCATTGGCCGCCATTTTGTTACTCGCTTTCTGGTCGATGCTCACCGGCACCGTCTCCCTCCGATGGTCGACCGGAAACCTCAATCGCCTCTCCGACGTCCTCCTCACCCCCATCCACGACGATCTCGACATCCTCGTATGTTACCCTTTTCTCCTTTCCTGTGTTGTTTCTAATTTCTCTCTTTTTTAATCCTACATAACAATTAATGGAGAATATATTGATCCACCTCCACACCTTCAGTTTTTTTATAGTGCAGTTGGTAACCAAACATTCACACCAAGGTAACCAAACCTTCATACCAAGGTAACAAAACTTTCGTACCAAGGTAACCAATCCACATCCACACTTGCAATTTTTTCATAGTGCAGTTGGTAGCCAAACATTTATACTAAGGTAACAAATTCAGTGTTATTAGGGTACCAATTTATTTTGAATGTGATGCAGTTAGTAGCCAAACCTTCATACAGTGGGTAGCCAAACCTTCATACCAAGGTAACCAATTTAATTTTATTAAGTTACCAATTTATTTTAAATGTGATGCAGTTGGTAGCCAAACCTTCATGCAGTTGGTTGCCAAACTTTCAGACCAAGGTAACCAATTCATACTGCAGATGTGGAAGTAGATTGGTTACCATGATATAAAAGTTTGGTTACCTTGGTACGAAGGTTTGATTATCAACATTACATTACACATCACTCTCTTATCTCTCTCTTTCCTATGCAGTGTTCTTATTTTCTTTTGGACATGAAATTGGAATTGGAATTTTCGGACATGAATAATTGTAAAAATCAAATATCCACCTCCTTTCTACATCTCATCGACCATTTTGTGGTTGACTCTCGCTCTGTCTCACCGACGAAGGGGGAGGAGGAAGATGACGTTGTCAAACTTTCAGTGTCTGGCTAATCCAAGCAGCTTTGGGTCAAACTACATTCTCTGAATTTTAATATTTGAATTTGAATTAATATTTTGAATTTGAATTTATTTTTGTTGTTAGATCCCAGATATTTGAATTTGAATTATTAATTATGGCAGTTATTTCTCCTTGATTTTAAGTTTCCTTATTAATGTGAATTGGGTTATTTTTGTAATAAATTTTGTGGATGCACTAATAGTGTAATTACTTACTAAATGTTGTATATTATTGTAAAGGACCCATTTAGAAAACACAATCTATTAATTGCTCTTAAAGAATTATTGGACCGGATGGTTGGACTAGTCAAATTAGGAGCAGGCCAGCTACCAATTAGGCCCAGTAAATCATAAGTTTATAAATCGATTAAAAATCAAGGCTTAAATATAAATAATTATTCTAAACTATTAATATGTTTCTATTATGGTGATCAATCTTTCAATTTTTTCAATTATGTCATTAAACTATCAATTTTTCTATTTTCGTTCAATTGAACCAGCCACGTCATAAATTGATGATGTGACCCCGCTGACTAGACTAATCAATGCCTACGTGTAATTAAAAATTACGCTTAAATATAAATTACTAGTCTGAACTATTGACATTTTTCACTTTGGTGATCGATATTTCAATTTTTTTCAATCAAGTGATTAAATTATTAATTTTTTCTACTTTGATTCAATTGAAGTTGTCATGCCATAAATTGATGACGTGGCTTTAATACCTAAGATATGACGGATGATGTGTTAAAACAATACTCATTTTATAATTAGTTTAAATTATTTTATAAAAACTAAATAGACACAAATGTAATATTATATTATAATTTAACAACAAAAACTATAAGTAATTTAATAATGAAACATCTATTTTAGATGTTCTTTTTTATTCGAAAAAAAGAACTAAGTAATAATTATGAAAAATATTACTTATCACTATCATTAGCACCTAAATTTTCAAATAAAACAAAAGGGGAAAAAACTATTTGTAACTAATTATTAGATATCATCTTACTTACAACTATCGTTAACTATTTCTTTTTCACAAAATAAAAAATGGTATTAAATTATTAGAACATAATTTACACATAATCACTTTCCGTGTACTTGAGCTTTTAGTTGATGGAGAAATACAATTAAAAACTAGTAATTAACAAATAAATAACTCTCACCATTTTTGTCTATGTGAACCCACCGTCTTCAACTTCAATTGAACTAAAGTGGAAAAAATTAAAAGATTGATCACCAAAGTAGAAAAAGGTTAATAGTTCAGGGTAATAAGTTATATTTAAGCCTAATTTTTAATTACACTTGCCATTGATTAGCCTAGTCAATGGTGTCACACCATCAATTTATGATGTGGCATGTTTAATTGAACGAAAGTAAAAAAAAAATTGATATTTTAATGACCTGATTAAAAAAATTAAAAGGTTGATCACTGAAGTGGAAAAAAGGTTAATAGTTTATGATAATTATTTATATTGCCAAAAATCAATAACCAAATCGCTTAACTAAGTAGAATTGACAACCAGTGACGGATTGACTATTTGAACCAAGTATATAAATTTTGATTTTTTTTAAAAAAATAATTTTAGGGGTACTAAATTTTTTATCTCAAATAAGCTTCAAATGACATGACATTAAATAATTGAATGATAATTTATGGCATTCCAATCACATGAGATTTACTAAACCAATGGTACGATAAGACATCATTTGAGACAATTTTTGAGACCCAAAATTTGAGATATATAGTATCCCTTTTTCAAAGGGTTACATACAGCTCTGTCCCACAAAGTATCACCAAACTTACACAAGGGACTGTCGACGTCGGGATTTTTATTTGTCCCTTTTCGTTACCTATTTTTTCGTGTTCTCATTTTATATAAGATTTGTTTGAAAAAAATAAGTGAAAAAGGTCCGACATGTATAATATCGACGATTGGACTGTAAGAGTCACCAGTTGGTTTTTTAACTGGTTGTACCAACACAACAGAGAAAAAGTTTGCACATTGACCCAATGATGTGACACTGCTAAACGTGTCGGTGAAATCGAGATTCAATTAGGGTTCGGGGACTTGCTTATGCGGAGGGAAGTTGTTAGGCACCCCCCGACATCCGTGTTGCCACGGTGCCTGCCACTTTTTAAGAAACTGTTATATGAATGTGTGTGTGGGGGGGTCAATGTGCTATTATTTGGAAGTAGTGCTATGCCTCGTTTGCACCTATATACAAAGGGTTTGAATTTATGTAAAAAAATTCAGTTTTAAACAAGATATAATAATTATGTTTTAGAAAAGAGGTTTTTTAAAACCTTGTGCTCAATAGTAATTGAGGCCTTTGATACTTCCATTTTATTCCGTATTCGGCTGGATTAATTTTATTTTCCAGATGCGAGGCATCTGTAAGAAAATAATGTATAAAAAGGTGTTGAACTCCTCGTGGGTATGAAAAACATCTGAGGAGATCCAAACATCACAGATAAATTTACAAACTGCTTACAGCCGAAAAGGTCCATCACGGGAATCGAATCTAGATTCAGTAGACTGAATCTGTGATCATATGATTCCTAGGCTCAAATGATGCCGCAATTAATATAAACGCAGTAAGCAGGTATATATATATATATATATATATATATATATATATATAACTTATTAACTGTTGTTGGACTTTGTCCGATGATACGAGATAAACGCACCGGATATAAAATCCAGGCGCATCGGACAAAGTCCAACAACAGTTAATATATATATATATATATATATATATATATATATATATATATATATATATATATATATATATATATATATATTGAAGCAGTAAACGCACCGGATGTAAAATTCAGGCTCATCGAACAAAGTCCGATAACAGTTAAAATATATAAATATATATAAATTAAAGCAGTAAACGCTCCAGACCGAAGTCTAGGCTTATCGAACAGAGTTCGACACGCAGTTCATATATATATATATATATATATATATATATACAAACTGAAATAAAACCATGGACCAAAGTCCGGGCAAACACACGCAACACGACTCTCAACGTGAAGAACTGTGTGTGTACAGATGAAGAGAAAGGCTTTAAAGTGTGTGAGAAGGCTTACAGCGGGCTGCTAAAAAAGACTTCTATATCTTTAAATTAGCTAAACACTAGATTTCACAGATACAAAAATAGCTATATATGAGCTCACAAGTGTTTAAAATGAGAAAGCACTTAGTATAGGGTGAGTACAGAGCAAATTGGGCAGGGCTTCCTCGCCGTCTCTTCTTTCAAAATGGCCACCCCAAGCCCTCTATTTATAGAGGGTGGAGCCGCAAGTGTACCTGCGGCTGGGCCGCAGGTGTACTAGAGGCTGCCCGGGGTGCCCCAGGCTTCGCGAGTCCCGCCGTCTCGAAGTACGTGCACGCATGCAACGTGATGTCCGCTCGAACTTTCAGAATTACAATCCGGGCATCCGACTGAGGTATATAGGACTTATTTCGGACCGCCGCTGTCGAGAGTTACGCAATGACATAGGATTAGAGGTTGTACGAAGTCATGAAGATGGGACGATGCCCTCCAGTCTTTAGCTTCAAATTCTATCCGTTATCCTGCGCAATAGTCACTCGGGATTGGTTTTCCTTGGCTTTTGTGGGACATTGTGTATGTATCAAAGCATTGAGATGGTACGGTGTGGCATCATGGTGGTGAGATGACGACTTTGCCCCTCACTGGGGTTATCGTCGGTTGTGCTGATAAAGCAGACGTTGCTCAGAGTTATCATTGAGATTGGACTGTTGCAAATGTTGAAGGTCCTCAGTGTCACCTCTGAGGTGTGCCTGTCCTCCCGGTGTTATCTTCGAGTTGGTACTGAGTATCTCATTATGAGCGCCGAGATTGAAGCTGATTGCATTTGAAACAAGTATTTCTGGGGTTATCGCCGAAACTACATTCCTTGGGGTTATTGCCAAGGTTGGTAGCTACTCCCATGGTTGGGACTGAAACTGGAACATCTCGGGGTTATCTCTGGGATGAATCGGTCTTCTCCGGTGTGTGTTTCGGTATTGGAACTGCAGGCCTCGGTGTCATCGCCGAGTTTAGAACTGTCACTCCCGGTGTGTGTTCCGGGATTGAGGCTGTAACTTCCAGTGTGTGTTCTGGGGTTGAAATTGAGCTTCCGGTAGTATCCGGACTGGATGTGAACTATCCTCTAGGGTTATCTCTGAAAGACGAATCTGCCCTCCTGCAATATCAGTAACAGATGTGTAGAAAATTTCGAGTGTCTACAGATGCCCCTCTTTATTATATTCATGCAATGCAATGGCATGGATAGGATAAAGAATCCTAGACACTTGAAATGCAACAAGATAAATATAATGTAATATGGAGCAATATGATGTAAGTGTATTATGCATATGAATTGCTTTCCAACATGCTGGGGATGATTGCCGGCTTCCTGTTGCTTCTACCGGTGATGGTGATGATGGCAAGCTTGGAGGTGTTACCCAAACCTATCAGGATGTTGACTTTGGGGCTATCACCAAAGTCCTTAATCCTGGATACAGACTTTACACCAAAGATGTGCCTCTCGTGTACAAGAGATCTGTGGGGATAAAACTTTTTCTGTTTGAGGATGTGTATAACATATTCCATCATCGATCCTCCTTGATGACGTTGACCTTTCCTGGTTTGTATCGCCAGAGTATGTCAATGTTCTGTTGGTTTTACTGCCCACAACAAATGTTGTCAGGGCTGCCCGACCTTCATTAACATGTGAACCAACGGTTTACCATGCATTGTAACCCCCGCCAAGGATACATTTTATCCTCTGTTGATGTGTAGATCAACGGATGAACTCCCTGCTGGGGATAAATGCCAAGGTTGCTTGGACTTTGTTGATGTGTATATCAACTGATGAAATCATCGGATGGTTTCTGATGCGATGTTGGGTTTACCTGCCAATGGCTGAACTGATGTCAAGGTTGCTTGACCTTCACTGACATGTGTATCAACGGCAAACATTCATTGTAGTCCCCACCGGGGAGACGTGTTGGATCATCATTGATGTGTGTGTCAACGGAACATGCATTGTAACCCCCGTCGGGGAGACGTGTTGGATCATCGTTGATGTGTGTGTCAACGGAACATGCGCTGTAACCCCTGCCGGGGAGACGTGTTGGATCATCGTTGATGTGTGTGTCAACAGAACATGCGTTGTAACCCCCGCCGGGGAGACGCTGGGGAATATGAGTACCTGATTATGAAATCCTCGAATAGCTCTCGATGCTTCGATGGGTTTACTTGCCACCGGTTGAAATAACGTCAAGGCTGCTTGACATTCATTGATACATACATCTATGGATGACAATGCGTTGTGACCCCCGCCGGGGTTGTTGTATTTTGATATATATAAGTGCGTTGTAACCCCCCCGGGGTTCCTTGTTGTAAATGAGGATGACAATCCTAAGTGATCGGCATTGGACCTGTGTAAGGTATTGCCGAATGTAACTTGTAATGTCTGAGATCATTGGCATAGTATACCCTGTGATTAGGCGAATACCAATGAGTGATGTATAGACCCAAGGTTCAATCTGAGGAGACCAGGATTGTAAGCTATTCTGCTCAATCGCGTAGCGTTTTTATCCCTGATTTGAGCTTTTCAGCTTGTGAGAACTCCTTCGCAACTCAAACTGGACCGAGCCGGAGGGGTGGGACACACGTAAGGGTGCCGCAGGTACACCTACTGCAGCCACAGATGGACCTGCGGCCAACCGTGGGTACTAAAGACCAGCATATTGCTTTCATAAGTCATTTTCATGTTGCGCTGCAAAGGAAATCTGAGAGCTCTTCTTCAGATCTGCTGAGTTCGGATGTCTTTTTGCAAATTCTGTCACCGTACAAGTGTTCTACACTATCATGGTAACGTATGCATGTAATTTTTTCCAGTTTTTATCCGTTAGAAAATGACTTATCATATGAAATGCATCTAAACACATAGTAGTGATTATGTATGCACAAATGACTTGATAAAAAATATTCAACATAGTAAATGTTAGTATTAAACTATGTTGAACATAATGATGTGAAAAAATTTAACTTTTGAGACAGTCAAATTGGCACCTTTTTCTGCTATTTCTTATCCTATTTTGAGGACAAATGAGCATAGGTGAAAAAGCAAAGTAATCCTGGTAATTAGGCTACCCTTATGGATTGATGACTTTGATTTTTGGATGCCAATAGGATTAATGTGACTGTGGGCAGGTGTGCTACTGAATGGCCACCTAGTCATGCCTATGTGCATGTGGATAGTCCTATTTATAGAGGAAACTATGGCAAAATTTTCCAAAATGTAGGCATTGAGTGGTCATGCATTTTTAACTCTACTGTAGATGTATGTTAAAATGATGCATGCATGCATGTAGTCATTAAATGCATTTTGAAAAGCTCCAAGTTAGAAGATACCACACCTTTTTTGAGGTGATTTGGAGACTTGTTGTCTAGATATTATGGATCTAGATTAGTCGAGTAGTTCCCGCAGGACCACTTCTGGTGTATGGAGGAGGGCTTCTGAAGTGCCTTGACCCGTTCCGTTAGATAGCCTCGTCGGTTGGTGGAGGCGGTGATACGTCCAGTCCAGGTTGATGTGCCGGTTCTACCCTTTTCTACAAAAATAAAAACCACAAAAACACTTCTACAACCTTTTCATCAATAAAGCTTCTACACCCATCTGCCTTTCATAAACAGCGTTGAACCTCTTACACTAGGTTCGAACTACGCAGACCTGATCTCCTCTTCAATAGGAGTACGTAGGCAGCCATTTATGGTTCGGTCTAATCCCCTACCAAAACACAATACTTGTCAACGGTACTGGGATCAAAATTCAATCCACTACAGACCAAAGGGATGGAATTACCTTAACTCCTCCTAAATAAGATATTCGGCGACCATCTAAGCTGCGGTTGTTCCTCAAAGAGCAACACCAATCCATAAGAGATGGAATTAACTAGGCTCCTTCTAAATAGGGGTACTGGCGACCATCTGTGGTGCGGTCAATCTCAGAGAGGAAAGCCACAATCCTCTCCACATTTCTATACAGAATCCAGTCCCAAGACACCGAAAAATGGTAGGGATACGCACAGATCCATGATCTATTCTGAACTATCTAGAGACAACTCAATGTCCATCCAACAAGGAGGAATTCAGAATACATCAAAATCACAAACCCTGAAGAAGCAGACAAATATCAAGCAAGTATCAGAGTATATCTAAAAGGGAAGTGATCAAAAATATATTTTTCTGCTATATAATGCTATTTGATATACATAATGTAAACTGTACATGACAAAATGGCTAAGCTAGTCTGTGCAGGAAAATACAAGCCCATCTCCAAATCGGTGTATAAGCGAGCTAACAAGCCCAACATGGCATCCGTCTTAGAAGAATGAGGTAAGGTTGTGGTCTCCTGTATGAGGATATCCACACGACCCAACAGATCTGCAGCCATCTGCATGGTGACCATGTGCTCATCGATGTAACTATTCATCTCTGTGATCATGCCTGTGGTAAGGGACCTCACTGCAGTACTATCTGTGACGGCTACATCCCGGGTAGATATGGCGCTATCCCGCTCAACTATCACTACATCTCTAGCTGATCTGGCTCATCCCGCTCAACGATAGCAACATCTATACGAGCTAATGCCTCGTCCCTCTTTAATAGGATTGCGTCTCTCCCATCAAGAGCTATCAACATCAGGGCTCTAGCCTGATCTCTCTCAAAGGTCATTAGATGAAGACTTCGCTCAAGGTACTGTGCTGAATGCTGAATCACGACAGTGCTAGTACTGGGAGAATCTAATAAAGATGCTGGCAACCCAGCACCTGACTCCTCCTCGGTGTGAGAATTAATGTCCTCCATGGGCTCTCGACCATCTGAATCAATACTCGGTAATGTGGATACAACCGCAACCGATGCAGTCTCTGTCTCGATCCATGCGAAATACTCAGCGGAACAACCTGGATGACTAATGGAGAAAACAGCTATCTCACACTGATCCCAACATGCATACACACGGGATCGGTCCTCTGCTGAAAGATAGCGAGAAGCTAAACGCTGGCCCAGCGCCCTCTCGAAAGGAAGAAATCCTGAAACTGGTCAAACTGCGACATCACAGCCAATGGATGGTAAGTAGTTATGCCCCTCAAACCAGCCAGATGGATGTAATCCATGCCCAGAGCATGAGTAATAAAACTATAAGGTGAGCAGAGCCCTGAGCACGACAGTATACTAAACGGGTCTACAATATCAGCTAAGAAAGCGGACCAATACATAGCATCCGTACACTCCGCAGGCTGAAATGAATATGACCTGGCTATATCATGGGTGAAACACTATCCATACCATCTGAAAGTGCCAATAGGTCTCAGATGTGACATAAACCACACGTATAGCATGATCGAACTGCCCGTAAATACTCTTGTCGAATAAGTGCAGCAGTATGTAGCTGACCTCAATGTCTCAGCTATAATCATAGGTATGATGGTACGACCCTCCCTGAGAGCTCTCACCGCCATGATAACTCCTATGTCCAACTCGTCCATATACAATGGCATGTAGACATATGACAGTACGCACAATAGCAGTACATCAACTCTGGCCAGACGCCAATGAGTTTTCGATGTGGTGAAATTCTCGGAATGTCGTCTATAACTATCCTCAGAGCCAAATCTGTCAAACAGAAAACGCTAGGATATAATGTGGCCAAATGTAAGCTCATCCTGCACCACTCTACGCCTCAGTCCAGTGAGGGTCATGAATCGTCGACTCATGTCCCCCAAAGCCATATGCACGCAAAGTCTATCCAGTGGCAACATCGTTAACCGTGCATACTCCTCCAAAGTGGGAGTCAACTCTTGGGTCCCAAATCGGAAAATCTGCCTCTCCGATACCCAGTGCTCCAGCATGCCATCCACGAATCCTGTGAGAACCTGAAACATCAATAGGGTCATAGTATATTGCAATAAATGATCTATGGTCACCCTATCTGATGATGACATGCTATCGTACCACGATCGCATACCAGATACCACCAATGATGGTGGGGTATGATCAATACGGCTAACTATCAAAGAAGACATCTGCACGGGCCGTGTCATAAGACCATCCAGGAGTTAATGCTGAATATCTCTGGACATACATACATATGCATAACATGATGCATGCATTACAGATAATAAATGGCAATATGATATAGGGAATGAAAAAACTGTGCATACATTCCTAAGTATATCATCATCTAATACATCATCTCTGTACAGCTAAAAATACAGGGAAATGGGGCACAGACGCCCTACTACGAACAGAGGCCTATCAAAAGATATAGCGAGAATGGGGCACAGACACCCACTAGTTAACAGAGGCCTATCAAAAGACATAACGAGAATACACATCAGAAGAAGACAATGGTGTCCATGTCCACATCATCAATCCTGTCCACCTAATGTAACTCCTCCTGAGTCACTGAATCTCTATTAACAGGGATGTCATGCCTATACAAAGGAGGATCTGCACTGGTAAAACCAAATGGGTCATCTGAGGGGCCAGCGCCTGAGCTGGAAGGATCAAACGAATCTGCCTCTGTCGGATCTCTGCCCAAATTTCGGATAAAGATATGTGCCTGGTCCAACTGCCGGGTCAAGCTGTCATTCTATGTCACATGAGTCAGATCTCAGACACAGGCTAACCAATCCGTCACCATCACGGATCCTGGAACTATATCCCCCATGAACTGAGTGGCGCGGGTCTGGGCTCTAATAGTACGAGAGATCCACCAGCGCTGGAATACATCCTGAGTATAGGGACCTTCTGATAATGTAAAACCATCAACACCCAACAATGGGATATCAATGATGGGTGACTGCGATACATGCCAATAATGCCTGGCAGGACGTAAGATCGGTATACGAATCTCTCCTGTGGTGCTCCTAATAGCACACTCTCCTAGATAGAGCTCCCATCCTCCATCCGTGAAGAGAGGAACTCTCCGAGTGGAAATCACGTACTCGACACCAGTCGAGTACCCATCCTCAAATCTGATAGCCAAATGTTCCCCAGAATAGGGAATCCATGTGATAATGTCAGCTGTTAACAACTCCAGCTGCAAGTGGCAATGAGTGAAACCCTCAGCTGCAAGGACCTCCGCAAGTATGGAATGATGCCATCGCAGTCCTCGTTGGTAGGTATCCAATCCTAGTACACTCACTGGACGCAAACATGGGAGCCTCTCATAGGCCCTAAACTGCCAACACAAAGGCAAACATCTACTATCAGTTAACACTCTTAACCTATACATGGTAAATGACAAGAAAAATACTTACCAGCAGAAATGGGTAGAATCCTAGCCAAGCCTCGATCAAGACATGTGATCGCATATGTATGCCCTTGAGGAAATAGGCAAAGGTATAGGAACCCCAATCATACTCTCCAATACGGTCCACATGCCTAATAGCGCTAATCAAAGCGAACGACACCGTAGAAGAGTTATCTGCTATGAAGCATCCCCTAATGATCATCAGGAACAATCGCTGAAGAATGTGATCCCTGACTCTAACATCATCTGGCATGGGCTAGCTCAATAGCCCACTCATAGCATCTACGCTCAAAGGACCCGCACGGACAGTCCTGCCTTTGAGCACCTCCGCCGGAACTCCTAACAAGGATCTGACGGTAGTCGGGATAATATCCGCCATGCAAGGCACTAGCACCCCTCCAAACTCCATACCTGTGATAAATTGCCAATCCATCGGCATCATCATCACCTCACAGTCCAGCAAATGGAGTGACAGAGTCTGGTGAAACCACCGCTCAAACAATGCCCTAAGGTAACCCCAGGGGCAACGACGGGGAATGATGGAAAAGAATGCTCCAAAACCCCAGTCATGCACAATCGCTCTATAGTCAGGATGAAGAGCCTGGTACATGGAGTGTATACTGAACCAGTTCCCTCAAGGCTGTGTAAAGCCAGGAACCTGCATGAAATGCAGATCAACATTAAATCCTTTTACTCCTCACAAATAGGAAAGAAGGAAGATCAAGTTCTGACGTCATACCTCGTTAGCATGCAAATACGTCGAGGGATGTCGACTCAAGTCACCCAGAAGCTCTGGGTTTGCCACCTGAATACTCGGGAGGTCCCTACAGGGAATATGCACAGCAGGAGCGGGGTCTGCAACCGGAACATCCTCCTCCTCGTCCTCGACGTCCGGCATATCAACCTGGACTAGACTTATCACCGCCTCTACCAACCGATGAGACTGTCTAACGGAACGGGGTCGAGGAACTTCAGAAGCCCTCTTCCGTACACCAGAAGTGGTCCAACGGGAACTACTCGGCTGATCTGGATCCATAATATCTGGACCACAAGTCTCCAAATCACCTCAGAAAGGGTGTGGTATTGTCTAACCTGGAGCTTTTCAAAATACATTTTATGACTACATGTATGCATACATCATTTTAACATACATCTACAAGTAGAATTAAAAATGTATAACTACACAATTCGTACATCTTAAGAAAATTTTGCCATAGTCTCCTTTGTAAATAGGACTATCCACATGCAATAGGCATGACTAGGTGGTCATTCAGTAGCACACTTGCCCACAGTCATATACATACTATATGCATTAAAAAATCAAAATCATCAACACATAAGGTTAACCTCAATGCTATGAGTACTTTGCCTTCTTACCTGATGCTCAAATGTCCTCAGATATGATAAAAATAGCAGAAAAAGGTGCCAATTTGACTGTCTCAAAAGTCAATTTTTTTCACATCATAATGTTCAGTATGGTTTAATACTAAGATTTACTATGTTAAATATTTTTTATCAAATCATTTGAGCATACATAATCACTACTATGTGTTTAGATGCATTTCATATGATAAGTCATTTTCTAACGGATAAAAATTGGAAAAAAGTGCATGCATACTTTACCAGGACAGTGTAGAACACTTGTACGATGACAGAATTTGCAGAAAGACGTCCGAAATCAGCAGATTTGAAGAAGAGCTCTCAAATTTCCTTCGCGACGCAAGTTGAAATGACTTACGAAAGCAACCTGCTGGTCTTTATCATCTACGGTTGGCCGCAGGTCTATCTGCGGCTGCAGCAGGTGTACCTGTGGCACCCCTATGTGGGTCCCACCCCTCCGGCTCGGTCCAGTTCGAGTTGCAAAGGAGTTCTCGCAAGCTGAAAAGGCCAAATCAGGGATAAAAACGCTACGCGAATGAGCAGAATAGCCTACAATCCTGATTGAACCGTGGGTCTTCACATCATTCATTGGTATTCGCCTAAACACAGGGTACACTATGCTGATGATCTCAGACGATACAAGTCACGCTCAGCGATACCTCACGCAGGTCCAATTCCTCTCATTTAGGATCGTCATCTTACTTTGCCACATAACCCCGGCGGGGGTCACAACGCGGTACATATGTCGAAGTACATAACCCCGACAGGGGTCACAACGCAGTACATATGTCGAAGTACATAACCCCGGCAGGGGTCACAACGTGATACATATGTCGAAGTTCATAACCCCGACGGGGGTTACAACACATATCATCCGTTGACATACATATCAATGAAGGTCAAACAGCCTTGACATCACTATAACCATTGGCAAGTAAATCCAATGAAGCGTCGGAAGCCATCCGATGATTTCAGCCACTGATACACACATCAGTGAGGATCCAGTGGAACCCCGGGGGGGGGGGTTACAACGCGCTTGTATATATCAAAATACAACAACCCCCCGGCGGGGGTCACGATGCATTGTCATCCATTGGTGTACGTATCAATGAAGGTCAAGCAGCCTTGACGTTATTTCAGCCGATGGCAAGTAAACCCATAGAAGCATCGAGAGATATTTGAGGATTTCATACTCGGGTACTCATATTCCCTAGTGAATCCCCAGCAGGGGTTACAGCGCGATCTTCCATTGACACACACATCAATGAAGGTCAAGCAGCCTTGACACTCTGCCCATAGAGTATCAGCTGTTGATTCACACGTAGGTAAAGTACACGTCAACGAAGGTCAGGCAACCTTGACAGCATATGTAGTTGGCAGTAAACCCAACAGAACATTAACGTACTCTGGCGATACAAACCAGGAGAGGGAAACGTCATAAAGGAGGATTGATGACGGAATATGTTATACACATCCTCAAATAGATAAAGCTTTATCCCCATAGATCTCTTACACATAAGAGGCACTTCTTCAGAATCAAGTCTATATCAAGGATTCAGGACTTTGGTGATAACCCCAACGTCAACAGCCTCAAAGATTTGGATCGTACATCCAATTTTGGAGAAGAGGCACCGTATCAGCAAGTACATGCACATCTAAATTCAGGGTCCTGAAACAAAATATGCTTTCACTTAGTATATATGAAGTTATTTAATTATACAAAGTGTTAGCATGTACTGGCAAAATGACTGCTAATACTGTACAAAAAAGTAAGCAGTTATGATATCTACAGGGCAGAAAGAGTTCCTACCCGTTTTACCCTTGTCGACCAATGCAAGGAGTGCTGCTCCAATTGGCAAGGATAAAGTCCGAGTGGACTGCATTGATGGAGGGGCTGTCATCGTCCTCCTTTTCCCAAATGATGACCATGACGTCTGGGCAATCATCGTCTGGGGTGTATCTGTTTGTATGTTCATCATAAACAATGTTGCACATGCCCGACATTATCCGGACGACGTTTTGTTTGATTCTTTGTTTCTCTTCCTCCACTCTAGGATTTGGGACAAAGACTTTTTTTGCTTTAAATGGCACTGGTTTGGGAAATAGCATAGCCATCACGCTGGTTGGCACCTTTACAGGAGGTTGTGCGGACTCAAAGGTTGATGGAAAAGATAAACACCGTATGGTTGAAGCTGAAGGAATCTACTGATGCTTATGAGGATTCTTTTGACTAGAACTGGCAGAATAGCCTAGTCCAGCTGTCCCAATTTTCCTGGCTACTTGGATGGGGTATTTGATACCTTGGTGATCTTTACCCAGCCCTTGTCCTGACTGATGACCCAAGGACATCATTTCCTGAGTAGCCAACATTACTTCGGCAGAGATCTTGGGTATGGGCAATGGCGTTTCAATAGCATGGTATTGAGTATTGCTCACTTCCAAGGCATGAAAACTGACTGGTTCAACATCTGCATTAGTGTTGATGAATGGCATGTCCCCATGTTGAGGACACTCCGGTTCAGCGTTGATCGTGACTAAGCTATTATTGATAATGTATTTCAATTGCTGATGAAGGGTGGAGGGGACTGCCCCAGCCATATGAATCCACGGTCTTTCCAAAAGCAGGTTGTATCCCGAATCTATCTTGAGTATGTGGAAAGACACGTAGAATGTATGGGGACCAATTTCAATTGGCAACTCAATTACTCCGATTGCATTCCGACGGGATCCATCAAAAGCTTTGATGATCGTATGGCTACTTCAGATTTTGTTGAGATTGATGTTCATCTTCAGCAACGTAGCATAAGGACATATATTTAGAGACGAACCACCATCTACGAAAACTCCAGCTAGTATGTATCCGGAGGACAAGACCGCAATGTGTAACGACTTGCAATGACCGGTCCCTTTGGGCGGTATGTCATCATCAGTGAAGGATATCACATTGTTGTTGAAAATGTGATCAACCAGGTGTTAAAATGTTTTCGTATCCACTGATGTTGGTAAATAAGCTTCTTCCAAAACTTTCAGTAAGATCTTCCGGTGATCCTCGGAAGTTAAGACCAAGTCCAAAATTGAGATTTGGTGTGGAGCTTCTCTTAAGCTTACAACCACCTTGGCTTCGTTAAGACCCATAGTGCGGATGAATTTTTCAATCTTCTCCATGGGTATTTTCCCCTTTGATTTGATGGTAGACTTCATCACCCATTGGGGAAGATACATTAGATTCTCCATCGGCACTGTAGCGGTTGTATAAGAGGTGGATCCTTCACCTTTTTCATAATTCCACGGAACTGTATACAAGCTAACAATAGGATATTGTTCTCTGCATGGTAAGTTGATTGGTTTGGGAGCGGCCACTTTCAAAGGATTGTTGTTTCCTCTGAGTTGAATTGTTGGTATAGTGAATGGCTTGACAATTCCATCAGCCTCAGTGGAGATAACTGCTACCAATCTCTTCCATTTAGTAGGATAGATGTTCTCACTACCACGTAGCACAGTATCATTGTCTGCTATCTGCAGGACACCACAGTCAATGAGATTCTGTATAAGGTGGCGGAGTGCCCATCATTCTTCTGTGCTGTGATCGCGAGAATGGGAGTGATATTGACAGACTCCATCAGAATTATACCGTCCTGAATGGGGATTGATTGGAGGTAGAAGGGAAGTAATCCTTCCTTCATTGACTAGCATCTGAAGGATTTCCTCCATGGGTTGGCCTAGATATATAAATTCTCTTCTGTTAGCAAAATCCCGACGAACTTTGGCATTCACTCTCTTTGCCATTTTGTCCTCCATCGTTTCACTTTCTGGAGGTGACAAGGGAATATTCATGATAAGAGGAAGGAGACTAGCATGCTCCTGGCTTACTAATTGGCGTGTAACTTGATGCTGGTTGGTCACTAGTTCTGCCAATTGCTCAATTTGTTTGCAAAGAGCTTTTATCTTTTGCTCCACTGCTAACTGGAACTTGGCATAATCCCACTTATCAACATCGTCTTTGATGGTATGAGATGACTCATCGCTGAAATCGAAACTCTGTCGATTGCTCCAATTGATCATGTTAACCTCTTCCTCTTTGTGTTGAGGAAGAGGGTTGTCTTGAACGTGAGGTTGATCCGGTTTAGTGACCACGATCTCCCCATTGTCTATCAAATCTTGGATCTTGTGTTTCAAGGCCCAACAATCTTGAGTATCATGTCCAGGTGCCCCGGCATGATAAGCACATTTCTGAGCAGCATTAAAACCCCTACCATTAGGGTTGGCTGGTAGAGAAAGATGCGTGATTTTCTTCTGCGTGGTCAGAAGAGTGAGAATATTCTCGAGAGAGTCCCCTAAGGGTGTGAACACTCGAGGGCGTTTGACTTCTCCACCTTTTGGTATTGGAGGGTTTGACGATTGTGCTAGAAAGGGAGTGTAATTTCTCCTCTGGATAGGCATGTTCTGATTACCTTTTTGACCCTGTAGTATCAGGGAAACATCCTCTTCTTTCTTTTTATGGACCCTCTGGGGGTTGTTTCCATAATTTCTGGATTGGATGTGCTCAGTAACAGCTTTAAGGGCAGCTAGGTCTTGAATCTTTCCTGACTTCAATCCCATCTCAGCCATCTCCCCGTGTTTTATCATTTTAGAAAATGGTTTACCGAAGCTGGCTAATACTCTTTTATAGAAAGGACCTTCTTATTCTATGAAGGTCATCACCATCTCTGACTCTGTCATAGAAGGAGTTACTTGAGCAGCAAGGCGCCTCCACCTTTGAGCATATTCTCTAAAAGACTCATTGGACTATTTCTTGACCTTGATAATCTGGTACCGGTCAGGAGCCATTTGAGATTGGAAGCTGTACTGCGCAAGGAAAGCGTGTGCCAGCTCTTCCCAGCTATGTATCTTTGCATTGTCTAGTCTAGTATACCATGAACGGGCTTCTCCAGTCAGACTTTTCTGGAACAGCTGCATTCTGAGCTTCTCGTCCTCTACATAAGATCTGAGTTCTCTAATGAAAACCTTCAAATGGGTGTAAAGATCTCCTAACCCATCATACTTTTCGAAGTCAAGAGTTTTAAACTTTTCTGGATAATGAACACCAGGGAAAATACAAAGGTCTGCATATGAAACACTCCCGTGTGCTCCAATTCCTTTGATAGTGCGAAGGGTTTCTTCCATTTAAAGAACTTTCTTTTTGATGTCACCAGTGTCTAGATCTCTTGTGAGATGGGTGGCATCATGACTTTTGTTGGTTGTATCCAACTGCAGTTCAGGTATTGTAATGGCTTTATCATAACCATGAGTTCCTCCTTACGTGGAGGATTCAGCATGGACGGGTATTTTGGGACCCTGCGTAGATTGATGTAGTTCTTTAAGCAGAACAGCCAAATCTGTAATTTGTTTACTTAATCCGTCAAATTCCTGGTGAGAAACTGGATTAGACTGGTCAGATGAAGACATGATTGGCTGTAGGCCTGCGGCCTTTTTGGACTTTGACCGGGTAACAGGTCCAAATGCTTCCCTGTGACAAAACTAGCATAGTTTAGTTTTAGGGAGGGTGTAAATGTTAACATGCTATGTGATGTGTCCGTTTTTAGGAATTTTGTCCTGCAAAACGGATGTTAGTTGTTTGTAATACAGGATAGCATGTTAATTTAAATATGTATATTCACATTTTCTTCATATTTCTCATTATATGGAGATGGATATGGAATATAAATTACAAGTAATTGACTTTACAAGTAATTTGAAATGAGAAAGCATAAAGAGACTTTCCTCCGCGTTTGGTTTATCAGAGGTTGACCTATCTTAGGTTACTCTCGCGGCTTTTCGACATGAAGGTTCCCAAATCATCGCAATTTACTCAACGGGAAGTTAATCCGGTCTTTCAACTGGAGCGAATTTGGGTGGTGCCTTTCCTGAGCCTCGCGGGAATTAGTCTTCCTACGAGTCCAGTAATCAAACACCGACAGGATAGACTCCTGGTGGAGGGACCACACAACATACATTCACATACATCGCGTCTCACCGTATATGAAAATGATGACATGTGCGAAGCACTAATATCACAGGCAGATATAGTGTAAAACATTAATCGCAGTAAAGATATGCATTCATACACATTCATCATAAATATAAATGCAACATCCACACACAAGCATATAACAGTTTTGAAAAGCTTGTAATAACGGCTTAAGTCCTCTTACTGGAGTCCTCAGCAGAGTTGCCACCTGTCGACGTCGGGATTTTTATTTGTCCCTTTTTGTTACCTGTTTTTTTGTGTTCTCATTTTATGTGAGATTTGTTTGAAAAAAACAAGTGAAAAAGGTCCGACATGTATAATGTCGACGATTGGACTGTAAGAGTTGCCAGTTGGTTTTTTAACTGGTTGTACCAACACAACCGAGAAAAGGTTTGCACATTGACCCAGTGATGTGACACTGCTAAACGGGTCGGTGAAACCGAGATTCAATTAGGGTCCGGGGACTTGCTTATGCGAAGGGAAGGTGTTAGGCACCCCCCGACATCCGTGCTGCCACGGTGACCGCCACTTTTTAAGAAACTGTTATATGAATGTGTGTGTGTGTGTGGGTCAATGTGTTGTTATTTGAAAGTAGTGTTATGTCTCGTTTGCACCTATATACAAAGGGTTTGAATTTATGTAAAAAAATTCAGTTTTAAACAAGATATAGCAATGATGTATTAAAAAAGAGATTTTTCAAACCCTTGTGCTCAATAGTAATTGAGGCCTTTGAAACTTTCATTTTATTCCATATTCGGCTGGATTAATTTTATTTTCCAGATGCGAGGCATCTGTAAGAAATTAATGTACAAAAAGGTGCTGAACTCCTCATGGGTATGAAAACCATCTGAGAAGATCCAAACATCACAGATAAATTTACAAGCTTCTTACAGCCGAAAAGGTCCATCACGGGAACCGAATCTAGATTCAGCAGACTGAATCTGTGATCACATAATTTCTAGGCTCACATGATGCCGCAATTGATATAAACGCAGTAAGCAGGTATATATATAAAATCTATATATATATATATATATATATATATATATATATATATATATATATACAGACATGATCTCCAACCACGAAGCACCTCCATGGGGGATCAGAAATGTAAATAAAGCTGTAAAAGCTATCTACCGCCACGGAGGAAACTCCAGGCGGGACAAAATGTATAGAAAGTAGTAAAAACGGTCAACCACCACGAAGTAAACTCCAGGTGGAACGAAATATAAATATATATATATATATATATATATATATATATATATATATATATATATATATATATATAAGCGATAAACGCACCGGATATAAAATCCAGGCTCATCGGACAAAGTCCAACAACAGTTAATATATATAAGTATATATATATATATATATTGAACCAATAAACGCACCGGATGTAAAATCCGGGCTCATCGAACAAAGTTCGACAACAGTTAATATATATAAATATATATATATATATATATATTAAAGTAGTAAACGCTCCAGGCCGAAGTCTAGGCTCATCGAACAGAGTTCGACACGCAGTTCATATATATATATATATATATGTATATATATATACAAAAGCAAGTAAATGCTCCAGACCAAAGTCTAGGCTCAATCGAGGCATAACTCGATAATGTTAGTCCATATATATAAATATATATGTATATACAAACTGAAATAAAATTACGGACCGAAGTCCGGGCAAACACACGCAACACGACTCTCAACGTAAAGAACTGTGTGTGCACAGATGAAGAAAAAGGCTTTAAAGTGTGTGAGAAGGCTTACAGTGGGCTACCAAAGAAGACTTCTATATCTTTAAAGTAGCTAAACACTAGCTTCCACAGGTACAAAAATAGCTATATGTGAGCTCACAAGTGTTTAAAATGAGAAAGCACTCAGTATAGGGTGAGTACAGAGCAAATTGGGCAGGGTTTTCTCGCCGTCTCTTCTTTCAAAATGGCCACCCCAAGCCCTTTATCTATAGAGGGTGGAGCCGCAGGTGTACCAGAGGCTGCCCAGGGTGCCCCGGGCTTCGCGGGTCCCGCCGTCTCGAAGTACATGCACGCATGCAACGTGATATCCGCTCGAACTTTTAGAATTGCAATTCAGGCATTCGACTGAGGTATATATATGAAACCCTAGATTTTATGAATAAAGATTTAATTTTTCGAAATATTTTTTTTAAATATTATGGTGTGAATTTAAGATAATGTTATAGGTGTGGGTAGTATTTATAAATTTTGCAAAGTATGCAAGTTGTTGTATTATATTCGATTGGTCGGGGAATATTATTTTTGTCGGGGAATATTCGTACGACGGCACAATTATTGGTGGACCCCACAACGGAATTATTATCGGATTGAGAAAACGACAAAAATATTTTATTAAAAATAACGGCGGAAGTTTTACTGTTGATACTGTTGAACTACTCGGTAGTAAAAGTACAGTAATACGTGTGGTTGCATAGTAGCACACGGTATTGATTATTAATGCTTATGTGAGAAGTCACTCAGTTTGATTCAATTATTGTCAATTAATAATATGAATTATTTAGCGATAATGAAGTTTTGTTTTATTCGTATTATTAACGTAATAAAACAGAAACATCTTTTTATATAAAACAGAATACTTTATTAAAGTTATTCTATAAATAGAATATATTATATTTTATTTAAAATATTTTTCTTTAAATATGGACCGTCAGATTAAAGTAAATCAATCTGTACCGTTCATGGATTAGTTACTATGCATTCCATTTTCCTATAAATAGAAGCTCATTCCTTCATTATTTTCTTACGAATTCACTGAACTCTAGAGAGA
The DNA here is from genome assembly GCA_016801055.1 of Panax notoginseng. Classification (NCBI taxonomy): domain Eukaryota; kingdom Viridiplantae; phylum Streptophyta; class Magnoliopsida; order Apiales; family Araliaceae; genus Panax; species Panax notoginseng. Next base: position 41,913,468 of record CM029014.1, on the reverse strand, counting down.
GAAACTATAGAAAGAAACTACAAAGAGAAAGAAGAAAAGTATTCTGCTACTTAATTACTTCTTTATTTCAGTTCTTCTTTAAAACGGTAAGGGGTGTTATTCTTTCTTATTCATGAAGAGAACTGTTGTTATTCCATTTCTTATTATTCTATTAGAATAACCTGTATACGCGGTCTACCCTATACTTGATGATATTCTTCTATTATTCTGTTGGAACATCCTATCTGTGTGTTTTACACCGGACCTGATTCCGTCTTTATTATTATTATGTTGGAACATCTTGTCTGTGTGTTTTACACCAGACCTGGTTCCGTCTTTATTATTATTCTGTTGGAATATCCTGTCTGTGTGTTTTACACCAGACCTGGTTCCGTCTTTATTATTATTATGTTGGAATATCCTATCTGTGCGGCTTACGCCGGGCCTGGTTCCATTATTTATTATTCTGTTGGAATAACCTGTCTATGCGGTCTATCGCATGCATGGTGATTTCTTTTGTTATTCCATTCTTTATTATACTCAGTTGGTTAAGGTTTTGACTTCTATACTCCATGAAATTAGTAGAATATCCTTGATATTTGCGCTTCATCCAGTATCTTTTCATGGAAATATTCTTCTGAGCATTCTTGAATTTTACTTTACACAAAAGTATCATGTTGACAATTTGGACGTTATCAGTTCCTAGATAAATTAATTCTTGAACTTGTTTTATTGAATTCTTATATCATTGTCATCATCCTCATGTTTATATTATGTTGAAAGTCATCTGTGGCCTGTAGGGCATAGATGGACTTGGTATGATTATGACCAGGGATTATTCGGTGTAATCATGACCATAATGTTACAAATGATGTGGAAAAAGTCCTCATTGGCCCATAGTGCATTGATGGACAGTTTTTGGTATGATTATGACTATGGATTCTCTTTAGCCGTAGTGCAAAGATGAATTATTTTATGGCATGATCAGGACCGTTGATCAAAACACGATTATCTTTGGCCCGTAGTGCATGGATAATTCGTGGTCGTGATACTAAAGAATATCCTTGGCCGTAGTGCAGGGGTGATTCGATGATGTGGATTATTTTTTTAGCTGAGTCTCAGCGATAAAAGTCATGAAAAACCTTTTAAATCATAAAAGACAGTAGATTTTATTATCTACTTGACTCTTTTAATGGATTGTTGGTTCCACTGCAGTTAAACTTGATTTCTATTGTATTTTATCAGTTTAACATTGTTGAAGACTAATGATAATTTATTCTGCATTATCTTAGTCATAATATTTCTTACTAGGCTAGTTGAGCTCACCCTTTCTTTCACTGTTCTCTTCAGGAAATGAGAACGTAGCTGGGACTAGTCGGGGAACAGAGTGATGGTCCTAGATGATAGCATTAGTAGTCCTCACTATTCTATGTAATAGTGTGATAATAATTGTAATGAGGACTCCTTTTGAGTATGGATACTCTCTAGAAGACAATATTTGTATTCAAACTTACAGTTTATGTTCTGTCGTATTGTACACGACAGTTGTATTATTAAGTTGTATTTGAATTCTGTACCATGTATCTGGCGACTCAAGATGGGTGATGTATACCTAATTTTGGGGGCGTCACAATATAGGACCTATTTCGGACCACCGTTATCGAGAGTTACACAATAACATGGGATTAGAGGTTGTACGAAGTCATGAAGATGGGACGATGCCCTCCGGTCTTCAGCTTCAAATTCTATCCGTTATCCTGCGCAATAGTCACTCGGAATTGGTTTTCCTTGGCTTTTGTGGGACATTGTGTATGTATCAAAGCGTTAAGACGGTACGGTGTGGCGTCATGGTGGCGAGATGACGACTTTGCCCCTCACCGGGGTTATCGTCGTTTGGGCTGATAAAGTAGACGTTGCTCAGAGTTATCGCTGAGATTGGACTGCTACAAGTATTGAAGGTCCTCAGTGTCATCTCTGACGTGTGCCTGTCGTCCCGGTGTTGTCTCCAAGTTGGTACTAAGTATCTCGTTGTGAGAGCCGAGATTGAAGCTGATTGCATTTGAAACAAGCATTTCCGAGGTTATTGCCGGAACTGCATTCCTTGGGGTTATCGCCAAGGTTGGTAGCTACTCCCATGGTTAGGACTGAGACTGGAACATCTCGGGGTTATCTCCGGGATGAATCGGTCTTCTCCGTTGTGTGTTCCGGTATTAGAACTGCAGGCCTCGGTGTCATCGCCGAGTTTGGAACTGTCACTCCCGGTGTGTGTTTCGGGGTTGAGGCTGTTACTCCCAGTGTGTGTTCTGGGGTTGAAACTGAGCTTCCGGTAGTATCCGGACTGGATGTGAACTGTCCTCCAGGGTTATCTTTAAAAGACGAATCTGCCCTCCTGCAATGTCAGTAACAGATGTGCAGAAAATTTCGAGTGTCTACAGGGACCCTAAGTTATAAAAACTAATAATAGCAACCTCCAAGTACACTTAAAAAAAAGTAAAAGTGACCTTCCGACCATAACTTTGGCTGGAATATTGACGTGTAACGACAAAATAATATATTTATACGCTTTTAATACTTTATAATTTATTTTAATGTATTTAAAGTCAATTTAATTATGTTTTCTTATATAAAACAACACATTTAAATAGTATAAGCAAGTATATACTACTTAAAATAAATAAAATTCACTAAAAATTATCACACTATACATAAATAATTAATCTCATTTATTAAATTAATTAAATTTAATAATTTACTCAAATAAAATAGTTAACTCTATTAATTAACTAAATAAAATAATAAACTTAAATAAAATAACTAAATCAATTAATTAATTTAAATAAAATAATTAATTCCACTAATCATTCAAGTAAAATAATCAAAGTTAATTATTTTATTTAAATTAATTAATGAGATTAATTATTTTTCTCACTACATATTACCATACTATACAAAAAATAATTAATCTCATCAATTATTTTATTTTATGTATAGTATAGTAATGTATAGTAAATAAAATAATTAATTTTGATATTTTACTCAAATAAAATAATTAAAATACAATAAAATACGTTAAAAATGACTAAGTTAATTAGTGGAGCTTGATAATTATTTTATTTGAATTAATTAATTGAGTTGGTTATTTTATTTAAGTTGCTTAGTGGAGTTTGTTATTTAATTTAGTTAATTAGTGGAGTTAACTAATTTTATTTGAGTAAATTATTAAAATTAATTATTTTATGTGTAGTATGGTAATTTGTAGCGAATTTTATTTATTTTAAATACTATATACTTGCTTATACTATTTAATTTTATTGTTTTAGATAAGAAGATATAATTAAATAACTTTAAATACATTTAAAAATATTAAAATGTTTATATTATTGTTTTGTTTTTTTAGTTATTGTTTTCCCCCTTAATTGTTATTTTGTATTAATTGATAGGGTTAATTATTTTATTTAGATTAATGACTGATTTAATTATTTATTTTATTTAATTAGTGTGATATATATTTTATTTGAATTAATTAGTGATTTTTTATTATTTAACTTGAATTATTTATTTTATTTTATTTTAATTAAGTTAGTATTTGGGTTGTATTTGATATTTATGTAAGACTCGGACTTTTAATAAATAGAATTTAAATTTTTTTATAATTATTATGCTAAATAATAAGGTGTTAAATTGATAAAATGATAGAGTTAATGATGATATATGCAAATTATAAGATAAAAAGTATGTCGGGTAATATTCGTTTTGTCAGAGAATATTCGTTCTGTTGAAAATTTGGTAAAGTACGACAGCGTCGAAACAACCAATCATTGTTGGGCCCCACAAGGACATAATTATTGGATATTGAAAATGACAAAAATAATTTTAATAAAAATTGTTAACGATAGTATCACTTTTAACTATTTAAATATCGGGTGATAAAAGTACATTAGCACGCGGTACTCTACAGCAGCACACGACATTCCATGGTAACATATGATATTGCACAGTATTTCGTATAATCGTCATAGTAGTAATTGTACAGTATTTCACATTATTAATTAAACCAATAATTATTACAGTAAAAATTGCATAGTATTTCATATTGTTGACTCAATAATTGAAATAATATAATTAAACTCGTTAGCATTATTGGTAATTTCTAAAAGTTATGTTGAGAAAGTGAGTTATTTGATTGTACGTCGTTTATACAGAAGACTCCCTCTTTAATGAGAATGATTTGGTTGTCAGTATTATAAGTTTATAATATTTATATTCAGAAGGATTTAGTGTTGGATAGTGAGCATCAGTCCACTATAACAAGTACATGGATTTGGGGATGTCACAATAATTGTGAGAACATTTCATACCATTGAACCAATAATTGACATCGTAATAATGAAAAATTACGTAATTAAAAGTCATAAGTATTAAGTAGTTAGACATCTTCATTATTTGATAAACATTGATATATGTGATATTAATATATTAAGTCAATAATGCAGAAGACGGATAATATAAGAATAATTGATGAATTGTATAAATTAAAGATAAAAACAATGGATGAATATGTCAAACACATTCAAGAAGATCTAATCAAACAAATTACTATATTCCAAACGAAGTTTAGAATTATATATTACTCGTATATTGATCAACCCATAAAACCAATCATTAAATATATGTATGTATACGTACATATGTATACGTATATAATATAATATATAATATACTACATATATAGATATACTTGTATAAATACATATGTATATAATGTGACGCCCCCAAAATAGGTATACATCACCCATCTTGAGTCGCCAGATACATGGAACTGATTACAAATACAATCTTAATTATACAACAGTCGTGTAAAATACGACTAAACATATGTTGTGAGTTTTAATACAAATATTGTCACCTAGACAATATCCACACTCAATTGAGTCCTCATTACATTTATTATCACACTATTTAATAGAATAGTGAGGACTACTAATGCTATTATCTGGACCGTCACTTCGTTCCCCGACTAGTCCCTGATACGTTCTCATTTCCTGAAGAGAACAATGAAAGTAAAAAGGGTGAGCTCAACTAGCCCAGTAAAAAATATTATGACTAAGATAATGCAGAATAAATTATCATTAGCCTTCAACAATGTTAAACTAATAAAATACAATAGACATCAAGTTTAACTGCAGCAGAACAAGCAATTCATTAAAAGAGTCAAGTAGAGAATAAAATCTACTATCTTTTATGATTTAAAAGGTTTTTCATCACTTTTATTGCTGGGACTCAGCTTAATAAATAATTCACATCATCCCTACACTACGGCCAAGGATATTCATTAGTATCACAACCACAAATTATCCATACACTACGGGCCAAGGACATTCGTGTATTCATCAATGACCATGATCATGCCAACAACTGTCCATCAATGCACTACGGGCCAATGAGGACTTTTACCACATCATTTGTAATATTACGGTCATGATTATACCGAATAATTCCTGGTCATAATCATACCAAGTCCATCTATGCACTACAGGCCACAGATGACTTTCAACAAAATATAAACATGAGGATGATGACAATGATATAAGAATTCAATAAAACAAGTTCAAGAATTAATTTATCCAGGAACCAATAACGTCCAAATTGTCAACATGATACTGCTTTGTAGAGTAAAATTCAAGAATGCTCGGAATAATATTTCCATGAAAAGATACTGGATGAAGCGCAAATATCAAGGATATTCCACTAATTTCATGGAGTATAGAAGCCAAAACTTTAACCAACTGAGTATAATAAAAAATGAAATAACAAAAAAAATCACCAGGCATGCGATAGACCGCACAAGCAGGTTATTCCAACAGAATAATAAATAATGGAACCAGGTCCGGCGTAAAATGCACAGACAGGATATTTCAACAGAATAATAAAGACGGAACTAGGTCCAGCGTAAAACGCACAAACAAGATATTCCAACAGAATAATAAAGACGGAACCAAGTCTGACATAAAACACACAGACAAGATATTCCAACAGAATAATAAAGAATGGAATAACAGAAGAATTTCACCAAGTATAGGGTAGCCCGCGTATACAAGTTATTCCAACAGAATTATAAGGAATGGAATAACAGAAGTTCTCTTCATGAATACAAAAGAAATAATACCCCTTACGAGTACAACAAATAATATCCTTTACCGTAAAAGAAACTGAATATAGGAAAAGAAGGGTAGCAGACTTCTCTTCTTCTTTTTCTCTATAATTTTCTCTCTCTAGAGTTTCAGTGAATTTGTAAGAAATAATGAAGGAATGAGCTTCTATTTATAGAAGAATTGAAGGATACTATTGGACTGTACAGTAGGAATTCAGACGAAATCATTTGCTGATTCACAGCTCCACTGACCCAACGCATTAGTAATCTTTTTCAAAGAGTTGGCCAATGAAAAAAATGAACACATGCCACTTAAAAGCCTTGACCAATTAAAATGCTCCATAATTTACAAGTTACCAATCATGCTGCATGATTGAAAAAAAATTGGCCAATAACATTCAAGCTTGACAAATCAATCCATAACCTGCGAAATTTTATCTACTAGGACTACCATTACCCACCCATATGATATAAAATTATATATATACATATATATATATATATATATGTATACATATAGCCACAAATTGATTGAAAAAAAATACCATCCGTCACACATCACTTCCCCACCCTTTATAATTCATGCCATATATAATACTAATTCTCATCCCACCATTTCCACTTTTCCACCAAAATTCTACTTTTTCACCATTTTCCACTCACACACACATAATATTATATATATTCCACTCACCACACACATAATATTATATATATTCACCACATACATAATATTATATATATAAACTCCCTCAATATTTTTAACAACATTTATCATCAATATTATAATTTACAATATTAATCGACCAGGTCGTTCCCAGGAAAGAGGGGGCTTTCCAATAAGGATTTCTCCCTATTGACGCGCAATTAGGTGACTAAACCTCTCCTTGACAGAACTTCTAGACATCGTTAATATTGTAAATAATAATATTAATAACCTTGTCATCTCAATTATTGATTTAATAATATATAAAATATTGACAATAATTGAATCAAATAGCGTGAGATACTATGCAGTAATTATTGTAACAATAATTGAACAAAACTGAGTGACTTCTCACATAAGCATCAATAATCAATACCGTGTGCTACTATGCAACCACACGTATTACTGTACTTTTACTACCGAGTAGTTCAACAGTATTAACGGTAAAACTTCCGTCGTTATTTTCAATAAAATATTTTTTGTCGTTTTCTCAATCCGATAATAATTCTGTTGTGGGGTCCACCAATGATTGTGTCATCGTACGAATATTCCCTATTAAAACGAATATTCCCCGACCAATCGAATATTATATAATAACTTGCGTACTTTGTAAAATTTATAAATATTACCCACAACTATTATATCAAATTAAAAATAATATTTCGAGAAAATTAAATATTTATTCATAAAATCTGGGGTTTCACAATCTCCCCTCGTTATGAAATTTTGCCCTCAAAATTTACATACTTACCTGGTATACTGAAGAGGTAAGGATACCTTGATTTTATTTTAGATTCTAACTCCCAGGTCATTTCCTCAACATCGTGGTTTCTCCATAAAACTTTGACTTGAGGTATAACCTTGGAGTGTAGAATATGTTCCTTCTTATCCAAGATTTGAACAGGAACCTCTTCATACGTCAAATCTTTCGCTATTTCGTTCGGTTCTAACTCAATAATGTGGTTTGGGTCTTCCACATATTTACGTAACATGGATATGTTAAAAACGTTATGAACACGAGACATACTTGGCGGTAAAGCGAGTCTATAAGCCACAGTTCCTACCTGATCGAGGATTAAAAATAGGCCAATGAATCGAGGATTGAGCTTTCCTCTCTTTCTAAATCTTGTAACTCCTTTCCATGGAGCAACACATAACAACACATGATCTCCCATATCAAATTCCGCGTCCTTTCGATGAAGATCAGCATAACTCTTTTGTCGAACTTGTGAGATTTTTATACGTTGTCGGATCGTTTGAATCCTTTTTGTAGTCATACGTACCAACTCCGGTCCCAATAACGTTGCTTCACCCACCTCATCCCAGCATACTGGGGAATGACACTTTCTTCCATACAACGCCTCAAATGGAGCCATGCCAATACTTACTTGATAACTGTTGTTGTAGGAAAACTCCACTAATGGTAAGAACTTGTCCCAACTTCCCTTGAAGTCAAGGACACAGAGTCTTAATAGATCTTCAAGAGTTTAAATAGTCCTCTCTGACTGTTCATCCGTCTGAGGATGATATGCCGAGCTAAATCGTAAGTCCGTGCCCATAGCTTTTTGCAAACTAACCCAAAATCGTGAAGTGAATCTTGGGTCTTGATCAGACACTATGGATATTGGCATACCATGCAATCTTACAACCTCGTTTATGTATATACGAGCAAGACGTTCAAGTGTATAAGTTTCTCGTATAGGTAAGAAGTGAGTAGACTTGGTCAATCTATCAACAATGACCCAAATTGCATCTATGCCTTGAGAAACCTTGGGAAAACTAGTAACGAAATCCATGGTAATGTGCTCCCACTTTCGTTCTGGAATTTTAAGTGGTTGCAATGAACCTTTTGGTACTTGATGCTCCGCCTTGACTCGTTGACAAGTTAGACACCTTGAGATAAACCGTGCTATCTCTCTCTTCATATTGCTCCACCAAAATATATGACGAAGATCACAATACATTTTGGTACTCCCAGGATGGATTGCAAATGGTGTGTTGTGCGCCTCCATCACGATTTTATACTTTAACTTAGGATTGTTAGGAACACAAAGTCTGGAGTTGACTCGAAGTATTCCTTCATCATCGATTCTTGCTTCTAGAATAACGCCCTCTTGAACCTTCTTCATTCATCTGCTCTGAGTATGTAGCTTGAGCGGCTTTAACTTTATCAATTAAAGTCGATTATATTCGTATATTCGTTATCTTCACGTGGGTTCGTATATTCGCACTTGTAAACGCATACGATCTTCTACTCAACGCGTCAGCTACCACGTTCGCTTTTCCACGATGATATTAAATGGTACGATCGTAATCTTTAACAGCTCGAGCCAACGTCTTTGGCGCATGATACGTTCGTTTTAAGTAAAGAAATATTTGAGGGTTTAAGAAATGGGTTTTGTACTGAGGTCAATACAAAATTCGATTTCACGCTCTAGGGGTAGGCTAGGAAGTTTTCAGGAATATATCACGAAATTTATTAACGATAGAAATATCATTCAAAACTGTGACTCTTATCCAAGACTTGGATAACACGTCACATTGATACCTATCAACTTGCCATCGTCATTCACAACATCTCCTATGAAAAGTCTGGCTTCGGTGCATTCCACACAAAAGGATCGGGGCTCTTTACTTATGGCTTGATATGACAATGATTGACTTTAGTGGTTTGGTTACTTTGAATTCGCATAACAGGTTGATTAGGAGTATGAAAGATAACAACCTTACAAAAAGCATGATGAGTAATTAACCAATCGATTCCAAAAATTACATCAAAGTTAAGTATTTTCAAAGAGATAAGATCGACAGGTAACGTGAAAGTGTCGATTTGAATCAAACAAGATTTATAAATAGTGGAGGTAACGAAGGTTCCTCCTAACAGAGTTTCAACAGATAAGTCAAAGTCTAATTTCTTAAGAGCCAAGTTTAAACGTTGAACATAACTAGGTGAAATACAAGAGTGGGTAGAACCGGTATTGAATAAGGTACAAACTTCGCAAGGGTTTATGATTAGCTTACCCGCGATAACTTTATTTGGGTTCCTCACTTTCTGGGAGGTCACAACAAACGCTCTCCCTTGAACTACCCGGCTTTGACTTGTCTGGGGCAGCATTTGGTGTCATCACTACCGTTAAAATTAACTTTTCTATAGGGCATATTCCACCCTCAGCTGCTTCATCGTACTCCTATTTCATGATCTGAATCATTAATCTTCGATCCATATCGAATTGGGGTTAACCACAATGTACAGGGTAATTCAAAACTCGATGTTCGGTTCCCTCAATTGCTGTCCAAAATGAGAAATACATATCATCTATTTTAGCCTTCTTAGATCGAACATCTCTTTCCACAATATCAACGCGTCGTGCGGCTCTTACCCATGCATCATTCATTCTCACTCGTTCAGTTGCTTCTTCTTTCAGGTCAGATTCCAGCTTTATCATCTTATACTCTGCCAAAGAGTGCTTTTGTTCAAGCATCACATATCGGGTAACACAAGCATGAATCATTGCATCCTTTTGCTCCACGACCGCCTGTCGTTCTTCAGCCTGTTCTTCTAACTCATGAATACGATTTTGTAATTCTAAATTTCGATCACAAAATTCTTCTAATATATTCTCCTCAGGTTCCTCTTCTTCCTCTTCTTCCTCACTCTCAGCTGCTACCTCTGTGACTAACTCGGGTGCAGCTATTAGTTCTTCACTTACCACGTAGATATCTCTAATTTCTTCTTCGTTTGATATCACATTAACCTGGTTGGTGATTAAAGGTGTCACAACGGTCTCATTCACTCCATTGTTAGCATTTTCAGCTGCCATTTTTAAACACTGCCATAAAACAAGGGTTAATTGACATATCACATATTATTCCTTTACTCTGACCGACCAATTAAATAACAAGTAAACTTAGGTAGGTCATACTAGCGAAGGAATTCCCCATCTCTCCCCTTCTAGTTCTTGTCTCACATCTTAGCCAGGGATCATATCCCTAAGCTTTGATACCAACTGTGACGCCCCCAAAATAGGTATACATCACCCATCTTGAGTCGCCAGGTACATGGAACTGATTACAAATACAATCTTAATTATACAACAGTCGTGTAAAATATGACTAAACATATGCTGTGAGTTTTAATACAAATATTGTCATCTAGACAATATCCACACTCAATTAAGTCCTCATTACATTTATTATCATACTATTTAATAGAATAGTGAGGACTACTAATGCTATTATCTGGACCGTCACTCCGTTCCCCGACTAGTCCTTGCTACGTTCTCATTTCCTGAAGAGAACAATGAAAGTAAAAGGGTGAGCTCAACTAGCCCAGTAAGAAAAATTATGACTAAGATAATGCAGAATAAATTATCATTAGCCTTCAACAATGTTAAACTGATAAAATACAATAGACATCAAGTTTAACAGCAGCGGAACAAGCAATTCCTTAAAAGAGTCAAGTAGAGAATAAAATCTACTATCTTTTCTGATTTAAAAGGTTTTTCATCACTTTTATTGCTGGGACTCAACTTAATAAATAATCCATATCATCCATGCACTACGGCCAAGGATATTCATTAGTATCACAACCACAAATTATCCATGCACTACGGGCCAAGGACATTCGTGTATTCATCAATGGTCATGATCATGCCAACAACTGTCCATCAATGCACTACGGGCCAATGAGGACTTTTACCACATCATTTGTAACATTACGGTCATGATTATACTGAATAATTCCTGGTCATAATCATACCAAGTCCATCTATGCACTACAAGCCACAGATGACTTTCAATAAAATATAAACATGAGGATGATGACAATGATATACGAATTCAATAAAACAAGTTCAAGAATTAATTTATCCAGGAACCAATAATGTCCAAATTGTCAACATGATACTGCTTTGTAGAGTAAAATTCAAGAATGCTCGGAAGAATATTTTCATGAAAAGATACTGGATGAAGCGCAAGTATCAAGGATATTCCACTAATTTCATGGAGTATAGAAGCTAAAACTTTAACCAACTGAGTATAATAAAGAATGGAATAACAAAAGAAATCACCAGGCATGCGATAGACCGCACAAGCAGGTTATTCCAACAGAATAATAAATAATGGAACCAGGTCCGGCGTAAAACGTACAGACAGGATATTCCAACAGAATAGTAAAGACGGAACCAGGTCCGGCGTAAAACGAACAGACATGATATTCCAACAGAATAATAAAGACGGAACCAAGTCCGGCGTAAAACGCACAGACAGGATATTCCAACAGAATAATAATGGAATAACAGAAGAATTTCACCAAGTATAGGGTAGCCCGCGTATACAGGTTATTCCAACAGAATTATAAGGAATGGAATAACAGAAGTTCTCTTCATGAATACAAAAGAAATAATACCCCTTACGAGTACAACAAATAATATCCCTTACCGTAAAAGAAACTGAATATAGGAAAAGAAGGGTAGCAGACTTCTCTTCTTCTTTCTCTTTATAATTTTCTCTCTCTAGAGTTTCAGTGAATTCATAAGAAATAATGAAGGAATGAGCTTTTATTTATAGAAGAATTGAAGGATACTATTGGACTGTACAGTAGGAATTCAGACGAAATCATTTGCTGATTCACAGCTCCACTGACCCAACGCATTAGTAATCTTTTTCAAAGAGTTGGCCAATGAAAAAAACGAACACATGCCACTTAAAAGCCTTGACCAATTAAAATGCTCCATAATTTACAAGTTACCAATCATGCTGCATGATTGAAAAAAAATTGGCTAATAACATTCAAGCTTGACAAATCAATCCATAACCTGCCAAATTTTATCTACTAGGACTACCATTACCCACCCATATGATATACAATTATATATATATAATATACGTATAGCCACAAATTGATTGAAAAAAATACCATCCGTCACACATCACTTCCCTACCCTTTACAATTCATGCCATATATAATACTAATTCTCATCCCACCATTTCCACTTTTCCACCAAAATTCTACTTTTCCACCATTTTCACTCACACACACATAATATTATATATATTCCACTCACCACACAATAATATTATATATATATATATATATATATATATATATATATATATATATATATATATATATATATTCACCACATACATAATATTATATATATAAACTCTCTCAATATTTTTAACAATATTTATCATCAATATTATAATTCACAATATTAATCGACCAGGTCGTTCCCAGGAAAGAGGGGCTTTCCAATAAGGATTTCTCCCTATTGGCGCGCAATTAGGTGACCAAACCTCTCCTTGACAGAACTTCTAGACATCGTTAATATTGCAAATAATAATATTAATAACCTTGTCATCTCAATTTTTGATTTAATAATATATAAAATATTGACAATAATTGAATCAAATAATGTGAGATACTATGCAGTAATTACTGTAACAATAATTGAACAAAACTGAGTGACTTCTCACGTAAGCATCAATAATCAATACCGTGTGCTACTATGCAACCACGCGTATTACTGTACTTTTACTACCGAGTAGTTCAACAGTATTAACGGAAAAACTTCCGCCATTATTTTCAATAAAATATTTTTTGTCGTTTTCTCAATCCGACAATAATTCTATTGTGGGGTCCACCAATGATTATGTCGTCGTACGAATATTTCCTGTTAAAATGAATATTTTCCGACCAATCGAATATTATATAACAACTTGCGTACTTTACAAAATTTATAAATATTACCCACAACTATTATATCAAATTAAAAATAATATTTTTAGAAAATTAAATATTTATTCATTAAATCTGGGGTTTCACATATAACATATATAATATAATATATATATATTTCCTAAATATTTAGGAGTTATAAAATTAGTCTCCTACGCTTATACCTACTTACCCCTCTCTTTCCCTCCTCAAATCTATTGCAAAATCTAAATCCTACAACATTCGTACTACTTCCCACATTTCTCCAATAAGGTTGCTACTCTTGTCAAACCTTGTGTTCTAAAAAAGAAATTTAAGATAAAAAATAAGAATAAAAAAGAAAATATACCTATAAATAGTACCTTTTGTTCTACTAGAAGTAAAGACTTATAAATTGAGCAAGTCTGCTAAGAATCAGTATAACCTGCAAAATATTTTGAAAATCTCGTTAGTTATAAAAAAAACATTAGTACAATATCATTTAAACAAATCAAACAAAAATTTCTAATTTCAATTATTACCTTTGATGTCGAAATTTGTTCATGGTTACAAATATCATTACTGATCTAATTTCAAGAAGCTGAATCTTCTATATTGTACCTATCTTCTGTTTACATAGTTGTGAGTTGTATACATTACAAAAATTCACTCAACCTTTCCAAGCAACACTCTATGCCTTACATTTATAGTACTACATTACAAAATTTTTACTTTGCACAACCATATAAAAACGTACAAAAGGATATCAATACATATTCAAAATGGTGCCCAAGCGTAAAATTATCCCTCAACAAAAGTATAGATTATTAAATATAATATAACAAATACACTAAATAGATACATGAAGACATGATTTTTGGTAGTGTTATAAATAACAACCAATGAAGTATCTCATTCAAACTGATCTAATCAAACAAATTACTATATTCCAAACAAAGTTTAGAATTATATATTACTCGTATATTGGTCAACCCATAAAACTAATCATTAAATATATGTATGTATACATACATATATATATATATATATATATATATATATATATATATGTATATATTTCCTAAATATTTAGGACCTATAAAATTAGTCTCCTACGCCTATGCCTACCTATTTACCCCCCTCTCTTTCCCTCCTCAAATCTATCACAAAATCTAAATCCTACAACATTCGTACTACTACCCACCTTTCTCCAATCTGCTACTCTTGTCAAACATGTATTCTAAAACAGAAATTTAAGTTAAAAAATAAGAATAAAAAAGAAAATATAACAATAAATAGTACCTCTTGTTCTACTAGAAGTAAAGACTTCTAAATTGAGCAAGTCTACTAAGAATCAGTATAACCTGCAAAATATTTTGAAAATCTCGTTAGTTATAAAAATAACATTAGTACAATATCATTTAAACATATCAAACAACAATTTCTAAGTTTAATTATTACCTTTGATGTCGAAATTTGTTCAAGGTTACAAATACCATTATTAATCTAATTTTAAGAAGCTAAATCTCCTATATTGTACACATCTTCTGTTTACATAGTTGTGAGTTGTATATGTTACAAAAATTCACTCAATCTTTCCATGCCACACCTTATGCCTTACATTTATAGTACTACATTACAAAATTTTCACTTGGCACAAATATGGAAAAACATACAAAAAGATATCAATACATATTCAAAATGGTGCCCAAGCGTAAAATTATCCCTCAACAAAAGTATAGATTATTAAATACAATATAACAAATACAATAAATAGATACACGAAGACATGATTTTTGGTAGTTTAATCAATAACAACCAAAAAAATATCACATTCAAGCAGATCTAATCAAACAAATTACTATATTCCAAACAAAGTTTAGAATTATATATTACTCGTATTTTGGTCAACTCATAAAACCAATCATTAAATATATGTATGTATACATACATATGTATATTATGTATATAATATAATATATAATATACTACATATATAGATATAATTGTATAAATACATATGTATATTACATATATAATATAATATAAAATAATATTATATATATATATATATATATATATATATATATATATATTTCCTAAATATTTAGGACTTATAAAATTAGTCTCCTACGCTTATACCTACTTACCCCTCTCTTTCCCTCCTCAAATGTATCACAAAATCTAAATCCTACAACATTCGTACTACCTCCCAACTTTCTCCAATAAGGTTATTACTCTTGTCAAACTTGTGTTCTAAAAAAGAAATTTAAGTTCAAAAATAAGAATAAAAAAGAAAATATACCAATAAATAGTACCTCTTGTTCTACTAGAAGTAAAGACTTATAAATTGAGCAAGCCTGTTAAGAATCAGTATAACCTGTAAAATATTTTGAAAATCTAGTTAGTTATAAAAATAACATTAGTACAATATCATTTAAACATATCAAACAACAATTTCTAATTTAAATCATTACCCTTGATGTCGAAATTTGTTCATGGTTACAAATACCACTATTGATCTAATTTCAAGAAGCTGAATCTCTTATATATCGAAATTTGTTCATGGTTACAAATACCACTATTGATCTAATTTCAAGAAGCTGAATCTCTTATATTATACCTGTAATAACCCGATATTTTTAATATAAAATAAATAAGAAATTTTTTATACAATTTTTTTTATTTATCTTAATGATGAGAATAAGTGTCTAGTAATGTATACGATAAATACAAATATATTTAGTACCTGAAAAATTATAAATAATTTTAGAATTTTTGATCATTACAAATTATATTATTATAGTAATTAATCTTTTGTAAGCAGAAATGTTTTATTAATTATTTTCCATAAAAACATGATTTTATATTATTTAAATAATATATGAAATGATTATTAGAATTATAATAATAAATATTTTATTATATGAATTTGTTCAGAATATTTAAGTTAATTATTTTAGCTTAATTATTGATGTTGCATATGAAAAATAAATCAGATATGGAATCCAAACCCTAAATTTGGATTTTGGTTCAAGGGATGAGAATAATATTATAATACTAATTATATTTTGATTTTTCAGTGCTATAAATATGTATTTTATATGTGTAGACTGATAATGGTTGGTCAATTATGATAAATTATGTCATAACCCTTATATTCTGTTGGTAAACCCTAATTGTTAAACTCAGTTGTGAGTTCAAGACTGAGTAGTAATTGTGTTATATGAATTTTACTTTGTATTATAAAATTTCTGTAATTAGTTGAAACCCTAATTATTATTTGAAAACCCTAATTTGCTAAAATTAGAAACCCTAATTATTATTTTAGTAAATTATAATGTTAATTAGGAAACCCTAATTGTTAATTTGGGAACCCTATTAGTATTAAGGAACCCTAATTTAAAAACCCTAATTTTCTATTAAAACCCCTAATTTTAAATTAGTGTGTTTTAATTAATATTTTATTACACTTTAATTCTAATTTTTCAAACCCTAGAAATTATTTGGGAAACTTTAAGATTTAAAATCTAGTGATTGAACCCTAGATTCAAGTAACTTAGACAAGAATACCCTTGAGATTATAAGCAAAATTACTATTTTGCCCTTTTTGTCCCATTTGGTGTATTATTGTTGGGAGATCTTAGCAATATCTTGTAGCCACCCTAGTCTAGGCTATGTTGAGCTATAGCATTGCCAGCAATCTGATTTAATCTACCAGCCACATGCATTGTACCAATTGTTATACAAGATTAGAGAGAGAGAGAGGAAAGCAAAACTAGCTCAATTATTTTTTTCAAACACATAACCAAGACACTCTCTCTCCTCACCAACGAAATTCTTTAGTAATTCAGTCCCACATCAAGCTCCTAGAACATCTATATCAAATCAGAAGCAAGAAATCAAGAATCAAGGTGCAAAAAGGTATAAAAGAATCCTAACTTAAAAATTCTGTGATTTGATGTTAGATCTTATAATTGATTGTTAAAACATATTGTTTGTAGTCTATTTAAGTGATCTGGGTTGATGTCTTGTAGATCCATATCATCTAAGTGCTCAAAATTAAAGATTTCTTAAATCTGGAAAAAAAAAATCAAACTGTGGCCTGACAACGAATGTCAGTGGCCACAGATCTTTGGTCGGTTATGAGTTTTGTTGTTTTTAACTTGTTATGTGTAGCTTGTAATGTGGTCTTTAATCTGCAAAAAGAATCAGAGTCATTTGATGTATAGATTAGTAGTTATTAACGGTCAAAAGTCGTTGACCGGCATTGACCTGGCCTTTTCTAGGCAACCCAGAAAGTCATTAATCTGCAAAAAAAATCAGAGTCATTTGATGTATAGATTGGTAGTTATTAACTGTCAAAAGTCGTTGACCGGCATTGACCTGGCCTTTTCTGGGCAACCCAGAAGGTCATCACCAGGGTCTGACAACTTATTCCAGCATCTAGATCTGTCAGTTTGTTAATGTTTTGGTTATGTTGTTGTGACTATTTTGTATTATGTTATTTACACTTTTGATCTATGCTTTTAGTACATCTAAATATCAAATACACTGGATTTAGTAACTGATTAAAGTTGGTAGAATGATCACGGATCCGGTTTTCTGGGCAACCCAGAAAACCTTTGATCATGTCCTCTGACATGGTTTGACCAGCTTGGGTCTATTGATTCTGTTGATGTTATGGTTATATTTTGTAATAGATCTATAGTGCTACATGTGGGCTACAATCTGGAAGTCCTATATCACTAAAACCTTACCTGTACAACAAGTAGTGGAAGCCCAAATATGACCATCCGAACTGTTCTTCATTTCTGGGTAACCCAGAAAATGAAGAACAGCTTTGACAGTGTTTTCATTGGCTTAGATCTAGTTGATTTCATGCTTTTTAGCTATGTTTGTTGTTGAATATTGTAGACTGACATTAGACCTACACGATCTAATCAACAACATGTTCAGAAACACTTTGTGCTAAGAATTATTCATGGTCAAACTAGCCAGCTCGGTATCTGACATGTGTGTTCTGGGTTTGGTGAAGAACACCATTAGCAACAGTTTTGTCGCCTAATGTGCCTTTAGCGACAGTTTAGTTATTAAATTAATTATTTTAATTAAATAAATAGAAAAAAAATTAGTTTTTAATTATTAAAAATACAAATAAATTATTAAAAATTATTTTAAAGTCCGAAAATTAGTTTTAATTATTTTAAGTATATTTCATAAGTATTTAATATTTTTGAAATATAAAAGGTAATTAATTCATTTAAGTGTAATATTAAATAAATTATTTAAAAATAATTTTAATACATGATAAATCATTTAAAAATATATTATGGTATAAGAAGATATTTTAAGTTATTTTCTATAACTTTTAATATTTTGTGATGAATTTCATTAATAAATTAAATAGTAATAATAATTAAGTTATTTAATAAATGTATTAAATAAATGATGAAAAATAGAATAAATGATTTAAAATTTATATAAAAAATGATTTAATGGTTATAAAAATATTTTAAGTTATAAAATATAACTTTTGATATTTTGTCATGAAAAATATTAATATTTTAATATTAAGGATATTAGATTTATTTAATAATTATATTAAATAAAGTAATGTAAAAATGATTTTTTTTTTAAAAATAAAGTGCTTAAAGATATTTTAAGTTATAAAACATTACTTTTAATATTTAAAGGATAATTTCATTAATAATTGAATATTAATGATAATAATGTAATATTAAGGATATTTGATTTATTTAATAATTTATGTTAAATAAATAGTTTTAAAATGGTTTATTAATTTAAAAATCATTTAAAAAGGATATAAAGGAATTAAAAATATTTTAAGTTATAATTAACGACTTTGTAATATTTGAATAAATAGTACATTAATACTTAAATATTAATGGTAATTATTTAAAAATGATTTTAAATGTTTTAAAAATCATTTAAGGGTAATATTAATACTTTAAAAATATTTTGAGTTATTATAAATAACTTTAATATTTTGGCAATGGTTTCATTAATAGTTTAATATTGATTAAATGTTAATGATAATAGAATTAGTTAATATTTAAATTATTTAATAATGATTCCGATGTTTGAAAAATCATGATAAATCATAATAATTGTTTAAAAATTATTATAAGTCATTTAAAAATAACATGACTGATATTTTCAGTTATTGAACTACAGGGCATAGTCTTAGACTAGATAAATACCTGATAAAGTCGTCGGTACACATAAATATTTCAGAAATTGATCTGGACTTAGATATTTTTACTGTATTAATGTTTGTTTGTGATTCTATGACTGCTAAACTTAAGTGACAATGTGATTGGGTTATGTGTTGACTGCAAATAGCAATACTATGTGATATGATATATTATTCTAATCGAACGAATGATCTGATTAATGATAAGTTTTGATATAAAAGATAGAACTAAGTTGTGAATTGTAAGCAGCGTATCATGCAAGTATCTTACCTTTGTATTTTCTTTATGCAATGGACATGAGTAAGAATGTTTCAGAATCATATTATTACTGTACAGATTATTAACCCTATTGCTATATATATATATATATATATATATATATATATATATATTATATACTCTCATTGATTATCAATATGTTAGTATATGGTAATTCAGATATATATTATGTTCGTTAATTTCTATAAATGGTTATACAAGTGTCCCACTTGGATAATCATTATATTTAATCACATGTTGATACACCTTTGTTAATTACCCGTATATATATATATATGTGTGTGTGTGTGTGTGTGTGTGTGTGTGTGTGTGTT
The DNA here is from genome assembly GCA_016801055.1 of Panax notoginseng. NCBI lineage: Eukaryota > Viridiplantae > Streptophyta > Magnoliopsida > Apiales > Araliaceae > Panax > Panax notoginseng. Next base: position 41,893,121 of record CM029014.1, on the reverse strand, counting down.
GAATTATAGATTATTGTTGAACAAAATAAAACCTTTGGTTTGGAACCCCGACAAGAATGAACATCCCGTACACGGGAAAACTTTTTATGCACCCAAGGTAGACAGAGTGAACGATAACATCATTCTTGTATGTAATATTGATCAATACAGGGCATAACGAGCTGATCACCCCTCGTGCCCGTTAGTTATGACGGTTTGCAGATGAATTTCTATTTAACCTTTTCAAAAATAGAAAATAATATTCATAGTATGTCACCTTAACCCTATTTATAGTCATTACATACTTTCAAAAATTTGATAGAGAGTTGTTATGTTATTATTATAGGTTCAGATTACTTCACAACTACTGATTCGTTGTAGAAGTGTCATTCAAAGAAAATATTTAATTCTTTCAGTTAATATTTATTGTTGCTATTACTTGCTGGGCAATTAAATGCTCATTCTTGCTTCAAATTTAAATGTTTTCAGCTAAGTATGATCAACCCGAAGGATCAGGCAAGAACAAGGGGAAAGGAAAGCTGTTTGAATGAATTTTATAATATTCTATGTAATAGTTAAAGTTTATTAAGACAATATTATTTATTATCTATGATGTAATGAATGTTTAAAGGTCTCGTACCTGGGATTTAAACTTTGATATATGTAAATTAAGTTTGATATTTATATTATTGTTATTATTATTTGTATTATTCCGCTTATAGAAATGTTATCGTGATGCACCGAGTTCGGGTTTCAAGTACCCGGATTTGGGGGCGTCACAGTACCCATCTTCTGCTTACATTGTCGTAAGTTGTATACGTTACAAAAATTCACTTAACATTTCCAAGCCACACTCTATGCCTTACATTTATAGTACTACATTACAAAATTTTCACTTGGCACAACCATATAAAAACGTACAAAAAGATATCAATGTTATAAAATTATGTATGTCTAGATTCATAATATTATGAATGTCTAGATACATGTAACTCCCATGTCCATTGAGTTTTTGAAACTCATGACTTTTGAGTTTTGTAACTTTCTAGTAGTATTGATATTCTTATCTTCTATAAATAAGACCACTGTAAAGTGATCAAGTGATATACAAAATATAAAATAGAATACTCTTTTTTCTCTAATCTTCTTTGTTCTTGTTTTTAGTAATATTTTATAACACGTTATCAGCACGAATTGCTCCTCATTTTCGTCTTGAAGCAAATAATCATATTTGGTTTGAAGTAGAAGAAGTTACAATGACAAATCTTGTCAAACTTGTCGTGGAACTTGATATTACGGGTAAGAATTATTTGTCATAGATCCTTGATGCCGAAATTCATCTTGATGAAATGGGACTTGAAGACACCATTAAAGATAGTAATGAAACACCTAGTCAAAACAAGGCAAATGCCATGATTTTCTTACGCCATCATCTCCATGAGGAGTTGAAATTAGAGTATTTCACAATAAAAGATCCTCTTATTCTTTGGAAAATTTTGAAAGAAAGATATGACCATCAAAAGATAGTTATTCTCCCAAAAACTCGTTATGATTGGATGCATTTACGATTGCAGGATTTTAAATCAGTAAGTGAATATAATTCTGCAATGTTTAAAATCAATTCTAAATTAAAATTATGTGGAGATAATATCACTGATGGAGATATGTTAGAAAAAACATTCTCTACTTTTCATGCCTCGAATGTGCTCCTACAGCAGCAATATAGAGAACGAGGTTTTAAGAAATATTCTGAACTGATTTCATGTCTTCTTGTGGCTGAACAAAATAATGAGCTTTTAATAAAAAATCATAAATCACGACCGACTGGTTCAGCTTCATTCCCTGCAGTGAATGTTACAAGATATAATAATAATTATGGTCGTGGTCGTGGTCGTGGTCGTGGTCGTGGTCGTGGTCGTGGCCACGGACGAGGACGGGTTAATTATCGCAACCATGATACCAAACCTTCAAATAATGAGGAGAAGCAAGAAAAGGGGAAGAATATAAATAACAGAGATACCAAGAAGGAAGAAAATATTTGTTATCGGTGTGGAATGAGTGGAATGAAAGGACATTAGTCTCGTACCTATCGTACCGCCAAACATCTTGTTGATTTATATCAGTCCACATTGAAAGGAAAGGAGAAGAACATAGAAATAAATTTTTCTCATCCACATCAAGATAACGATGATATCTATTTTGATCCTATGGATATGACACACCTTGACATTGCAAATTTTTTTGAGTAAAATAATGAGCAAGTTAATATTTATTGTAATGAAAATAACTAGTTCAGAATTATGTTAGTCATTTTAAGTGTGTTTATTTTATGCTAATGTATTTTCTATTCTTCCTTTCATGTTGGCTTATTTAATGTATTTTGTTTTCTTTGAATTGTGTTATTAAATATATATAATATTATGTCTTATTATGAACTTATTATATATTTATTCCTTTTATGAAGAAAATATTGATTTGCGTCATGCTATACATGAGCCTAATATCAATGGTGAAGATATATGCTTAGCAGATAGTGCAACGACACATACCATTCTCAGATATAAGCAATATTTTTAAAATCTAAGAATGATGAAAGCAAAAGTGAATACAATATCAGGTTCAACAGACTTGATTGAAGGCTCTTGAAGAGCCAATATAATGCTTCCTAGTGGAACAAAATTTATTGTTGATAATGCTTTATTTTCCATTAAATCAAGGAGGAATCTGCTAAGTTTTAAAAATATACGACATAACGGGTACCATATTGAGACAACCAATGAAAATGGTATAAAATATCTTTACATCATATCAAATGTCTCTACTAGAAAACAAATATTAGAAAAATTACCCTTTTTATCTTCAGGTTTATACTATACAAGTATTAGTACAATTGAAGTCAATGCAATAATGAACTAGAAGTTCAATGAACCAAATAATTTTATTATTTGGCATGACCGGTTAGGTCATCCTGGATCAATAATGACGTGAAAAATTATTGAGAATTCACATTGCCATCCATTAAAGAACCAGAAGATTCTTCAATTTAAGGAATTCTCATGTGCTGCTTGTTCTCAAGGCAAATTGGTCATTAGACCATCACCAACTAAAATTGGGATTGAATCCCTAAGGTTTCTAGAACATATTCAAGGAGATATTTGTGGTCCTATTCACCCAGCAAGTGGACCATTTAGATATTTTATGGTTTTAATAGATGCGTCTACAAGATGGTCACATGTGTGTTTATTATCAACTCACAACCCGGCGTTTGCGAGATTACTTGCTCAAATTATTAGATTACGAGCACGATTTTTGGATCATACAATCAAGACTATTCGTCTTGATAATGCTGGTGAATTCACATCCTAAACATTTAATGATTATCGTATATCACTTGGGATAAATAATGAACATCATGTTGCCCATGTTCATACTCAGAATGGTCTTGCTGAATCATTTATTAAACGCCTCTAGTTAATTGCAAAACCATTGCTCATGAGAACAAAACTTCCTGTCTCTATTTGGGGGCACGCAATTTTACATGCAGCAGCACTTATTCGCATTAGGCCAACATCATATCATAAATTCTCCCAATTGCAATTGGTTTTTGGTCATGAGCCAGATATTTCCCATCTAAGAATATTTGGTTGTGCTGTATATGTTCCAATTTAACCTCCACAACGCACAAAGATGGGTCCTTAAAGGAGGATGGGAATATATATTGGGTTTGAGTCCCCATCAATAATTAAATATCTTGAACCCTTAACAGGTAATTTATTTACGGCACGATTTGTCGACTGCCATTTTGATGAGACTATGTTCCCAACATTAAGGGGAGAAATTAAACAGCTGGATAAAGCTATTACATGGAAAGCATTGCCATTATTGAATTTTGATCCTCGTACAAAACAATGTGAACAAGAAGTTCAAAAGATACTTCGTTTGCAAGATATAGTAAATTAGCTACCAAATGCATTCACCAACTCAAAAGGAATAACCAAATCTCATATACCAACTGTAAATGTTCCAGCTCGGATTGAATTCCCAATAGGACAATCCGCAAAAATTATAGCAAATGAGTCTAAGGCATGCCAGAAGCGTGGTAGACCAATCGGTTCGAAAGACAAAATTCCTCAGAAAAGAAAAAAAGTAAATAAACAAGTTGGCATTATTGAGGAGGAAAATGTTCATGAGGATATAGACATAACTAATCATAAAACCCCATAAGAGGTTCAGGTACCTGAAAATAATAAAAATGATGAGATCTCGATAAGTTATGTCTCTACAAAGAAAAAATGGAACCGAAGTGAGATAGTTGTTGACAATAGTTTTTCATATAATATATCGCTTGATATCATTAATGAAAACGAGGATTCTGAGCCTAATTCTGTCAAAGAATGTAGACGCGGAAATGATTGGCCAAAATGGAAAGAAGCAATACTGGCAGAATTAAATTCACTTGCAAAACGTGAAGTTTTTGGACCTATAGTCCAATCACCCAAAGAAGTAAAGCCAATTGGATACAAATGGGTATTTGTACGAAAAAGAAATGAGAAAAATGAAATCGTAAGATATAAGGCACGACTTGTGGCACAAGGGTTTTCACAAAGACCTAACATTGATTACGATGAAACATATTCTCCTGTGGTAGATGCAATTACATTGCGGTATCTTATTAGCCTAGCAACTCATGAAAAATTATATATGTGTCTAATGGATGTTGTTACAGCCTATTTATATGGGTCAATTGATAATGATGTTTATATGAAAATTCCTGAAGGATTTAAAATGCCTGAAGCATATAATTCAAATCTCCGGGAAGTTTATTCAATCAAGTTGCAAAGGTCCCTATATGGGTTAAAGCAATTAGGACGCACGTGGTACAATCGTCTTAGTGAATATTTATTGAAAGAAGGGTATAATAATAACCCTATATGCTCATGTGTTTTTATAAAAAAGTCAGAATCCGATTTTGCTATTATTGCTGTGTATGTTGATGATTTAAATATTATTAGAACTCATGGAGAGATTCCAAAGACAATGAATTATTTAAAGAAAGAATTTGAGATGAAAGATTTAGGAAAAACAAAATTTTGTCTCGGCCTGCAGATCTAGCATTTAGCAGATAGAATTCTCGTTCATCAGTCAACTTACATAGAGAAGGCCCTTAAAAGATTTTATATGGATAAAGCTCATCCATTGAGTACCCCAATTGTAAGACCCCAAATTTTATAAATAAAGATGAATTTTCTATAAATATCATTTTTGAATATTATGGAGTTAATTTGATATAATGTTATAGTTGTGGGTAATATTTATAAATTTTGCAAAGTACACAAGTTGTTATATAATATTCGATTGGTCGGGGAATATTCGTTTTAACAGGGAATATTCGTACAACGACACAATCATTTGTGGACCCCACAACGAAATTATTGTCGGATTGAGAAAACGACAAAAATATTTTATTAAAAATAACGGCGGAAGTTTTACCATTGTTACTGTTGAACTACTCGGTAGTAAAAGTACAGTAATACGTGTGGTTGCATAGTAGCACACGGTATTGATTATTAATGCTTATGTGAGAAGTCACTCAGTTTGATTCCATTATTGTCAGTTAATAATATGAATTATTTAACGATAATGACGTTTTGTTTTATTCGTATTATTAACGTAATAAAACAGAAACATCTTTTTATATAAAATAAAATACTTTATTAAAGTTATTCTATAAATAGAATATATTATATTTTATTTAAAAGATTTTTCTTTAAATATGGACCGTCAGATTAAAGTAATCAATCTAGACCGTTCATGGATTAGTTACTATACATTCTATTTTTCTATAAATAGCAGCTCATTCCTTCATTATTTCTTACGAATTCACTGAACTCTAGAGAGAGAAACTATAGAGAGAAACTATAGAGAGAGAGAAGAAGAGTATTCTGCTACTTAACTACTTCCTTATTTCAGCTCGTCTTTAAAACGGTAAGGGGTGTTATTCTTTCTTATTCATGAAGAGAACTGTTGTTATTCCATTTCTTATTATTCTGTTGGAATAACCTGTATACGCGGTCTACCCTATACTTGGTGACATTCTTCTATTATTCTGTTGGAACATCCTGTCTGTGTGTTTTACACCGGACCTGGTTCCGTTTTTATTATTATTCTGTTGAAACATCCTGTCTGTGTGTTTTACATCGGACCTGGTTCCGTCTTTATTATTATTCTGTCGAAATATCCTGTTTGTGTGTTTTACACTAGACCTGGTTCCATTATTTATTATACTGTTCTTTATTATTCTGTCGGAATATCCTGTCTGTGCGTTTACGCCGGACCTGGTTCCATTATTTATTATTCTGTCGGAATATTCTGTCTGTGCGTTTACGCCGGACCTGGTTCCATTATTTATTATTCTGTTGGAATAACCTGTCTGTGCGGTCTATCGCATGCATGGTGATTTCTTTTGTTATTCCATTCTTTATTATACTCAGTTGGTTAAGTTTTGACTTCTATACTCCATGAAATTTGTGGAATATCCTTGACATTTGCGCTTCATCTAGTATCTATTCATGAAAATATTCTCCTGATCATTCTTGAATTTTACTCCACAAAGTAGTATCATGTTGACAATTTGGACGTTATTAATTCCTGGATAAATTAATTCTTGAACTTGTTTTATTGAATTCTTATATCATTGTCATCATCCTCATGTTTATAAAATGTTGAAAGTCATCTGTGGCCTGTAGTGCATAGATGGACTTGGTATGATTATGACCGGGGATTATTCGGTATAATCATGACCGTAATGTTACAAATGATGTGGTAAAAGTCCTCATTGGCCCGTAGTGCATTGATGGACAGTTGTTGGCATGATCATGACCATTAATGAATATACGAATATCCTTGGCCGTAGTGCAGGGGTGAGTCGATGATGTGGATTATTTTATTAAGCTGAGTCCCAGCGATCACAGTGTTGAAAAATCTTTAAAATCATAAAAGATAGTAGAGTTTATTTTCTATTTGACTCTCTTAATGGATTGCTTGTTCCGCTACAGTTAAACTTAATGTCTATTATATTTTATCTGTTTAACATTGTTGAAGGCTAATGATAATTTATTCTGCATTATCTTAGTCATAATATTTCTTACTGGGCTAGTTGAGCTCACCCTTTCTTTCACTGTTCTCTTCAGGAAATGAGAACGTAGCTGGGGCAAGTCGGGGAACGGAGTGATGGTCCGAATGATAGTATTAGTTAGTAGTCCTCACTATTCTATGTAATGGTGTGTTAATAAATGTAATGAGGACTCCTTTTGAGTATGAATACTCTCTAGAAGATAATATTTGTATTCAAACTCACAGTTTATGTTTTGTCGTATTGTACACGACAGTTGTATTAGTAAGTTGTATTTGTATTTTGTATTATGTATCTGACGACCCAAGATGGGTGATGTATACCTAATTTTGGGGGCGTCACACCAATGGTTGTTAGATCACTTAATGTGAAAAAGGACCCTTTTAGACCTCGTGAGGATAATAAAGAATTACTTGGTCCTGAAGTACCATATCTCAGTGCAATTGGTGCATTAATGTATCTTGCTAATAATACACGACCTGATATAGCATTCTCTGTGAATTTGTTAGCAAGATATAGCTCTTCTCCTACCCGGGGACATTGGAATGGGGTTAAACATATTTTTCGTTACCTACGAGGAACTATGGATATTGGCTTATTTTATTCAAATAATGATAATCATAAATTAGTTGGATATGCTGATGCAGGATATCTATCTGATCCACATAAATGTCGATCTCAAATAGGTTATCTCTTTATGTGTGGTGATACTACTATATTATGGAGATCTATAAAGCAAACATTAGTTGCCACTTCATCTAATCATGCTGAAATACATGCAATCCATGAAACAAGTCGAGAATGTGTATGGTTGAGATCAATGACTCAACATATTTGTGAAACATGCGGTTTATCCTCCAGCAAAGGAACTCCAACCATTCTGTATGAAGACAATGCTGCATGTATAGCTCAATTAAAAGGAGCATACATCAAAGGAGATAGAACAAAGCACATCTCACCGAAATTCTTTTTCATAATTGACCTTGATAAGTGTGGTGACATTAATGTTCAGCAAATTCGCTCAAAGATAATCTAGCATATTTGTTCACCAAAGCATTATCAACTGTAATGTTTGAAGGATTGTGTCGCAATATTGGAATGCGACAGCTGAAGGACTTAAGGATACATTCATGAGTGGGAGATAATACGCGCTGCACTCTTTTTTCCTTAACCAAGGTTTTTTCCTATTGGGTTTTTCCTGGTAAGGTTTTTAATGAGGCAGCTTTCAATGCGTATAGCTATACAATAGACATCCAAGGGGGAGTGTTATAAAATTATGTATGTCTAGATTCATAATATTATGGATGTCTAGATACATGTAACTCCCATGTCCATTGAGTTTTTGAAACTCATGACTTTTGAGTTTTGTAACTTCCTAGTAGTATTGATGTTCTTATCTTCTATAAATAAGACCATTGTAAAGTGATTAAGTGATACACAAAATACAAAATAGAATACTTTCTTTTCTCAAATCTTCTTTGTTCTTGATTTTAGTAATATTTTATAACAATCAATACATATTCAAAAATGGACCCAACAAAAATATAGAATAAAATAGAGTATTAAGTACAATATTATAAACACACTAAATAGATACACGGAAGAATTCATTCCAGATCAATATCAATAAGATATGATTTTTGGTAGTTTAATCAATAACAACCAACGAAGTATCACATTCAAGCAGATCTAATCAAACAAATTACTATATTCCAAACAAAGTTTAGAATTATATATTACTCTTATATTGATCAACCCATAAAACCAATCATTAAATATATGTATGTATACGTACATATGTATATTACGTATATAATATAATATATAATATACTACATATATAGATTGTGACGCCCCCAAAATAGGTATACAACACCCATTTTGAGTCGCCAAATACATGGTACAGAAAGCAAACTACAACTTCAATAATACAATTGTCGTGCAAAATACGACAACACATACTGTGAGTTTAAATACAAATATTGTCTTCTGGACAATATTCACACTCAAATAATTCCTCATTACAATTATTCAAACACTATTTTACAGAAATAGTGAGGACTACTAAAACATCTTTCTAAAACCATCACTCCATACCCCGACTAGATCCTGCTATGTTCTCACCTCCTGAGAAGAAAAATGGAACAAAAAGGAAAAGGGTGAGCTCAACTAGCTCAGTAAAGAATATTATGACTAAGATAATATACAACAAATTATCGTTAGTCTTCAACAGGGAAAAATCTGATAGAATATAATCGACAACAAGTTTTAGATCAACAACTGCAGCGGAAATAGCAAACCATTAGAAGAGTCAAGTAGAGAAAAAATTCTACTATCTTCTAAGATTTAAAAGTCCATCATCAATATTTTATCCCTGTAACATCAATTAATAATCATCTTTATCCAAATATTCATCTTTGCACTACAGGCCAAAGATATTCATTTGTATCACCTGTCAGTCATGTTCATCTCAACACCTGTTCATCTTTGCACTATAGGCCAAAGATATTCATCAAGTAATCATACATCTTTGCACTACAGGCCAAAGATATTCAGTAATATCATCATTTAGGACTGAGGATGATGAAAAATATCTTAAAGAGAACGAATCCAGTGAGACAGAAGGACAAATATTAGGGATTCGTATAACAGTTTATCCAAGATTAATAATACTTCATAATAATCAATTGTGAAGCAGAATTCAAAAATAAAGATCAAAACATGGATACAATCAAAGATAGTAACCATAATAGACATCTTGGACAAAAAGGAAAAATTTTTATTTTTCGGTGAATAGTGCCGTATTCGTGAATAGTACCGTATACGTGAATAGTGCCGTATACGCGAATAGTAACCCCGACATAAAAAGTTCCAAATTTGATAAAAACTCATATCAATATTTCAGCATAATGATATTGAAGAAAATAATATCATTAAGAAGAAAATAATATCCCTTACCTCAAAATATCAGTACTTCTGGTCGGAATACCGGTATAAGGCTGAAAGAAACTTGCTCTGATGAATAGAAACTCTCAAAGTATCTAAATACTCACAAAATACACTCAATAATCTAGAGAGAGAAAGAGAGAAAACTTGTTTCTGGTGTGATTTTCAATTCTAACTTAGCCCTCTATTTATAGGAAAATGTTAGCACGCCGAAGCAGACTTAACCTGCAACCTGATGGCTTTACCTGCTACTATTCCCACCCACCACATTTGAATAAAAATCTCAGCACATTTCTTCACCAACCAAGAGTGGGGCCCACCAATTCTAGAATTTTCCATCAAAATGATAAACTCCGAAAATTCAACAATTTCTGAACCAGTCATCTCGTAAAATTCATAATAAATCATACGTTCATTTTTAACGGTTCAAAATTTGTGGACATATACTCAACTTATATATGTATAACATATCCAAAAATTACCACGATCCAACGGTCGGATTAAAAATTATAACCCCCGCAAAATATCTCAAAAAACCTGATTTTTAATACCTCCATTCCGACAAAAATACTGATAAAAACCTCAACATTAACTCCTTCATTTTTAACCACAAAAATATATCCCTCATTTATATCCACATAAAATAAATATTTCCTTATCATATGAATCAATAATTAATTATTCACAAATAATATTACAGAATCACATTTATGACAACCAGGCCGTTCTCAGGAAAGAGGGGGCTTTCCAATAAGGATTTCTCCTTACTGGCGCGCAATTAGATGACCAAACCTCTCCTTAGACAGAACTTTCTAGATATTATCAATAATGTTATCTAATAATATTATTCAAATAATATGAATTATTGATCTGATAATGGAAAATACTGTGCAGTAACAATTATTGAAACAACAATAATATAAAATATCAACGCAACAATTATTGAATCAATAAAATAAAATATTGAACAATAACTACTGTAACAATTATTGAGTAGTGCCTTCTTACGTAAGAATCAATAATTGGTGCAATATCGTGTGCTATTTTAACCACCGGGTATTCCAACAGTATTAACGGTAACAACTACGCCGTTATTTATAAATAACTTATACTTGTCGTTTTCTTCACCCAATCGCTTTCCGTTATGGGGCCCACACAAGGCTGCGCCGTCATACGAATATTCCCCGACAGCAAGAATATTCCACGACCAAACGAATATTCCCCGACAAAATGAATATTTTATAACCACTTGCTTATTTTGCAAAATTTGCACATTTCACCCATAACCAAAGTATTATATCAAATTAACCCCTTATTATTCACAATAATATTTAGAGAAAATTTGATTTTATTCATTAATAAGTTGGGGTCTTACAACCTCCCCTCCTTATGAAATTTCGTCCTCGAAATTGACGTACGTACCTGATGTTTCGAAAAGGCGAGGATACCTCGCTTTCATTTCTGATTCCAACTCCCAGGTCATTTCTTTAATAGCATGGTTTCTCCACAAAACCTTAACTTGTGGTATAACCTTTGTGCGTAGGACATGCTCTTTCCTATCCAAGATCTTAACAGGTACCTCCTCGTACGTTAAATCTTCAGCTATCTCGTCTGGTTCTAACTCAATAATGTGGTTCGGGTCTTTAACATATTTACGAAGCATAGATATGTGAAAAATATTATGAACACGAGACATGCTTGGAGGTAATGCGAGTCTATATGCCACATTTTCTATTCGCTCAAGAATCTCAAATGGACCAACAAATCTTGGATTGAGCTTTCCTCTCTTTCCAAATCTTGTAACTCCCTTCCATGGTGCAACACGTAACAATACATGATCCCCAATATTAAATTCCACGTCCTTCCGATGAAGATCCGCATAACTCTTTTGTCGATCCTGTGCCGTTTGTATACGTTGTCGAATCGTTTGGATCTTCTCTGTAGTAATGCGTACCAACTCTGGTCCCAACAATGTTGCTTCACCCACCTCGTCCCAGCATACTGGAGAACGACATTTTCTTCCATACAACGCCTCGAATGGAGCCACACCTATGCTCGCCTGATAACTGTTGTTGTAGGAAAATTCCACCAATGGTAGGTACTTATCCCAACTCCCTTTGAGATCTAGGACACAAAGTCTTAATAGATCTTCAAGAGTTTGAATAGTCCTCTCTGATTGTCCGTCCGTTTGAGGATGGTATGCCGAACTGAATCGTAAATCCGTGCCCATAGCTTTCTGCAAGCTAACCCAAAATCGTGAAGTGAATCTTGGGTCACGATCCGAAACTATGGATACTGGCATGCCATGCAATCTCACAATCTCGTTCACGTACATACTAGCAAGACGTTCAAGGGAATAAGTCTCACGTATCGGCAAGAAATGAGCAGACTTGGTTAATCTATCAACAATAACCCAAATCGCATCTATGCCTTGAGAAACCTTGGGAAGACCTGTAACGAAATCCATAGTAATGTGTTCCCACTTCCATTTCGGGATCTCAAGTGGTTGCAATGGACCCTTTGGCACTTGATGCTCCGCTTTTACACGTTGACAAGTTAAACATCTCGAGATAAACTCCGCGATCTCTCTTTTCATATTGCTCCACCAAAATGTATGTCGAAGATCGTGATACATTTTGGTACTCCCAGGATGGATTGCAAACGGTGTGTTGTGTGCCTCCATCATTATTCTATGCTTCAAGTCAAAATCGTTAGGAACACAAAGTCTGGAGTTGACTCGAAGTATTCCTTCTTCATCGATTCTTGCTTCTGGAATAGCACCTTCTTGCACTTTCTTCTTCATACGCATCAGCTCCATGTCCGTAGCTTGAGCAGCTTTAACTTTATCGATTAAAGTCGGTTCTACTCGTATATTTGATATCATCATGTGGGTACTTGGAGCCTTCATCTCTATCTCCATCCTTTGCAAGTCATACAAAATGGGCCTTTGTGTTAACAACATTGCACTCGTACCCGCATATGATCTTCTACTCAATGCGTCAGCTACTACGTTTGCTTTTCCAGGATGATATTGGATGGTATGATCGTAATCTTTCAACAGCTCGAGCCAACGTCGCTGCCGCATGTTGAGTTCCTTTTGGGTGAAGAAATATTTGAGGCTTTTATGATCTGTATAGATCTCCACTTTCTCCCCATACAGGTAGTGTCTCCAGATCTTCAACGCAAAAACGACTGCTGCCAACTCCAAATCATGAGTAGGATAATTCCTCTCATATTCTTTGAGTTGTCGTGAGGCATAGGCTATGACTTTCCCATGTTGCATGAGAACACATCCTAACCCTTTGCCTGAAGCATCGCTGTAGATAACAAATCCATCCGAACCAGATGGTATTGTCAGAACAGGTGCCGAAATGAGTCTCCTCTTGAGTTCTTGAAAACTCTTCTCGCATTCCTCACTCCATACAAATTTTGTATCTTTCCGAGTCAGCTGAGTTAACGGAGTAGCGATTCGAGAAAATCCTTCCACAAATCTCCGATAATAACCAGCTAAGCCCAGAAAGCTACGTACTTCGGTTACCGACTTCGGTTGCTCCCAACTTTGTATGGCTTCAATCTTCGCCGGGTCGACAGATACTCCATGTTTTGACACCACGTGCCCAAGGAATGCTACTTCCTCAAGCCAGAACTCGCATTTCTTTAATTTGGCATATAGCTTATTTTCACGAAGCCTTTGCAGTACCAGCTTCAAATGGCGCTCATGATCTTCACGGCTTTTGGAATAGATGAGGATGTCATCAATAAAGACAACAACGAACTGATCCAAATATTCTTTGAATACACGGTTCATCATATCCATGAAGGCAGCAGGAGCATTAGTCAATCCAAAAGACATGACTAAGAATTCATAATGCCCGTACCGAGTTCTGAAGGCAGTCTTTGGAATATCCTCAGTTTTAATCTTCAGCTGATGATATCCAGAATGAAGGTCGATCTTTGAAAAGAATTGTGTTCCTTGTAACTGGTCGAACAGGTCATCAATGCGAGGTAGCGGATACCTATTCTTGATGGTGACATGGTTCAATTCTCGATAGTCAATACAAAGTCGCATACTCCCGTCTTTCTTCTTTACGAATAAAACAGGAGCACCCCAAGGAGATGTACTAGGACGAATAAAACCGATGTCCAACAACTCCTGTAGTTGGACTTTTAACTCTTGAAGTTCAATAGGAGCCATTCGATATGGGGTTTTAGAAATGGGCTTTGTACCGGGTTGAAGGTCAATAAAGAATTCAACTTCACATTCTGGGGGTAGACCAGGAAGTTCTTCAGGAAATACATCGGGAAATTCTCTAACAATAGAAATATTATTCAAATCTGACTTGTCTTTGTTCAAATCCATAACATGGGCTAAGAAAGCTTGACATCCATTTTTCAATAAACGAATAGCTTTGTGGCTTGATATGATAGTGACTGATTTTAGTGGTTTAGTAGTTTGAATTCGTATGACAGGTTGGTTAGGAATATGAAAACTAACAACCTTACGAAAACAATCAATTTTGGCATGATGAGTAGTTAACCAATCAATTCTTAAAATCACATCAGAAGCAAGTATCTTTAAAGAGATAAGTTCAACAGGTAATGTGATAGTGCCAACTTGGATCATGCAAGATTTATAAACCGTAGATGTAACGAAGGTTTCACCCAACGGAGTTTCAACAGATAAGTTAAAGTCCAATTTCTCCGGAGTCAAGTTTAAACGTTGAGCACAAGCAGGAGAGATAAAAGAATGGGTAGAACCGGTATCTAGTAAAGTATAAACTTCGCAAGAATTCAAGATTAACTTACCCGTGATCACCTCGTTCGGGTTTCTCGCGTTTTGGCCAGTCACGACAAATGCTCTTCCAAGAACCGCTGATTTCGACTTATCCAGGACAACTTTTGGAGTCCCCCATCCCCGCTGAACTTGGTTTTGCTACAGAACACTCTCGAGCTATATGACCCTCCTTTTCACAGTTATAACATACCTTGGATTGTTGTGGGCAGTTTGGGCTGATATGTCCCTCTTTCCCACATTTGTAACATACGACCGGTGGTCGTTCTCCTCCCCTAGAAATAGTTGATGTTTGTGCTAACGTCTTCACATTATCATTGTTGTACCTTCTCTTCTTGAAATCTCCTCCCGACTCGCTCCTTTTATTATCACGACCACGATTACCACCAGAGTGGTTACAGCTTTTGTCCGAATGTTTTCCTCCCTGCTGATTTTCATTGCTTCGATGACTGCCGCCACCGGTATGACCCTGGTTGTGGTCCCTCGGTTGCACATACTCATTATCTCGCTCTAATAATTGAGCCCTGTTTACAACATCTGAATATAAACAAAATTTATGAGAGATAAGATATTGCCGAATCTCGGGTTTTAGACCTCTCAGAAACATCCTTGTCATTCGTTCCTCATTTTCGACCAAATGAGGTGCAAACCTGGATAACTCTGCAAACTTCGCCTCGTACTGGGACACCGTCATGTTGTTTTGTTCCAGTCTGATAAACTCCACCTCCTTCATATGACGAATACTTTCAGGAAAGTACTTGTCATTGAACAGTTTTTGAAATGTTTCCCAGGACATGTTGAGTGCGTCAGGCTGGGTACGCTTCACAGACTCCCACCAGTAGTCTGCCTCACCGCGGAACATAAAGGTGGCGAATGGAACCTTCTGTTCCTCCGTGCATCCCAAGACATCGAATATCTTGGTAATTTGCTTGACCCACGTTTCCGCCATGATCGGATCCGGCTTTCCCTTAAATTCTGGTGGTCCCAATTCTTTGAACTGCTTAGCTGTGACAAACCGCGCGTTGTTATCATTTCCACCCGTATTCTGCACACGAGTCTCCCTCGTCTGATTTTGCATGAACTGCAAAAAGCTCTTAAACATTCCATCATTCATCGTTTGCTCGGTAACGTTGTTTACAGGAGGAATATTGCCTTCCTGTTGCACGTTCCCCTGGGTGGTGATCAAAGGTGTCTCCACGGTTTGATTTACTCCATTATTAACGTTCTCAGCTGCCATTCTTAAATACTGCCATAAAACAAGGGTTAATATTCATGTCATATATTATCCCTATACTCTGACCGACCAAATAAACACCAAATAAACTTAGTCAGGTCATACTAGCGTTGAAATTTCCCGTCTCTCCCCTCTTAGTTCTTGTCTCACATCTCAGCCAGGGATCATATCCCTAAGCTCTGATACCAACTGTGACTCATGTCCCAACCGTGGATAGCACCTCACAGTGGTACCTATCAGTTTGCCACCGCAGAACGGCGTCCCCTACGGAGAGTCTGGCTTCGGTGCATCCCCCATCAACAGGAAGTCACTAGCAAGAGGCTCGGGGCTCTTTACTTATAGCTCTGATACCAACTGTGACGCCCCCAAAATAGGTATACAACACCCATTCTGAGTCGCCAAATACATGATACAGAAAGCAAACTACAACTTCAATAATACAATTGTCGTGCAAAATACACATACTGTGAGTTTAAATACAAATATTGTCTTCTGGACAATATTCACACTCAAATAAATCCTCATTACAATTATTCAAACACTATTTTACAGAAATAGTGAGGACTGCTAAAACATCTTTCTAGAATCATCACTCCATACCCCGACTAGATCCTGCTATGTTCTCACCTCCTGAGAAGAAAAATAGAACAAAAAGGAAAAGGGTGAGCTCAACTAGCCCAGTAAAGAATATTATGACTAAGATAATATACAACAAATTATCGTTAGTCTTCAACAGGGAAAAATCTGATAGAATATAATCGACAACAAGTTTTAGATCAACAACTGCAGCGGAAACAGCAAACCATTAGAAGAGTCAAGTAGAGAAAGAATTCTACTATCTTCTAAGATTTAAAAGTCCATCATCAATATTCTATCCCTGTAACATCAATTAATAATCATCTTTATCCAAATATTCATCTTTGCACTACAGGCCAAAGATATTCATTTGTATCACCTGTCAGTCATGTTCATCTCAACACCTGTTCATCTTTGCACTACAGGCCAAAGATATTCATCAAGTAATCATACATCTTTGCACTACAGGCCAAAGATATTCAGTAATATCATCATTTAGGACTGAGGATGATGAAAAATATCGTAAAGAGAACGAATCCAGTGAGACAGAAGGACAAATATTAGGGATTCGTATAACAGTTTATCCAAGATCAATAATACTTCATAATAATCAATTGTGAAGCAGAATTCAAAAATAAAGATCAAAACATGGATACAATCAAAGATAGTAACCATAATAGACATCTTGGACAAAAAGGGAAAATTTTTATTTTTCGGTGAATAGTGCCGTATTCGTGAATAGTACCGTATACGTGAATAGTGCCGTATACGCGAATAGTAACCCCGACACAAAAAGTTCCAAATTTGATAAAAACTCATATCAATATTTCAGCATAATGATATTGAAGAAAATAATATCATTAAGAAGAAAATAATATCCCTTACCTCAAAATATCAGTACTTCTGGTCGGAATACCGATATAAGGCTGAAAGAAACTTGCTCTGATGAATAGAAACTCTCAAAGTATCTAAATACTCACAAAATACACTCAATAATCTAGAGAGAGAAAGAGAGAAAACTTGTTTCTGGTGTGATTTTCAATTCTAACTTAGCCCTCTATTTATAGAAAAATATTAGCACGCCGAAGCAGACTTAACCTGCAACCTGATGGTTTGACCTGCTACTATTCTCACCCACCACATTTGAATAAAAATCTCAGGACATTTCTTCACCAACCAAGAGTGGGACCCATAAATTCTAGAATTTTTCATCAAAATGATAAACTCCAAAAATTCAACAATTTCTGAACCAGTCATCTCGTAAAATTCATAATAAATCATACGTTTATTTTTAACGGTTCAAAATTTGTGGACATATACTCAACTTATATATGTATAACATATCCAAAAATTACCACGATCCAACGGTCAGATTAAAAATTATAACCCCCGCAAAATATCTCAAAAATCCTGATTTTTAATACTTCCATTCCGACAAAAATACTGATAAAAATCTCAACATTAACTCCTTCATTTTTAACCACAAAAATATATCCCTCATTTATATCCACATAAAATAAATATTTCTTTATCATATGAATCAATAATTAATTATTCACAAATAATATTACAGAATCACATTTATGACAACCAGGCCGTTCCTAGGAAAGAGGGGGCTTTCCAATAAGGATTTCTCCTTACTGGCGCGCAATTAGATGACCAAACCTCTCCTTAGACAGAACTTTCTAGACATTGCCAATAATGTTATCTAATAATATTATTCAAATAATATGAATTATTGATCTGATAATGGAAAATACTGTGCAGCAACAATTATTGAAACCAATAATATAAAATATCAACGCAACAATTATTGAATCAATAAAATAAAATATTGAACAATAACTACTGTAACAATTATTGAGTAGTGCCTTCTTACGTAAGAATCAATAATTGGTGCAATACCGTGTGCTACTGTATTTTAACCACAGGGTATTCCAACAGTATTAACGGTAACAACTACGCCGTTATTTATAAATAACTTATACTTGTCGTTTTCTTCATCCAATCGCTTTTCGTTATGGGGCCCACACAAGGCTGCGCCATCGTACGAATATTCCTCGACAGCAAGAATATTCCACGACCAAACGAATATTCCCCGACCAAATGAATATTTTATAACCACTTGCTTATTTTGCAAAATTTACACATTTCACCCATAACCAAAGTATTATATCAAATTAACCTCTTATTATTCAAAATAATATTTAGAGAAAATTTGATTTTATTCATTAATAAGTTGGGGTCTTACATAGATATACTTGTATAAATACATATGTATATTACATATATAATATAATATAAAATAATAATATACATATGTATTTCCTAAATACTTAAGACTTATAAAATTAGTCTCCTACGCTTATACCTAGTTACCCTTCTGTTTCCCTCCTCAAATCTATCAAAAAATCTGAATTCTACAACATTCGTACTACCTTCCACCTTTCTCCAATAAGGTTGCTACTTTTGTCAAACCTGTGTTCTAAAAAAGAAATTTAAGTTAAAAATTAAGAATAAAAATGAAAATATACCAATAAATAGTACCTCTTGTTCTACTAGAAGTAAAGACTTCTAAATTGAGCAAGTCTGCTAAGAACCAGTATAACCTGCAAAATATTTTGAAAATCTCGTTAGTTATAAAAATAACATTAGTACAATATCATTTAAACATATCAAACAACAATTTCTAATTTCAATTATTACCTTTGATGTCGAAAGTTGTTCATGGTTACAAATACTACCATTGATCTAGTTTTAAGAAGCTGAATCTCCCATATCGTACCCAACTTCTGATTACATAGTTGTGAGTTGTATACATTACAAAAATTCACTCAACCTTTCCAAACAACACTTTATGCCTTACATTCATAGTACTACATTACAAAATTTTCACTTGGCACAACCATATAAAAACGCACAAAAAGATATAAATAAATATTCAAAATGGTGCTAACAAAAATATAGAATAAAATAGAATATTAAATACAGTATGACAAACACACAAAATAAATACACGGAAGAAATCATTCAAGATCAATATCACTAAGACATCATTTTTGGTAGTTTAATCAATAACAATCAATGAAGTATCACATTCAAACAGATCTAATCCAACAAATTACTATATTCCAAACAAAGTTTAGAATTATATATTACTCGTATACTGGTCAACTCAGTAAACCAATCATTAAATATTTGTATGTATACATATATAATATATAATATATAATATACTACATATATAGATATACTTGTATAAATACATATGTATATATAATAATATAATAAAATATAATATATATTTTCTAAATATTTAGGACCTATAAACTTAGTCTCATATGCATATACCTACTTACCCCTCTCTTTCCCTCCTCAAATTTATCACAAAATCTAAATCCTATAACATTCGTACTACTTCCCACCTTTCTTCAATGTGTTACTATTGTCAAATCTATGTTTTAAAACAGAAATTGAAGTTAAAAAATAAGAATAAAAATGAAAATATAACAATAAATAGTACCTCTTGCTCTACTAGAAGTAAAGACTTCTAAATTGACAAAGTCTGCTAAGAATCTGTATAACCTGTAAAATATTTTTAAAATCTCGTTAGTTATAAAAATAACATTTATAAAATATCATTTAAACATATCAAACAGCAATTTCAAATTTCAATAATTACCTTTTATGTCGAAATTTGTTCATGGTTACGAATACCACTATTGATCTAATTTCAAGATGCTGAATCTCCAATATTGCACCCATCTTCTGCTTACATAGTTGTGAGTTGTATTCATTACAAAAATTCACTCAACCTTTCTAAGCAACACTTTATGCCTTACATTTATAGTACTATATTACAAAATTTTCACTTGGCACAAAAATATAAAAACGTACAAAAAGATATCAATACATATTTAAAATGGTGCCAACAAAAATATAGAATAAAATAGAATATTAAATACAGTATAAGAAACACACAAAATAAATACACGAAAGAAATCATTCAAGATCAATATCACTAAGACATGATTTTTGGGTAGTTTAATCAATAACAAACAACAAAGTATCACATTCAAGCAAATCAAATCCAACAAATTACTACATTCCAAACAAAGTTTAGAATTATATATTACTCGTATACTGGTCAACCCATTAAACCAATCATTAAATATATGTATGTATACATATACAATATACTACATATATACATATACTTGTATAAATACATATGTATATAATATAATATAATAAAATATAATATAATATATATTTCCTAAATATTTAGGACCTATAAAATTAGTCTCATATGCATATACCTACTTACCCCTCTCATTCCCTCCTCAAATCTATCACAAAATCTAAATCCTACAACATTCGTACTACTTCCCACCTTTCTCCAATCTGCTACTCTTGTCAAATATGTGTTCTAAAACTGAAATTGAAGTTAAAAATAAGAATAAAGAAAAAATATAATAATAAATAGTACCTCTTGTTCTACTAGAAGTAAAGACTTCTAAATTGAGCAAGTCTGCTAAGAATCAGTATATAACGTGCAAAATATTTTGAAAATCTCGTTAGTTATAAAAATAACATTAGTAAAATATCATTTAAACATATCAAACATCAATTTCAAATTTCAATAATTACCTTTGATGTTGAAATTTGTTCATGGTTACAAATACCACTATTGATCTAATTTCAAGATGCTGAATCTCAAATATTGCACCCATCTTCTGCTTACATAGTTGTGAGTTGTATACATTATAAAGATTAACTCAACCTTTCCAAGCCACACTTTATGTCTTACATTTATTGTACTACATTATAAAATTTTCACTTGGCACAACCATATAAAAACGTACAAAAAGATATCAATACATATTCAAAATGGTGCCAACCAACGAAGTATCACATTCAAGTAGATCAAATCAAACAAATTACTATATTCCAAACAAAGTGTAGAATTATATATTACTCGTATATTGGTCAACCCATTAAACTAATCATTAAATATATGTATGTATACATAAATATGTATATTACGTATATAATATAATATAATATATAATATACTACATATATAGATATACTTGTATAAATACATATGTGTATTACATATATATAATATAATATAAAATATAATATAATATATATTTTCTAAATATTTAGGACCTATAAAATTAGTCTCCTACGCCTATACCTACTTACCCCTCTCTTTCCCTCCTCAAATCTATCACAAAATTTAAATCCTACAACATTCGTACTACTTCCTACCTTTCTCCAATCTCTTACTCTTGTCAAACATGTGTTCTAAAACATAAATTAAAGTTAAAAAATAAGAATAAAAATGAAAATATACCAATAAATAGTACCTCTTGTTCTATTAGAAGTAAAGACTTCTAAATTGAGCAATTCTGCTAAGAATCAGTATAACCTGCAAAATATTTTGAAAATCTCGTTAGTTATAAAATAACATTAGTACAATATCATTTAAACATATCAAACAACAATTTCTAATTTCAATAATTACCTTTGATGTCGAAATTTGTTCATGGTTACAAATACCACTATTGATCTAATTTTAGGATGCTGAATCTCTAATATTGCACCCATCTTCTACTTACATAGTTGTGAGTTGTATACATTACAAAAATTCACTCAACTTTTCCAAGCAACATTGTATGCCTTACATTTATAGTACTACATTACAAAATTTTTACTTGGCACAACCATATAAAAACGTACTAAAAGATATCAATAAATATTCAAAATGGTGCCAACAAAAATATAGAATAAAGTAGAATATTAAATACAGTATAACAAATACACAAAATAAATACACGGAAGAAATCATTCAAGATCAAAATCACTAAGACATGATTTTGGTAGTTTAATCTATAACAACCAACGAAGTATCTCATTCAAGAAGATCTAATCCAACAAATTACTATATTCCAAACAAAGTTTAGAATTATATATTACTCGTATACTGGTCAACTCATTATACCAATCATTAAATATATGTATGTATACATATATAATATATAATATATAATATACTACATATATAGATATACTAGAATAAATACATATGTATATATAATATTATAATATAATATAATATAATATAATATATATTTTCTAAATATTTAGGACCTATAAAATTAGTTTCATATGCATATACCTACTTACCCCTCTCTTTCCCTCCTCAAATTTATCACAAAATCTAAATCCTACAACATTCGTACTACTTCCCACCTTTCTCCAATCTACTACTTTTGTCAAACCTGTGTTTTAAAACAGAAATTGAAGTTAAAAAATAAGAATTAAAATGAAAATATAACAATAAATAGTACCTCTTGTTCTACTAGAAGTAAAGACTTCTAAATTAAGCAAGTCTGCTAAGAATCAGTATAACATGCAAAATATTTTTATAATCTCGTTAGTTATAAAAATAACATTAGTAAAATATCATTTAAACATATCAAACAACAATTTCATATATTATATATATGTAGTATATATAATATACTACATATATAGATATACTTGTATAAATACATATGTATATATAATATAATATAATATATTATAATATAATATAATATATTTCCTAAATATTTAGGACCTATAAAATTAGTCTCCTACGCCTATACTTACTTACTACTTTTTTCCCTCCTCAAATCTATCAAAAAAACTAAATCCTACAACGTTCGTACTACTTCCCATGTGACGATTTGATTGTTTGAATTGTGATTCTGAGGACATAATCCTTTTAAGGAGGGAATGATGTAACATTCCAGAATTTTAACTGTAATTTTAAATATTTATTGAATTATAAAAATATTTAATAGATGTGTTTATCGTTGAATAAATATTTGTTTAATCAATTTGATTTGATTTGGTTAATTATTTGTTTAGTAAATAATTAAGGAGTTAAGAAAATGAATAATTATGGGATAATGTTCTAATTTAATTTAACAATTAAGTTAGAGAGTTTATAATGATTAAATGAATTATTATATTTCATTTTTGATGGGTAATTATTTGTATTGAGTTTTGTGATTAAATAATTTAATTAATAAATTATTATTAGAATTAATTAATTAAGTATGAAAACTTAATTTAATAGAAATGTGACAAATAACTATATTATAAGTGGTTATTAAAATAAATTAAAGTAGTTTTAATTGAGTTTACCCAAACAAGGCTTTAATACATTAAGTCTTTAATTTTAAATGATTTGTCAAACAAAGCCTTATGATTTTTGGATTTCTAATTTTTGAATTTAAATAAAATAAATAAAACAAATTAAATAATAAATATAATATAATTATAACTTATACGTTATCATTTTAACTGGTATCCTAATTAGTATTAGTATTAAGGGTATATCAGTTTTTTTTACGCATTAGATAGTCTAGTTGCTAAGTTGCTAAGCCTAAGAAGAACGCTGAGAATTCAGAGAAAGAACTTGAGAGAGATTGAGAGAATTCTTGAGTTTTCCAAAGAAAGTTTAGTGGTGATAACAAGGATTTCAAGCAATTTGAAGGATGTA
>CM029014.1:40494960-40601850 GCA_016801055.1 Panax notoginseng | reverse complement strand
ATTATCTTACTATCCCTTACAATCCCTTACTATCCCTTACCTCAAAAGAGCAGCACTTCTGACTGGATATCGGATATGATGCTGAGGAAAACTTGCACTGATGAATAGCAACTCACCAAGTATCTAAAAACTCACAAAATATACTCAATACTAGAGAGAGAAAGAGAGAAAGCTTATGTTTCTGGTGTGATTTTCAATTCTAACTTAGCCCTCTATTTATAGGAAAATTTTGGTAGGTTTGACCTGTAACCTGATGGCTTTACCTGCTACTATTCCCACCCACCACATTTGAAATATAATTCAGCACATTTCTTCACCAACCACAAGTGGGGCCCACCAATTCTAGAATTTTCCACCAAAATGATAAACTCGAAAATTCAACAATTCTGAACAGTCATCTCGTAAAATTCATAATAAATCATACGTTCATTTTTAACGGTTCAAAATTTGTGGACATATACTCAACTTATATATGTATAACATATCCAAAAATTCACGATCCAACGGTCGGATTAAAAATTATAACCCCCGCAAAATATCTCAAAAAACCTGATTTTTAATACCTCCATTCGACAAAAAATACGGATAAAAATCTCAACATTAACTCCTTCATTTTTAACCACAAAAATATATCCTCATTTATATCCACATAAAATAAATATTTCCTTATCATATGAATCAATAATTAATTATTCACAAATAATATTACAGAATCACATTTATGACAACCAGGCCGTTCCCAGGAAAGAGGGGGCTTTCCAATAAGGATTTCTCCTTTCTAGCGCGCAATTAGATGACCAAACCTCTCCTTAGACAGAACTTTCTAGACATTGCCAATAATGTTATCTAATAATATTATTCAAATAATATGAATTATTGATCTGATAATGGGAAATACTGTGCAGCAACAATTATTGAACAACAATAATACAAAATTTCAACGTAGCAATTATTGAATCAATAAAATAAAATATTGAACAGTAATTACTGTAACAATTATTGAGTAGTGCCTTCTTACGTAAGAATCAATAATTTTCAAAATACTATGCAATACCGTGTGCTACTGTGCAATAACGCGTATTACTGTATTTTAACCACCGGGTATTCCAACAGTGTTAACGGTAACAACTACGCCGTTATTTGTAAAAACTCAAATTGTCGTTTTCTTCACCCGACAGTTATTCGTTATGGGCCCACAAATAGCTGCGCCGTCGTACGAATATTCCCCGACAGAAAGAATATCCACGACCAAACGAATATTCCCGACAACAATGATTATTTTATAACCACTTGCTTATTTTGAAAAAAAAATTCATCATATTTCACCATAACTTTAAACTTTTATCAATTTAACCATTTACTGAATAGTAATTATAAGAAAAATTGAATACTTTTATTTCATAAAAATTCGGGGTCTTACAGACTTAACCTGCAAACCTGATGGCTTTACCTGCTACTATTCCACCACACCATTTGAATAAAAAATCTCAGCACTTTCTTCACCAACCAGAGTGGGGCCCACCAATTCTAGAATTTTCTACCAAAATGATTAACTCCGAAAATTCAACAATTTCTGAACCAGTCATCTCGTAAAATTCATAATAAATCATACGTTCATTTTTAACGGTTCAAAATTTGTGGACATATACTCAACTTATATATGTATAACATATCCAAAAATTACCACGATCCAACGGTGGATTAAAAATTATAACTCCCGCAAAATATCTCAAAAACCCTGATTTTTAATACCTCCATTCCGACAAAAATACTGATAAAAACCTCAACATTAACTCCTTCATTTTTAACCACAAAAATATATCCCTCATTTATATCCACAAAAATAAATATTTCCTTATCATATGAATCAATAATTAATTATTTACAAATAATATTACAGAATCACATTTATGACAACCAGGCCGTTCCAGGAAAGAGGGGGCTTTCCAATAAGGATTTCTCCTTACTGGCGCGCATTAGATGACCAAACCTCTCCTTAGACAGAACTTTCTAGACATTGCCAATAATGTTATCTAATAATATTATTCAAATAATATGAATTATTGATCTGATAATGGGAAATACTGTGTAGTGACAATTATTGAAACAACAGTAATATAAAATATCAACGCAGCAATTATTGAATCAATAAAATAAAATACTGAACAGTAATTACTGTAACCATTATTGAGTAGTGCCTTCTTACGTAAGAATCAATAATTGGTGCAATACAGTGTGCTACTGTGTAACAACGCGTATTACTGTGTTTTAACCACGGGTATTCCAACAGTATTAACGGTAACAACTACGCCGTTATTAATAAAAAACATATACTTGTCGTTTTCTTCATCCAATCGCTTTCCGTTATGGGGCCCACAAAAGACTGCGCCGTCGTACGAATATTCCCCGACAGAAGAATATTCCACGACCAAACGAATATTCCCCGACAACAATGAATATTTTATAACCACTTGCTTATTTAAAATATTTACGCATTTTACCCATAACTAACCTCATTAATCAATTTAACACTTACTATTTCAAAAATAAAAATAGAGGGAATTTAAATTTCATTTATTAATAATTTGGGGTCTTACAACCTCCCCTCCTTATGAAATTTCGTCCTCGAAATTGACGTACGTACCTGGTGTTTCGAAAAGATGAGGATACCTCGCTTTCATTTCCGTTTCCAACTCCCAGGTCATTTCCTCAATAGCATGGTTTCTCCACAAAACTTTAACTTGTGGTATGACCTTCGTGCGTAGGACATGCTCCTTTCTATCCAAGATCTTGACAGGTACCTCTTCGTACGTTAAGTCTTCAGCTATCTCGTCCGGTTCTAACTCAATAACGTGGTCTGGGTCTTTCACATATTTACGTAACACAGATATATGAAAAACATTATGAACACGAGACATACTTGGAGGTAACGCAAGTCTATAGGCCACATTTCCTACTCGGTCAAGAATCTGAAATGGACCAATAAATCGTGGATTGAGCTTTCCTCTCTTCCCAAATCTTGTAACTCCTTTCCATGGAGCCACACGCAACAATACATGATCCCCAATGTCAAATTCCACGTCCTTCCGATGAAGATCCGCATAACTCTTTTGTCGATCCTGTGCCGTTTGTATACGTTGTCGAATCGTTTGGATCTTCTCTGTAGTCATTCGTACCAACTCTGGTCCCAACAATGTTGCTTCACCCACCTCGTCCCAGCATACTGGAGAGCGACACTTTCGTCCATATAATGCTTCAAATGGGGCCACACCTATACTTGCCTGATAACTGTTATTGTAAGAGAATTCCACCAATGGTAGGTACTTATCCCAACTCCCTTTGAAATCTAGGACACAAAGTCTTAATAGATCTTCAAGAGTTTGAATAGTCCTCTCTGATTGTCCGTCCGTTTGAGGATGGTATGCCGAACTAAATCGTAAATCTGTGCCCATAGCTTTTTGCAAGCTAACCCAAAATCTTGAAGTGAATCTTGGGTCACGATCCGAAACTATGGATACTGGCATGCCATGCAGTCTCACAATCTCATCTACGTATATACGAGCAAGACGTTCAAGGGAATAAGTCTCCCGTATCGGCAAGAAATGAGCAGACTTGGTTAATCTATCAACAATAACCCAAATAGCATTTATGCCTTGAGAAACCGTGGGAAGACCCGTAACGAAATCCATGGTAATGTGTTCCCACTTCCATTTCGGAATCTCAAGTGGTTGCAATGGACCCTTTGGTACTTGATGTTCCGCCTTTACACGTTGACAAGTTAAACACCTCGAGATAAACTTTGCAATCTCTCTCTTCATATTATTCCACCAAAATGTATGTCGTAGATCACGATACATTTTGGTACTTCCAGGATGGATTGCAAATGGTGTATTGTGTGCTTCCATCATGATCTTGTACTTCAAATCAGAATTGTTAGGAACACAGAGTCTAGAGTGAACTCGAAGTATTCCTTCTTCATCGATTCTTGCTTCTGGAATAGAACCTTCTTGCACTTTCTTCTTCATACGCATCAGCTCTATGTCCGTAGCTTGAGCAGCTTTAACTTTATCGATTAAAGTCGGTTCTACTCGTATATTTGATATCATCATGTGGGTACTTGGAGCCTTCATCTCTATCTCCATCCTTTGCAAGTCATACAAAATGGGCCTTTGTGTTAACAACATTGCACTCGTACCCGCATATGATCTTCTACTCAATGCGTCAGCTACTACGTTTGCTTTTCCAGGATGATATTGGATGGTATGATCGTAATCTTTCAACAGCTCGAGCCAACGTCGCTGCCGCATGTTGAGTTCCTTTTGGGTGAAGAAATATTTAAGGCTTTTATGATCTGTATAGATCTCCACTTTCTCCCCATACAGGTAGTGTCTCCAGATCTTCAACGCGAAAACTACTGCTGCCAACTCCAAATCATGAGTAGGATAATTCCTCTCATATTCTTTGAGTTGTCGCGAGGCATAGGCTATGACTTTCCCATGTTGCATGAGAACACATCCTAACCCTTTGCCTGAAGCATCACTGTAGATAACAAATCCATCCGAACCAGATGGTATTGTCAGAACAGGTGCCGAAATGAGTCTCCTCTTAAGCTCTTGAAAACTCTTCTCGCATTCCTCGCTCCATACGAATTTGATATCTTTCCGAGTCAGCTGAGTTAACGGGGTAGCGATTCGAGAAAACCCTTCCACGAATCTTCGATAATAACCAGCTAAGCCTAGAAAGCTACGTACTTCGGTCACCGTCTTTGGTTGCTCCCAACTTTGTATTGCTTCAATCTTCGCCGGGTCAACAGATACTCCATGTTTTGACACCACGTGCCCTAGGAAAGCTACTTCCTCAAGCCAGAACTCGCATTTCTTCAACTTGGCATATAACTTATTTTCACGCAGCCTTTGGAGTACCAGCTTCAAATGATGCTCATGATCTTCACGACTTTTGGAATATATGAGGATGTCATCAATAAAGACAACAACGAACTGATCCAAATAATCCTTAAATACTCGGTTCATCATATCCATGAAAGCCGCAGGAGCATTAGTCAATCCAAAAGACATAACTAGGAACTCATAATGCCCGTACCGAGTTCTGAAGGCAGTCTTTGGAATATCCTCAGTTTTAACCTTCAGCTGATGATATCCAGAACGAAGATCGATCTTTGAAAAGAACTGTGCTCCTTGTAACTGGTCAAACAGGTCATCAATACGAGGTAGCGGATACCTATTCTTAATAGTGACATGGTTTAATTCCCGATAATCAATACAAAGTCGCATACTCCCGTCTTTTTTCTTTACAAATAAAACAGGAGCACCCCAAGGAGATGTACTAGGACGAATGAAACCGATGTCCAACAACTCTTGTAGTTGGACCTTTAACTCCTGAAGTTCAATAGGAGCCATTCGATATGGGGTTTTAGAAATGGGCTTTGTACCAGGTTCAAGATCAATAAAGAATTCAATTTCTCGTTCCGGGGGTAGACTGGGAAGTTCTTCAGGAAATACGTCAGGAAAGTCAATAACAACAGGAATATTATTCAAATTTGACGTGTCTTTATTCAAATCCATAACATGGGCTAAGAAAGCTTGACATCCGTTTTTTAATAAACGAATGGCTTTATGGCTTGATATAACAGTGATTGATTTTAATGGCTTAGTTGTTTGAATTCGTACAACAGGTTGGTTAGGAATATGAAAACTAACAACCTTACGAAAACAATTAATTTTGGCATGATGAGTAGTTAGCCAATCAATCCCTAAAATCACATCAAAAGTAAGTATCTTTAAAGAGATAAGGTCAACAGGTAAGGTGATGGTACCAACTTGGATCACACAAGATTTATAAACAGTGGATGTGATGAAAGTTTCTCCTAACGGAGTCTCCACAGATAAATCAAAGTCTAACTTCTCCGGAGTCAAGTTTAAACGTTGAGCACAAGCAGGAGAGATAAAAGAATGGGTAGAACCGGTATCTAATAAGGTATAAACTTCGCATGAATTTATGATTAGCTTACCCGTGATCACCTCGTTTGGGTTCCTCGCATGTTGACCAGTCACGACAAACGCTCTTCCAGGAACCGTTGACTTTATCTTTTCTGGGACAGCTTTTTGAGTCACCATCCCCGCTGGACTTGGTTTTGCTACAGTGCAATCTCGAGCGATATGTCCTTCCTTTCCACAATTATAACATACCTTAAACTGTTGTGGGCAATTTGGGCTGATATGTCCTTCTTTTCCGCACTTATAGCATATAACCGGTGGTCGTTCTCCTCCCTTGGAACCAATTGCTGTTGGTGCTGACGTCTTCGTATTGTCATTGTTGAATCTCCTCTTTTTAAAATCTCCTCCCGACTCGCTTCTTCTATTTTTATAGCCACGATTACCACCAGAGTGGTTGCCGTTCTTGTCTGTATTTTTCTTTCTCCGCTGGTTATCATTGTTCTGATGACTGCTGTCACCGATATGATCCTGGTTGTGATC
The DNA here is from genome assembly GCA_016801055.1 of Panax notoginseng. Classification (NCBI taxonomy): domain Eukaryota; kingdom Viridiplantae; phylum Streptophyta; class Magnoliopsida; order Apiales; family Araliaceae; genus Panax; species Panax notoginseng. Next base: position 40,595,356 of record CM029014.1, on the reverse strand, counting down.
CCTCAGTTGACCGTACTCGTTATCTCGCTCTAATAATTGAGCCCTGTTGACAACATCTGAATAGAGAGAAAATTTATGAGAAATGAGATATTGACGTATGCCGGGTTTCAAACCTCTCAGAAACATCCTCGTCATACGTTCCTCATTCTCCACCAAATGAGGTGCAAACCTGGACAACTCTGCAAACTTTGCCTCGTACTGAGATACCGTCATATTATTCTGCTCTAGTCTAATAAACTCTACCTCCTTCATATGACGAATACTTTCAGGAAAGTACTTGTCATTGAACAGTTTTTGAAATGTCTCCCAAGACATGCTGAGTGCGGTTGGATGGGTACGCTTCACATGTAAGACCCCGAATTTTATGAAATAAAAGTATTCAATTTTTCTTATAATTACTATTCAGTAAATGGTTAAATTGATAAAAATTTAAAGTTATGAGTGAAATATGATTTTTTTTCAAAATAAGCAAGTGGTTATAAAATAATCATTGTTGTCGGGGAATATTCGTTTGGTCGTGGAATATTCTTTCTGTCGGGGAATATTCGTACGACGGCGCAGCCATTTGTGGGCCCCATAACAGAATAACTGTCGGGTGAAGAAAACGACAAATTTGAGTTTTTACAAATAACGGCGTAGTTGTTACCGTTAACACTGTTGGAATACCCGGTGGTTAAAATACAGTAATACGCGTTATTGCACAGTAGCACACGGTATTGCATAGTATTTTTGAAATTATTGATTCTTACGTAAGAAGGCACTACTCAATAATTGTTACAGTAATTACTGTTCAATATTTTATTTTATTGATTCAATAATTACTACGTTGAAATTTTGTATTATTGTTGTTCAATAATTGTTGCTGCACAGTATTTTCCATTATCAGATCAATAATTCATATTATTTGAATAGTATTATTAGATAGCATTATTGGCAATGTCTAGAAAGTTCTGTCTAAGGAGAGGTTTGGTCATCTAATTGCGCGCCAGTAAGGAGAAATCCTTATTGGAAAGCCCCCTCTTTCCTGGGAACGGCCTGGTTGTCATAAATGTGATTCTGTAATATTATTTGTGAATAATTAATTATTGATTCATATGATAAGAAAATATTTATTTTATGTGGATATAAATGAGGGATATATTTTTGTGGTTAAAAAATGAAGGAGTTAATGTTGAGATTTTTATCCGTATTTTTGTCGGAATAGAGGTATTAAAAATCAGGGTTTTTGAGATATTTTGCGGGGGTTATAATTTTTAATCCGACCGTTGGATCGTGGTAATTTTTGGATATGTTATACATATATAAGTTGAGTATATGTCCATAAATTTTGAACCGTTAAAAATGAACGTATGATTTGTTATGAATTTTAAGAGGTGGCTGATTCGGAAATCAGGTTATAAATCATTTTGGTGGAAAATTCTAGAATTGGTGGGCCCCACTTGTGGTTGGTGAAGAAATGTGCTGAATTATATTTCAAATGTGGTGGGTGGGAATAGTAGCAGGTAAAGCCATCAGGTTGCAGGTCAAACCTACCAAAATTTTTCTATAAATAGAGGGCTAAGTTAGAATTAAAATCACACCAGAAACATAAGCTTTCTCTCTTTCTCTCTCTAGATTATTGAGTGTATTTTGTGAGTATTTAGATACTTGGTGAGTTGCTATTCATCAGTGCAAGTTTCCTTCAGCCTTATACCGATCAGAAGTACTGCTCTTTTGAGGTAAGGGATAATAAGGATAGTAAGGGATAGTAAGGGATAGTAAGGGATTTTAAGGGTTGTTATATTTTCAGTTTCGTAATTTTTCTGACCTTCAAAAATTCTGGAAAAATTTGAAATGATATTTTGATGAGTTTTCTTGATTGTGTCCAAAAATGGTGATTTTTGGATGTATAGATTGAGAGTTATGAATTTTATGAGAAAAGACTATTTTAAAAGTAACAGCTTATAATTCCTTGTGGTTAACTCCAAAATTGATGAAATTTTTATTGGGAGTACATGTATATGATAGAAGTATACTCTGTGAAATTCAGAATTTTTAGACAAAAGTATAATTTTTGATAAATGTTTAAATATTCGGCTGTTTTGGCCATATGAAAAATAGTAAATGAATGTTAAAAATTCTGAGAAAAATATATGTTCACTATGGGACTATATTATGCTAAATCCCAGAAAAGAAATATTTTTGGAACTGATTTGATATTTTTCATGAAAATGGTCTAGTTATGAGTAAATGAATTAAATATGTTTTGTGAAGAAAGAAAATTGAAAAATAGGATTTTATGGCTTGAGAATCCTATATGAGGTATATGCAGATTTTTGATGAGGGTTTTTCGTTATTGGTGATGAAATATTATGAGTTTGGCATTTTAAGATGATTAAATGCATTATTTAGTAAAGTGTAAACAATTAAAATAAATTGTTTATAAGCTTAAGAATATTATTCTTTCAATATCATTATACCGAAATATTGGTATGTATTTATTGTGGAATTTTTACCTTTTTCATGTCGAGGTTACTATTCATGAGTTACTATTCATGAGTTACTATTCACGAGTTACTATTCATGAGTTACTATTCACGACAAAATTGGTTTCTTTTTTGACTAAATTATAGTTGGTTTATGAATATTACTCTTGAGATTAAATCTATATGTTGATCATATTGATTTTATTATCATATATAACATTTTTATAACCCTGATGTTGATATTCTCTTTGACTTGAGTGTAAAGATGGGTAGATTATTGGTATGATCATGACTATGGGTTCTCTTTGGCCAGTAGTGCAAAGTTGAATTGTTGACTGGTATGATCATGACCATTGAATTTATAAGTGAATATCTTTAGCTTAAGTGCAAAGGTGAATTGATCAACATGGTTATAATTATTGTTTATATAAATTCTGAAATGATTATATATTTCTTTGAGATATGAATATATTTGGCCTGTAGTGCAAATATGAACTGTTGAGGAATATCTTTGGCCTGTAGTGCAAAGATGAATTGTTGATGAATATCTTTGGCCCGTAGTGCAAAGATGACATGTTGTTGAATATCTTTGGCCAGTAGTGCAAAGATGAACAGATGTTGAGATGAACATGACCAACTGGTGATACAAATGAATATCTTTGGCCGTAGTGCAAAGATGAAGTTATTAGTATGATTATGAACAGGAAATGTGATTTGGTGTAACCATGATCTTTGATGTTTCAGGTAAAGATAGGTGATGAAAATTATCTTCGTCCTGGATGAGAAGAGGAATTTAGAACTACAGTTATGATTATGAGTTATTCATATGATTGTGGACCAGAATTGTTGATTGATGTTACAGGGATAAAACATTGTTGATGGATTTTTAACATGGAGAAGATAATAGACTTTATAGTCTATTTGACTCTTCTAATGGATTGCTCGTTCCGCTGCAACTATGGTTGAAATTTTTATCATTTACCATATGTTCTAAATCTCTGATTTATTATTGATGAAGGCTATTGATAATTTAATTATCTTTAGTCATGATATTCTTTACTGAGCTAGTTGTGCTCACCCTTTTGCTTCACAATTCCTTTCAGGTAATAAGAGTGTAGCTGGGTCGAGCGGGGGTAACAAGGGAATAGAACGGTGGTCATCATTTAGTAGTTATATTTGGTGAAGAAAATAGGGTGAGGCGAACCCAACGTTGGAAGGGTGTTTTGTCACTATCATACAAGATGTCTAATGACATACAACCTCGTGTCATCATAAGACAGGGTTGTGCTCATCCACTTGCTGAGTATATCTATGGGCACTACCTATATAATCTTGGTGTTTGTTTGAAGTATAATTCTCAATTAGAGACAGTGGAGATAATGATAAGTCAAGAGAAGACTCACCATTGGAAAGAATATGATAGTAATCTTCTCGTTTTTCTTTGGGGTCTATTGGGTCAACCAAGGATAATTCTGTGGCCATATGATATCTATCATAACCTAGACGCATGGCCTCCCATGTACGAAGGTTTCTTGAGCACTTCCCAAAGATTCTAATTTCTAAAACAGTTTTTGACTGTACCTTTATGTAAGGTACCTTTGTGAGGTGCTGACACATGATGGTGTTCAATGATCACATTTGGTATATATTTGTATCCAAACTCACAGCATATGTGTTGTTGTATTTTGCACAACAATTATTGTAATAAAGTTGTAGTTGTTTTCTGTACCATGTATTTGGCGACTCAAAATAGGTTGGATGGAATGGACCTATTTTGGGGTCGTTACATTTGGTATCAGAGCTTAGGGATATGTTCTTTGGCGGAGATCGGAAAATATAACTAGGAGGGGAAAGATGAGTAAATCCTTCGCTAGTGTGTCCTACCTAAGCTTATTTGTTGGTCAGTCATAATATCGAGATATTATGTGATATGTTAATTTGTTAAATTAACCCTTGTTTTGAAGCTGTATTCTAGAAAGATATCTGAAATACAGGAGATGAGCAATGGAGAAATCATGATGATAAGGAAGATGAAATCTGAAATGAAAGCAAGGTATTCTCAACTCTTTGAAATACCAGGTACGTAAATTTCGGGGACGAAATTTCATAAGGAGGGGAGATTGTAAGACCCCGAATTTTATGAAATAAAAGTATTCAATTTTTCTTATAATTACTATTCAGTAAATGGTTAAATTGATAAAATTTAAAGTTATGTGAAATATGATTTTTTTTCAAAATAAGCAAGTGGTTATAAAATAATCATTGTTGTCGGGGAATATTCGTTTGGTCGTGGAATATTCTTTCTGTCGGGGAATATTCGTACGACGGCGCAGCTATTTGTGGGCCCCATAACAGAATAACTGTCGGGTGAAGAAAACGACAAATTTGAGTTTTTACAAATAACGGCGTAGTTGTTACCGTTAACACTGTTGGAATACCCGGTGGTTAAAATACAGTAATACGCGTTATTGCACAGTAGCACACGGTATTGCATAGTATTTTTGAAATTATTGATTCTTACGTAAGAAGGCACTACTCAATAATTGTTACAGTAATTACTGTTCAATATTTTATTTTATTGATTCAATAATTGCTACGTTGAAATTTTATATTATTGTTGTTCAATAATTGTTGCTGCACAGTATTTCCCATTATCAGATCAATAATTCATATTATTTGAATAGTATTATTAGATAGCATTATTGGCAATGTCTAGAAAGTTCTGTCTAAGGAGAGGTTTGGTCATCTAATTGCGCGCCAGTAAGGAGAAATCCTTATTGGAAAGCCCCCTCTTTCCTGGGAACGGCCTGGTTGTCATAAATGTGATTCTGTAATATTATTTGTGAATAATTAATTATTGATTCATATGATAAGAAAATATTTATTTTATGTGGATATAAATGAGGGATATATTTTTGTGGTTAAAAAATGAAGGAGTTAATGTTGAGATTTTTATCCGTATTTTTGTCGGAATGGAGGTATTAAAAATCAGGGTTTTTGAGATATTTTGCGGGGGTTATAATTTTTAATCCGACCGTTGGATCGTGGTAATTTTTGGATATGTTATACATATATAAGTTGAGTATATGTCCACAAATTTTGAACCGTTAAAAATGAACGTATGATTTGTTATGAATTTTACGAGATGGCTGATTCAGAAATCAGGTTATAAATCATTTTTGGTGGAAAATTCTAGAATTGGTGGGCCCCACTTGTGGTTGGTGAAGAAATGTGCTGAATTATATTTCAAATGTGGTGGGTGGGAATAGTAGCAGGTAAAGCCATCAGGTTGCAGGTCAAACCTACCAAAATTTTCCTATAAATAGAGGGCTAAGTTAGAATTGAAAATCACACCAGAAACATAAGCTTTCTCTCTTTCTCTCTCTATATTATTGAGTGTATTTTGTGAGTATTTAGATACTTGGTGAGTTGCTATTCATCAGTGCAAGTTTCCTTCAGCCTTATACCGATCAGAAGTACTGCTCTTTTGAGGTAAGGGATAGTAAGGGATAGTAAGGGATAGTAAGGGATTTTAAGGGTTGTTATATTTTCAGTTTCGTAATTTTTCTGACCTTCAAAAATTCTGGAAAAATTTGAAATGATATTTTGATGAGTTTTCTTGATTGTGTCCAAAAATGGTGATTTTTGGATGTATAGATTGAGAGTTATGAATTTTATGAGAAAAGACTATTTTAAAAGTAACAGCTTATAATTCCTTGTGGTTAACTCCAAAATTGATGAAATTTTTATTGGGAGTACATGTATATGATAGAAGTATACTCTGTAAATTCAGAATTTTTAGACAAAAGTATAATTTTTGATAAATGTCTAAATATTCGGCTGTTTTGGCCATATGAAAAATAGTAAATGACTTTTAAAAATTCTGAGAAAAATATATGTTCACTATGGGACTATATTATGCTAAATCCCAGAAAAGAAATATTTTTGGAACTGATTTGATATTTTTCATGAAAATGGTCTAGTTATGAGTAAATGAATTAAATATGTTTTGTGAGGAAAGAAAATTGAAAAATAGGATTTTATGGCTTGAGAATCCTATATGAGGTATATGCAGATTTTTGATGAGGGTTTTGGTTATTGGTGATGAAATTTATGAGTTTGGCATTTTATGATGATTAAATGCATTATTTAGTAAAGTGTAAACAATTAAAATAAATTGTTTATAAGCTTAAGAATATTATTCTTTCAATATCATTATACCGAAATATTGGTATGTATTTATTGTGGAATTTTTACCTTTTTCATGTCGAGGTTACTATTCATGAGTTACTATTCATGAGTTACTATTCACGAGTTACTATTCATGAGTTACTATTCACGACAAAATTGGTTTCTTTTTCTGACTAAATTATAGTTGGTTTATGAATATTACTCTTGAGATTAAATCTATATGTTGATTATATTGATTTTATTATCATATATAACATTTTTATAACCCTGATGATGAAATTCTCTTTGACTTGAGTGTAAAGATGGGTAGATTTTTGGTATGATCATGACTAGGGTTCTCTTTGGCCAGTAGTGCAAAGTTGAATTGTTGACTGGTATGATCATGACCATTGAATTTATAATTGAATATCTTTAGCTTAAGTGCAAAGGTGAATTGATCAACATGGTTATAATTATTGTTTATATAAATTCTGAAATGATTATATATTTCTTTGAGATATGAATATATTTGGCCTGTAGTGCAAATATGAACTGTTGAGGAATATCTTTGGCCTGTAGTGCAAAGATGAATTGTTGATGAATATCTTTGGCCCGTAGTGCAAAGATGACATGTTGTTGAATATCTTTGGCCAGTGGTGCAAAGATGAACAGATGTTGAGATGAACATGACCAACTGGTGATACAAATGAATATCTTTGGCCGTAGTGCAAAGATGAAGTTATTAGTATGATTATGAACAGGAAATGTGATTTGGTATAACCATGATCTTTGATGTTTCAGGTAAAGATAGGTGATGAAAATTATCTTCGTCCTGGATGAGAAGAGGAATTTAGAACTACAGTTATGATTATGAGTTATTCATATGATTGTGGACCAGAATTGTTGATTGATGTTACAGGGATAAAACATTGTTGATGGATTTTTAACATGGAGAAGATAATAGACTTTATAGTCTATTTGACTCTTCTAATGGATTGCTCGTTCCGCTGCAACTATGGTTGAAATTTTTATCATTTACCATATGTTCTAAATCTCTGATTTATTATTGATGAAGGCTATTGATAATTTAATTATCTTTAGTCATGATATTCTTTACTGAGCTAGTTGTGCTCACCCTTTTGCTTCACAATTCCTTTCAGGTAATAAGAGTGTAGCTGGGTCGAGCGGGGGTAACAAGGGAATAGAACGGTGGTCATCATTTAGTAGTTATATTTGGTGAAGAAAATAGGGTGAGGCGAACCCAACGTTGGAAGGGTGTTTTGTCACTATCATACAAGATGTCTAATGACATACAACCTCGTGTCATCATAAGACAGGGTTGTGCTCATCCACTTGCTGAGTATATCTATGGGCACTACCTATATAATCTTGGTGTTTGTTTGAAGTATAATTCTCAATTAGAGACAGTGGAGATAATGATAAGTCAAGAGAAGACTCACCATTGGAAGAATATGATAGTAATCTTCTCGTTTTTCTTTGGGGTCTATTGGGTCAACCAAGGATAATTCTGTGGCCATATGATATCTATCATAACCTAGACGCATGGCCTCCCATGTACGAAGGTTTTCTTGAGCACTTCCCAAAGATTCTAATTTCTAAAACAGTTTTTGACTGTACCTTTATGTAAGGTACCTTTGTGAGGTGCTGACACATGATGGTGTTCAATATCACATTTGGTATATATTTGTATCCAAACTCACAGCATATGTGTTGTTGTATTTTGCACGACAATTGTTGTAATAAAGTTGTAGTTGTTTTCTGTACCATGTATTTGGCGACTCAGAATAGGTTGGATGGAATGGACCTATTTTGGGGTCGTTACATTTGGTATCAGAGCTTAGGGATATGTTCTTTGGCGGAGATCGGAAAATATAACTAGGAGGGGAAAGATGAGTAAATCCTTCGCTAGTGTGTCCTACCTAAGCTTATTTGTTGGTCAGTCATAATATCGAGATATTATGTGATATGTTAATTTGTTAAATTAACCCTTGTTTTGAAGCTGTATTCTAGAATGATATCTGAAATACAGGAGATGAGCAATGGAGAAATCATGATGATAAGGAAGATGAAATCTGAAATGAAAGCAAGGTATTCTCAACTCTTTGAAATACCAGGTACGTAAATTTCGGGGACGAAATTTCATAAGGAGGGGAGATTGTAAGACCCCGAATTTTATGAAATAAAAGTATTCAATTTTTCTTATAATTACTATTCAGTAAATGGTTAAATTGATAAAAATTTAAAGTTATGAGTGAAATATGATTTTTTTTCAAAATAAGCAAGTGGTTATAAAATAATCATTGTTGTCGGGGAATATTCGTTTGGTCGTGGAATATTCTTTCTGTCGGGGAATATTCGTACGACGGCGCAGCTATTTGTGGGCCCCATAACAGAATAACTGTCGGGTGAAGAAAACGACAAATTTGAGTTTTTACAAATAACGGCGTAGTTGTTACCGTTAACACTGTTGGAATACCCGGTGGTTAAAATACAGTAATACGCGTTATTGCACAGTAGCACACGGTATTGCATAGTATTTTTGAAATTATTGATTCTTACGTAAGAAGGCACTACTCAATAATTGTTACAGTAATTACTGTTCAATATTTTATTTTATTGATTCAATAATTGCTACGTTGAAATTTTATATTATTGTTGTTCAATAATTGTTGCTGCACAGTATTTTCCATTATCAGATCAATAATTCATATTATTTGAATAGTATTATTAGATAGCATTATTGGCAATGTCTAGAAAGTTCTGTCTAAGGAGAGGTTTGGTCATCTAATTGCGCGCCAGTAAGGAGAAATCCTTATTGGAAAGCCCCCTCTTTCCTGGGAACGGCCTGGTTGTCATAAATGTGATTCTGTAATATTATTTGTGAATAATTAATTATTGATTCATATGATAAGAAAATATTTATTTTATGTGGATATAAATGAGGGATATATTTTTGTGGTTAAAAATGAAGGAGTTAATGTTGAGATTTTTATCCGTATTTTTGTCGGAATGGAGGTATTAAAAATCAGGGTTTTTGAGATATTTTGCGGGGGTTATAATTTTTAATCCGACCGTTGGATCGTGGTAATTTTTGGATATGTTATACATATATAAGTTGAGTATATGTCCATAAATTTTGAACCGTTAAAAATGAACGTATGATTTGTTATGAATTTTAAGAGGTGACTGATTCAGAAATTAGGTTATAAATCATTTTGGTGGAAAATTCTAGAATTGGTGGGCCCCACTTGTGGTTGGTGAAGAAATGTGCTGAATTATATTTCAAATGTGGTGGGTGGGAATAGTAGCAGGTAAAGCCATCAGGTTGCAGGTCAAACCTACCAAAATTTTCCTATAAATAGAGGGCTAAGTTAGAATTGAAAATCACACCAGAAACATAAGCTTTCTCTCTTTCTCTCTCTAGATTATTGAGTGTATTTTGTGAGTATTTAGATACTTGGTGAGTTGCTATTCATCAGTGCAAGTTTCCTTCAGCCTTATACCGATCAGAAGTACTGCTCTTTTGAGGTAAGGGATAGTAAGGGATAGCAAGGGATAGTAAGGGATAGTAAGGGATTTTAAGGGTTGTTATATTTTCAGTTTCGTAATTTTTCTGACCTTCAAAAATTCTGGAAAAATTTGAAATGATATTTTGATGAGTTTTCTTGATTGTGTCCAAAAATGGTGATTTTTGGATGTATAGATTGAGAGTTATGAATTTTATGAGAAAAGACTATTTTAAAAGTAACAGCTTATAATTCCTTGTGGTTAACTCCAAAATTGATGAAATTTTTATTGGGAGTACATGTATATGATAGGAGTATACTCTGTAAATTCAGAATTTTTAGATAAAAGTACAATTTTTGATAAATGTCTAAATATTCGGCTGTTTTGGCCATATGAAAAATAGTAAATGACTTTTAAAAATTCTGAGAAAAATATATGTTCACTATGGGACTATATTATGCTAAATCCCAGAAAAGAAATATTTTTGGAACTGATTTGGTATTTTTCATGAAAATGGTCTAGTTATGAGTAAATGAATTAAATATGTTTTGTGAAGAAAGAAAATTGAAAAATAGGATTTTATGGCTTGAGAATCCTATATGAGGTATATGCAGATTTTTGATGAGGGTTTTGGTTATTGGTGATGAAATATTATGAGTTTGGCATTTTATGATGATTAAATGCATTATTAGTAAAGTGTAAACAATTAAAATAAATTGTTTATAAGCTTAAGAATATTATTCTTTCAATATCATTATACCGAAATATTGGTATGTATTTATTGTGGAATTTTTACCTTTTTCATGTCGAGGTTACTATTCATGAGTTACTATTCATGAGTTACTATTCACGAGTTACTATTCATGAGTTACTATTCACGACAAAATTGGTTTCTTTTTCTGACTAAATTATAGTTGGTTTATGAATATTACTCTTGAGATTAAATCTATATGTTGATTATATTGATTTTATTATCATATATAACATTTTTATAACCCTGATGATGAAATTTCTCTTTGACTTGAGTGTAAAGATGGGTAGATTTTTGGTATGATCATGACTATGGGTTCTCTTTGGCCAGTAGTGCAAAGTTGAATCGTTGACTGGTATGATCATGACCATTGAATTTATAAGTGAATATCTTTAGCTTAAGTGCAAAGGTGAATTGATCAACATGGTTATAATTATTGTTTATATAAATTCTGAAATGATTATATATTTCTTTGAGATATGAATATATTTGGCCTGTAGTGCAAATATGAACTGTTGATGAATATCTTTGGCCTGTAGTGCAAAGATGAATTGTTGATGAATATCTTTGGCCCGTAGTGCAAAGATGACATGTTGTTGAATATCTTTGGCCAGTAGTGCAAAGATGAACAGATGTTGAGATGAACATGACCAACTGGTGATACAAATGAATATCTTTGGCCGTAGTGCAAAGATGAAGTTATTAGTATGATTATGAACAGGAAATGTGATTTGGTGTAACCATGATCTTTGATGTTTCAGGTAAAGATAGGTGATGAAAATTATCTTCGTCCTGGATGAGAAGAGGAATTTAGAACTACAGTTATGATTATGAGTTATTCATATGATTGTGGACCAGAATTGTTGATTGATGTTACAGGGATAAAACATTGTTGATGGATTTTTAACATGGAGAAGATAATAGACTTTATAGTCTATTTGACTCTTCTAATGGATTGCTCGTTCCGCTGCAACTATGGTTGAAATTTTTATCATTTACCATATGTTCTAAATCTCTGATTTATTATTGATGAAGGCTATTGATAATTTAATTATCTTTAGTCATGATATTCTTTACTGAGCTAGTTGTGCTCACCCTTTTGCTTCACAATTCCTTTCAGGTAATAAGAGTGTAGCTGGGTCGAGCGGGGGTAACAAGGGAATAGAACGGTGGTCATCATTTAGTAGTTATATTTGGTGAAGAAAATAGGGTGAGGCGAACCCAACGTTGGAAGGGTGTTTTGTCACTATCATACAAGATGTCTAATGACATACAACCTCGTGTCATCATAAGACAGGGTTGTGCTCATCCACTTGCTGAGTATATCTATGGGCACTACCTATATAATCTTGGTGTTTGTTTGAAGTATAATTCTCAATTAGAGACAGTGGAGATAATGATAAGTCAAGAGAAGACTCACCATTGGAAAGAATATGATAATAATCTTCTCGTTTTTCTTTGGGGTCTATTGGGTCAACCAAGGATAATTCTGTGGCCATATGATATCTATCATAACCTAGACGCATGGCCTCCCATGTACGAAGGTTTTCTTGAGTACTTCCCAAAGATTCTAATTTCTAAAACAGTTTTTGACTGTACCTTTATGTAAGGTACCTTTGTGAGGTGCTGACACATGATGGTGTTCAATATCACATTTGGTATATATTTGTATCCAAACTCACAGCATATGTGTTGTTGTATTTTGCACAACAATTATTGTAATAAAGTTGTAGTTGTTTTCTGTACCATGTATTTGGCGACTCAGAATAGGTTGGATGGAATGGACCTATTTTGGGGTCGTTACATCACAGACTCCCACCAGTAATCTGCCTCGCCACGGAACATAAAGGTGGCGAATGGAACCTGCTGTTCCTCCATGCATCCCAAGACATCGAATATCTTGGTAATTTGCTTGACCCACGTTTCCGCCATGATCGGATCCGGCTTTCCCTTAAATTCTGGTGGTCCCAATTCTTTGAACTGTTTGGCTGTGACAAACCGTGAATTGCTATCATTTCCTCCTGTATTTTGAACACGAGTCTCCCTTGTCTGGTTTTGCATGAATTGCAAAAAACTTCTAAACATTCCATCGTTCATCATCTGCTCATTGGTGTTGTTCACAGGAGGAACATTGCCAGCCTGTTGCACGTTCTCCTCGTTGGTAAGCACCGGTGTCTCCACGGTCTCATTTACTCCACTATTAACATTCTCAGTCGACATTCTCAAATACTGCCATAAAACAAGGGTTAATTAAATAAATTAACAAATCACATAATACCCCTATATTATGACTGACCAATAAATAAGCTTAGGTAGGACACACTAGCGAAGGATTCGTCTCTCCCCTCCTAGTTCTATTCCCCGATCTCCGCCAGAGATCATATCCCTAAGCTCTGATACCAACTGTGACGCCCCCAAAATAGGTATACAACACCCATTCTGAGTCGCCAAAATACATGGTATAGAAACAACTACATCTTTATTATTACAACACAAGAACTGTGAGTTTAAATACAAATATTGTCATTTAGACAATATCCACACTCAAATAAGCCCTCATTACAATTATTGATACATTATTTCACAAAAATAGTGAGGACTACTAAAGTAACTTCTAGAACCATCATTCCATACCCCGACTAGTACTCGCTACATTCTCGCCTCCTGAGAAAAATGGAACAAAAAGGAAAAGGGTGAGCTCAACTAGCCCAGTAAAGAACATTATGACTAAGATAATACAGAACAAATTATCGTTAGTCTTCAACAGGGAAAAATCTAATAGAATACAATAGACAACAAGTTTTAAATCAATAACTGCAGCGGAAACAGCAAACCATTAGAAGAGTCAAGTAGAGAATGAGTTCTACTATCTTCTAAGATTTAAAAGTCCATCATCAATATTTTATCCCTGTAACAACAATCAATAACCATCTTTAATCAAATATTCATCTTTGCACTACAGGCCAAAGATATTCATTTGTATCACCAGTCGGTCATGTTCATCTCAACACCTGTTCATCTTTGCACTACGGGCCAAAGATACTCATCAGTTAATCATTCATCTTTGCACTACGGCCAAAGATATTCAGTAATATCATCATTTAGGACTGAGGATGATGAAAAATATATTAAAGAAAACGAATCCAGTGAAACAAAATAACAAATATTAAGGATTCGTATTTCGATTTATTCATGTCCAAAAATACCTTATAATTATTCATAGTGAAGTAGAATTCAAGAATGATCAAAACATGGATACAATCAAAGCTAGTACCCAGAATAGATATTTTGGACGAAAAGAAGAAAATTTTATTTTTCGGTGAATAGTAACTCGTGAATAGTAACTCGTGAATAGTAACTCATGAATAGTAACCCCGACGTGAAAAGTTCCAAATTTGATAAAAATTTCCAACCAATATTTCGGCATAATGATATTGAAGAAATAATATCATTTTTGAATAAAATAACATCCCTTACCTCGTACAGACAGTACTTCTGGTCGGAATACCGGTATAAGGCTGAAAGACACTTGCTCTGATGAATAGAAACTCTCAAAGTATCTAAATACTCACAAAATACACTCAATAATCTAGAGAGAGAAAGAGAGAAAACTTGTTTCTGGTGTGATTTTCAATTCTAACTTAGCCCTCTATTTATAGGAAAATGTTAGCACGCCGAAGCAGACTTAACCTGCAACCTGATGGCTTTACCTGCTACTATTCCCACCCACCACATTTGAATAAAAATCTCAGCACATTTCTTCACCAACCAAGAGTGGGGCCCACCAATTCTAGAATTTTCTACCAAAATGATTAACTCCGAAAGTTCAACAATTTCTGAACCAGTCATCTCGTAAAATTCATAATAAATCATACGTTCATTTTTAACGGTTCAAAATTTGTGGACATATACTCAACTTATATATGTATAACATATCCAAAAATTACCACGATCCAACGGTCGGATTAAAAATTATAACTCCCGCAAAATATCTCAAAAACCCTGATTTTTAATACCTCCATTCCGACAAAAATACTGATAAAAATCTCAACATTAACTCCTTCATTTTTAACCACAAAAATATATCCCTCATTTATATCCACAAAAATAAATATTTCCTTATCATATGAATCAATAATTAATTATTTACAAATAATATTACAGAATCACATTTATGACAACCAGGCCGTTCCCAGGAAAGAGGGGGCTTTCCAATAAGGATTTCTCCTTACTGGCGCGCAATTAGATGACCAAACCTCTCCTTAGACAGAACTTTCTTGACATTGCCACTAATGTTATCTAATAATATTATTCAAATAATATGAATTATTGATCTGATAATGGAAAATACTGTGTAGTGACAATTATTGAAACAACAGTAATATAAAATATCAACGCAGCAATTATTGAATCAATAAAATAAAATACTGAACAGTAATTACTGTAACCATTATTGAGTAGTGCCTTCTTACGTAAGAATCAATAATTGGTGCAATACAGCGTGCTACTGTGTAACAACGCGTATTACTGTGTTTTAACCACCGGGTATTTCAACAGTATTAACGGTAACAACTACGCCGTTATTAATAAAAAACATATACTTGTCGTTTTCTTCATCCAATCGCTTTCCGTTATGGGGCCCACAAAAGACTGCGCCGTCGTACGAATATTCCCCGACAGGAAGAATATTCCACGACCAAACGAATATTCCCCGACAACAATGAATATTTTATAACCACTTGCTTATTTAAAATATTTACGCATTTTACCCATAACTAACCTCATTAATCAATTTAACACTTACTATTTCAAAATAATAAATAGAGAGAATTTAAATTTCATTTATTAATAATTTGGGGTCTTACATACCATGTATTTGACGACTCATAATAGGTGATGTATACCTATTTTGAGGGCGTCACATTTCTCTTTTTACTTTGATATATATATCATTCACTTTACAAATGTTATTATTTATAGATATAATAACATCAATACTAACATAAATACTAGTAAGTTACAAAATTCAAAGGTTATGAGTTTCATAACTCAATAGACATGAGAATTACATGTACCTAGACATCCATAATATGAATCTATACATATATAATTTTATAACACAGTTATTTATGTATTTGGTGAGAGAATGTCTTCTTACTTTCCTTAATCTCAACAGGAAAGAGGATAGATATATTTAAAATAGTAGTAGAATATTTAAAATTAGAGATATATATTTTTAATTTTTATTACTCAATTTTGACGCAAAATCTTAATTATTCAAATTAATGTTAAGTTTATAAAATTTTGGTACAAATAATATAAACATTTTAATCATATTGTTATTTTTGTAATTTAAATGAATTCATATCAATTGATAATAGATTTGAACATGTATTTGATAATTTATTTTATTTTTATGTGTGAGAGAATATATGAAAATATCAAAATAATACATGTAAAAAAATAAATTTCTTTAAAAATTGTGGTAGTTAATTTTAAATATTTTGAAGGGAGAAGAAACAGCTGGCCGACCGTTGCCTTTTTGTCAACTGTGGGTGGGTCCCATTCTACAACGGCTACGTGCGGATTGCGTCGGCGCTTTCTTTTCTGCCTAACGCCGTTTAGGATACTACAACTTCTGTTATCAGAAGGCCATGTGCAAGTCAGCAGAAGATAAATATGGCGGATTTTTTTTTTTTTTTACGATATTCAAAATATTTTATAAATTTGCTTTGCTTGTATACGAGTGGGTTGGTCAACAAAAAGCCAGATAAAGGAAAATAAATATAATGACAAAATTTATAATTAATTATAAGTTTAGGATTGATTTGCATAAGTATCTTAGTATTTCTTTCCGCTGTTAGAATTCAATTTGATTTTTTTTTTAAATTAATATTAATCACTTAATTTAAAACAATACAATTAATTATAAACTATAAAAAAATACTATTGATTACAAGATTTGTTATTCTTAAAACGTAAATGAATCATTAATTTTGAAATTAAAAATATTTTTATTGTTTTATTGAGAATTGAAGAAGTGTTGTTATTTATTTCTTATTTTTATACCGACTTATAATAATTGTGTCCTTTAACAATTATTATTATCTCACTGTGTGCATAAATAATCTCCCACAAAAAAAGTTTCTTTATGATAGATATGATAATTAATTAGATATAAAAATTAGACACGAGTGTTTTATAATTTTATTTATTTATATTTTTATTTTTTATTAGGATCAAAATATAAATAGATAAAATTATAAAATACTCGTATTCAATTATCATCTCCCTATAAAATTTTTCAAATAAAAAGAGAACTTTTCCATGGTAAATAAAAAGTAACGGAGAATCTCTGACGGCGACAGGTAGGAAAGAGAAGACGTGTTTTGGTTAACAGATAATTGAAGAAAAAAGAAAACCTTAGATGCCCTCGTCTTCAACTCGACTGCTTTGTTACCTAGGCCCTTTGTTTTCACTCTAATTACGGCAATACCCCTTCTCATTTATTTTATTTTTCTTATGCTGTCTCTACTTCCTTACAATGTGTTTTAAATTTTTTGCCTGATTATTTTGATATTTTACTGAATAGAAAATAAAAGAAATTGATGAAAAATTTAATTATCTTTTTTACACAATTTTTGTACAAAAAAAAATTATATAAAAAATTAAATAACATAAACAAATCTTTTGTAAACCAGATTATAAAATTAAAATTATCTTTTACATTATTTTATAAAGTTAATAACAACATGAAAATATATATAAGTTTTTTATTTTGTTCTTTTCTATTACAAATTAAGTTATTTGTTGTTCTTTTTTTGTATGAAATTAATAACATAGTATTAATATTTTTAGACTCGGATCGGTTATCGAACCGAAAAAATTATTGGGTGAATAATGAGTTATTGGTTCAACCATTGATTGAATCGGTGACGTCATAAATATATAGAAATATATATTATTACTAATTAACAAAAATTTACAAAATCTCATTTTTTACAAAACATAATATTATTTGTAAAATAATACATTATCATCTCTAGAGTATATTTTTACCATTGTTATATTTTATGTATGGAGAATGAATGGTGGTAGTTTCGTCGATGTTACCTACCAAATAAAAGGCCTGTTCAAAAAGGATTAGAGAGGAGTGACGACTAATTATAAAGAGAATATAAAATAGTTAAAGTTACCTTATTAATAAATATTAGTAGAAGAAAATTTAAATTTAAATAATATTAAATATTAACTAATGGATCGGGTCATTCACAATTGGGTTGTTACGAGTTAGGTTTAAATGAATCGGGTCAAATTTATGTCAACTCTAGTAGTTCCATTTCCATAATTTGTTCCAAACTTTCTTTGTCAAACACTTTTCTATAAAGATTATTTATATCAAAAATCTGCGTTGAAATCAAACAGATATAAAGAAGTGGCCATCCATAACACTATTTTCCACACACAACAATGACTAAATATATAATTATTTTTGTTTTTAAAAAATAAGATAAAATGAAAAATAATTATGTTATTTAGAAGAATCTATTAGTTTAAAAAATAAAATTATTTATCATTTTATGGGATCACTAAAAAAAATTAGTTATTATTTTTTTTTTAATATGTGTAAAATTTATATTTTATTCATTTTTTGAGTAGAGAGGGAGTAATAAAATAAAATTAATTTAGTTCATACTCCCATGGCATTTCTGTTAATAAAAGCAAAAGCAAGTACCAATTATTAGCATTCAACTACTTATAATGCAACTTGCCTATTTGTCCTGATGTCCATTCCAATCCACACACAGAAATAATACAAACACACAAGAAGAGAGAGGAAGTAGAGCTCTTCTCCTTCTTCTTCTTCAGTCCTTTACAAACAAACAAAACCCAGCAAAAAATGGCTACTTCTTCAGTTCTAATTAAACTTTTAGCCTTCTTCTTCATCAATTTCCTGATAATTTCTCTATCATCCCACCCCGTTGGCGCAAGTGGGGCCCACCTGAACTCTATTGGGTGGATACCCACGAGATCCGGCTGCCAAGGAACCGTCGCCGAGTGCTTGGCCGGCGAGGAGGAGTTCGAGCTGGACTCAGAGTCCAACAGGCGCATCTTAGCCACCACCCGCTACATCAGCTACGGTGCGCTGCAGAGGAACAGTGTGCCCTGCTCGCAACGAGGCGCCTCCTACTACAACTGTAAGCAGGGTGCACAGGCCAATCCGTACAACCGTGGGTGCAGTGCCATTACTCGGTGCAGGAGTTAGTTGAATTATTATTCTCAAGTAATCTTCAAAATTTTCTTAAATTTTTAATTTAAATTATTTTTTTTGGAGATGGGATTGTTTGCTCTACAGTGGGAAGAGAGAGATTTGTGATGGATGCTGGGTGTTATTGATGAAGATAATTGTTGTTATATATTTTTAATTTTTATGTTTTTCTTTTTTTGTATACAATTATGATATTTTTAATCATAATTCATACTACCTCCATCCCATAATAATTGTCATTTTAGAAAAAAAAAAAATTCTCAATTTATTTATCGTTTATAACTTTATAGGAGAATAAATTATTTACTTTTCTATATCACCCCTACCTTCTCTCATTGTCCCAAAAAAATTTTCCCCTGTATTAATAGTTTTCAACTTCTCGTAAAGGGGTAGTGATAAAATTTCACACCAATTTTAATTAATAAATGATAGCACTAAATGACTTTCTTAATCGTTAAAGTGACAGTTATTATGGGATGGGGGAAGTATTTGATAAGTCATAAGTTTTGCACACATGAATAATGGGGTTTTCTTGTTTTGATCTTGTTTGGTTGGAAACTTTATATTTTTATGAAAATAAATTATATACGGATTGATTTCAATCCTGTAAAGAAATTAGGAAATTATCAAGGATTTTTAATTATATTAACTACATTTGTATTTAGGCTTAAATATGAATTAGTACCTTAAACTATAGGTCATATTTCACTTCGGTGATCCACCTTTCAATTTTGTCAATTAGATGATTAAATTATCAATTTTTTTCAATTGCATCAAATTGAACATGCCACGTCAGAAATTGCTGACGTGACTAATTGTGTGGGACCTTAAGAAGCTGATGTGTATTAAAAAAATAATTACTTAACCCATTTTATTATTTTAATGTTTTTAAAAGGGCAAAAGTGTAAAACAACAAAACTAAAATTAAAAAAACCTGAACAATTTTCCATACATCAAATGAATTAACTAATTAGGATAAACGGTAAGGATCAAGAGCATTCTATTTAAATAGCATTTCTCCTTAAATAGCATTCTTTTATTAAAACGACGTCGTTTTGGAGGGACGCGGTGGTATTTTGGTAAATACAATACCACCGCGTATTTACAAAAATGTAACCGCGTCTCTCTAAAATGACGTAGTTTTAATAAAAGAATGTTATTTAAGGTAGAATGCTATTTTAGGATAAAATCATATTTAAATCAAGTCTAATCGACGTTGAAACACATCACAGCGACCCCATTTCAGAATCAACTGTGACGTCCCCCAAAATTAGGTATACATCACCCATCTTGGGTCGTCAGATACATAGTACAAAATACAAATACAACTTACTAATACAACTGTCGTGTACAATACGACAAAACATAAACTGTGAGTTTGAATACAAATATTATCTTCTAGAGAGTATTCATACTCAAAAGGAGTCCTCATTACATTTATTAACACACCATTACATAGAATAGTGAGGACTACTAACTAATACTATCATTCGGATCATCACTCTGTTCCCCGACTTGCCCCAGCTACGTTCTCATTTCCTGAAGAGAACAGTGAAAGAAAGGGTGAGCTCAACTAGCCCAGTAAGAAATATTATGACTAAGATAATGCAGAATAAATTATCATTAGCCTTCAACAATGTTAAACTGATAAAATATAATAGACAACAAGTTTAACTGCAGCGGAACAAGTAATCCATTAAAAGAGTCAAGTAGAAGATAAACTCTACTATCTTTTATGATTTAAAAGATTTTCCAACACTGTGATCGCTGAGACTCAGCTTAATAAAATAATCCACATCATCGAATCACCCCTGCACTACGGCCAAGGATATTCGTATATTCATTAATGGTTATGATCATGCCAACAACTGTCCATCAATGCACTACGGGCCAATGACGACTTTTACCACATCATTCGTAACATTACGGTCATGATTACACCGAATAATCCCTGGTCATAATCATACCAAGTCCATCTATGCACTACAGGCCACAGATGACTTTCAACAGAATATAAACATGAGGATGATGACAATGATATAAGAATTCAATAAAACAAGTTCAAGAATTAATTTATCCAAGAATTAACAACGTCCAAATTGTCAACATGATACTACTTTGTGGAGTAAAATTCAAGAATGATCAGGAGAATATTTTCATGAATAGATACTAGATGAAGCGCAAATGTCAAGGATATTCCACAAATTTCATGGAGTATAGAAGTCAAAACTTAACCAACTGAGTATAATAAAGAATGGAATAACAAAAAAAATCACCATGCATGCGATAGACCGCACAGACAGGTTATTCCAACAGAATAATAAATAATGGAACCAGGTCCGGCGTAAACGCACAGACAGGATATTCCGACAGAATAATAAATAATGAAACCAGGTCCGGCGTAAACGCACAGACAGGATATTCCGACAGAATAATAACAAGACGGAACCAGGTCCGGTGTAAAACACACAGACAGGATGTTCCAACAGAATAATAATAAAAACGGAACCAGGTCCGGTGTAAAACACACAGACAGGATGTTCCAACAGAATAATAGAAGAATGTCACCAAGTATAGGGTATATCCGCGTATACAGGTTATTCCAACAGAATAATAAGAAATGGAATAACAACAGTTCTCATCATGAATAAGAAAGAATAGCACCCCTTACCGTTTTAAAGACGAGCTGAAATAAGGAAGTAGTTAAGTAGCAGAATACTCTTCTTCTCTCTCTCTATAGTTTCTCTCTCTAGAGTTCAGTGAATTCGTAAGAAATAATGAAGGAATGAGCTGCTATTTATAGAAAAATAGAATGCATAGTAACTAATCCATGAACGGTCCAGATTGATTACTTTAATCTGACGGTCCATATTTAAAGAAAAATCTTTTAAATAAAATATAATATATTCTATTTATAGAATAACTTTAATAAAGTATTCTGTTTTATATAAAAAGATGTTTCTGTTTTATTACGTTAATAATATGAATAAAACAAAACGTCATTATCGCTAAATAATTCATATTATTAACTGACAATAATTGAATCAAACTGAGTGACTTCTCACATAAGCATTAATAATCAATACCGTGTGCTACTATGCAACCACACGTATTACTGTACTTTTACTACCGAGTAGTTCAACAGTAACAATGGTAAAATTTCCGCCGTTATTTTTAATAAAATATTTTTGTCGTTTCTTTCAATCCGACAATAATTCTGTTGTGGGGTCCACAAATAATTGTGTCGTTGTACGAATATTCCCTGTTAAAACGAATATTCCCCGACCAATCGAATATTATATAACAACTTGCGTACTTTGTAAAATTTATAAATATTACCCACAACTATAACATTATATCAAATTAACTCCATAATATTCAAAAATGATATTTATAGAAAATTCATATTTATTTATAAAAGTTGGGGTCTTACAACCTCCCCTTCTTATGAAATTTCGCCCTCGAAATTAGGGTACGTACCTGGTATGTCGAAGAGGTAAGGATACCTTGATTTCATTTCAGATTCTAACTCCCAAGTCATTTCCTCAACATCGTGGTTTCTCCACAAAACTTTGACTTGATGTATAACCTTGGAGCGTAGAATATGTTCCTTCTTATCCAAGATTTGAACAGGAACTTCTTCATACGTCAAATCTTCCGCTATTTCGTCCGGTTCTAACTCAATAATGTGGTTCGGGTCTTCCACATATTTGCGTAACATGGATATGTGAAAAACGTTATGAACACGAGACATACTTGGCGGTAAAGCGAGTCTATAAGCCACAGTTCTTACTCGATCGAGGATTAAAAATGGACCGATGAATCGAGGATTGAGCTTTCTTCTCTTTCCAAATCTCGTAACTCCTTTCCATGGAGCAACACGTAAGAACACATGATCTCCTACATCAAATTCCACGTCTTTTCGATGAAGATCAGCATAACTCTTTTGTCGATCTTGTGAGGTTTTTATACGTTGTCGGATCGTTTGAATCTTTTCTGTAGTCATACGTACCAACTCCGGTCCCAACAACGTTGCTTCACCCACCTCATCCCAGCATACTGGAGAACGACATTTTCTTCCATACAATGCTTCGAATGGAGCCATGCCAATACTTGCTTGATAACTGTTGTTGTAGGAAAACTCCACCAATGGTAAGAACTTGTCCCAACTTCCTTTGAAGTCAAAGACACAGAGTCTTAATAGATCTTCAAGAGTTTGAATAGTCCTCTCTGATTGTCCGTCCGTCTGAGGATGATATGCTTAACTAAATCGTAACTCCGTGCCCATAGCTTTTTGTAAACTAACCCAAAATCGTGAAGTGAATCTTGGGTCTCGGTCAGAAACTATGGATACTGGCATACCATGCAGTCTTACAATCTCGTTTATGTACATACGAGCAAGACGTTCAAGTGTATAAGTTTCTCGTATCGGTAAGAAATGAGCAGACTTGGTCAATCTATCAACAATGACCCAAATCGCATCAATACCTTGAGAAACCATTGGAAGACCGGTAACGAAATCCATGGTAATGTGCTCCCACTTCCATTCTGGAATTTCAAGTGGTTGCAATGGACCTTTTGGTACTTGATGCTCCGCTTTGACTCGTTGACAAGTTAGACACCTTGAGATAAACAACGCTATCTCTCTCTTCATATTGCTCCACCAAAATGTATGACGAAGATCATGATACATTTTGGTACTTCCAGGATGGATTGCAAACGGTGTGTTGTGCGCCTCCATCATGATTTCATACTTTAAATCAGGGTTGTTAGGAACACAAAGTCTGGAGTTGACTCGAAGTATTCCTTTTCATCGATTCTTGCTTCCGGCATAACACCTTCTTGCACTTTCTTCCTCATACGCATCAGCTCCAGGTCTGTAGCTTGAGCAGCTTTAACCTTATCGATTAAAGTTGGTTCTACTCGTATATTCGTCATCATCACATGGGTCCCTGGAGTCTTTAACTCTATCTCCATCCTTTGCAAATCACACAAAATGGGCCTTTGTGTTGACAATATCGCATTCGTACTTGCATATGTCTTCTACTCAATGCGTCAGCTACCACGTTCGCTTTTCCAGGATGGTATTGAATGGTATGATCATAATCTTTCAACAGTTCAAGCCAACGTCGTTGTCGCATGTTGAGTTCCTTTTGAGTGAAGAAATATTTAAGGATTTTATGATCCGTAAAGATCTCCACCTTCTCCCCATACAAGTAATGCCTCCAAATTTTAATGCAAAGACAACAGCTGCCAACTCTAGATCATGAGTAGGATAATTCCTCTCATATTCCTTGAGTTGTCTTGATGCATAGGCTATGACTTTTCCATGTTGCATGAGAACGCATCCCAACCCTTTGCTCGAAGCATCACTGTAGATGACAAATCCCTCCGAGCCAGATGGTATTGTTAGAACAGGTGCAGAAATGAGTCTCCTCTTGAGTTCTTGAAAACTCTGCTCACACTCTTCACTCCAACCGAACTTTGTATCTTTCCGAGTCAGCTGAGTTAATGGAGTAGCGATTCGAGAAAATCCCTCCACGAATCTCCGATAATAACCAGCTAGACCGAGAAAGCTACGTACTTCGGTTACTGATTTAGGTTGCTTCCAGCTTTGAATTGCTTCAATCTTTGCTGGGTCAACAGATATTCCACAACTTGATACTACGTGCTCAAGGAATGCTACCTCTTCCAGCCAGAACTCGTATTTCTTCAACTTGGCATAAAGTTTGTATTCACGAAGCTTTTGGAGTACCAACCTCAAGTGTTGCTCATGATCTTCACGGCTTTTGGAATAAACAAGGATGTCATCGATAAAGACGACCACAAAGTGATCCAAATATTCCTTGAATACCCTGTTCATCATATCCATGAAGGTAGCAGGAGCATTAGTCAATCCAAAAGACATAACTAAGAATTCATAATGCCCATACCGAGTTCTGAAGGCAGTCTTTGGAATATCCTCAGTTCTAACCTTTAGCTGATGATATCCAGAACGAAGATCGATCTTTGAAAAGAATTGTGCTCCTTGCAACTGGTCAAACAGGTCATCAATACGTGGCAATGGGTACTTATTTTTGATGGTGACATGATTCAACTCCCGATAATCAATACAAAGTCGCATACTCCCATCTTTCTTCTTCACGAACAGAACAGGAGCACCCCAAGGAGAAGTACTAGGACGAATAAAACCAATGTCTAACAATTCCTGCAGTTGAGTCTTTAACTCCTGAAGTTCAATAGGAGCCATTCGATATGGGGCTTTGGAAATGGGTTTTGTACCGGGTTCAAGGTCGATACAAAATTCAATTTCACGCTCTGGGGGTAGGCCAGGAAGTTCTTCGGGAAATACGTCAAGAAATTTATTAACAACAGAAATATCATTCAAAGCTGACGTATTTTTGTTTAGATCTGTGACATGAGCTAAGAAAGCTTGACATCCGTTTTTCAATAAACGAATAGCTTTATGGCTTGAGATGACAGCGATTGATTTTAATGGTTTGGTTGCTTGAATTCGCATAATAGGTCGATTAGGAATATGAAAGCTAACAACCTTACGAAAACAATCAATTTTTGCATGATGAGTAGTTAACCAATCAATCCCTAGAATCACGTCAAATGCAAGTATTTTTAATGAAATCAGATCGACAGGTAATGTGTGGGTACCAACTTGAACCAAACAAGACTTATAAACTGTGGATGTAATGAAGGTTTCTCCCAATGGAGTTTCAACTGCTAAGTCAAAGTCTAATTTCTCCGGAATCAAATTTAATCGATGAGCGCAAGTAGGAGAAATAAAAGAATGGGTAGAACCGGTATCAAATAAAGTATAGACTTCGTTAGAGTTTATGATAAGCTTACCCGTGATGACCTCATTCGGGTTCCTTGCGTTCTGGGAGGTCACAACAAACGCTCTCCCTTGCACAACCGGTTTTGACTTTTCTGGGACGGCCTTTGGTGCCTCCATCCTAGCTGAATTTGTCTTCGGTAAACGACAAAATTGGGCTAAATGACCTTCTCTTCCACAATTATAACATGCTTTGGACGGCATCGCGCAGTTTGGACTGATGTGCCCCTCCCCTCCGCATTTGAAACATATGATAGGTGGTCGTTCTCCTTCCTTAACGACAGGTGCTGGTGCTGACGTCTTTCCATCATTGTTGAATCTCCTCTTCTTGAAATGCCCATTCTTATTGTTTTGGCCCTGATTACCACCGAAGTGGTTACCATTTCTGGCCTGTTGATTCCCTCCACGCTTGTTGTCACCGCTTCGATGACCGCTCTCACTGGTATTATCATTTTGCCGGCTGCTCTCTTTTGGTTGCGTTGTCTCATTATCGCGCTCCACCAACTGAGCCCTATTTACAACATCTGAATACAAACACAGTTTATGAGAAACAAGATGTTGACGTATCTCCGGCTTCAAACCTCTTAAAAATATTCGCGTCATTCTTTCTTCATTATCCACCAGGTGGGACGCAAACCGGGATAACTCCACAAATTTTGCCTCGTACTGCGACACGGTCATATTTTTCTGCTCCAATTTGATGAACTCCACCTCCTTCATGTGACGAATACTCTCGGGAAAGTATTTGTCATTAAACAGCTCTTGGAACTTCTCCCAAGACATCTTTAGTGCGGCAGGTTGAGTATGCTTTATCGATTCCCACCAGTAATCTGCCTCTCCTCGCAACATAAAGGCGGCAAAGGGAACCTTTTGCTCCTCGGAGCAACCCAAGACATCAAATATCTTGGTGATCTGTTTTATCCATGTTTCAGCTACAAGTGGTTTGGGTTCTCCCTTAAACTCCGGTGGTCCCAGCTCCTTAAACTGTTTAGCGGTGACCGCCAGAGAGTTTCCAGTATTTCCACCTACGTTGTGGACAGGAGCCGCTTTCACCTGTTGTTGCATGAATTGCATAAAGCCTCTGAACATTTGATCATTCATCATTTGGTCAGTGTTGTTGTTTGCATGAGGATTGTAACCTTCCTGATGCACATTATCCTGATTATTGATATGAGGTGAATCAACAGTTGCCTGTGCTCCATTGCTATTCTCAACATTCTCATATGCCATTTTCAGATACTGCCACAAAATAAAAATTAATTGATATGTCATATTTTATCCTTATATTATAACCGACCAATTAAATACCATGCAAATAAACTTAGGTAGGTCATACTAGCGACAGAATTCCCTGTCTCTCCCCTCCTAGTTCTATTCTCACATCTTAGCCAGGGATCATATCCCTAAGCTCTGATACCAACTGTGACGTCCCCCAAAATTAGGTATACATCACCCATCTTGGGTCGTCAGATACATAGTACAAAATACAAATACAACTTACTAATACAACTGTCGTGTACAATACGACAAAACATAAACTGTGAGTTTGAATACAAATATTATCTTCTAGAGAGTATTCATACTCAAAAGGAGTCCTCATTACATTTATTAACACACCATTACATAGAATAGTGAGGACTACTAACTAATACTACCATTCGGACCATCACTCCGTTCCCCGACTTGCCCCAGCTACGTTTTCATTTCCTGAAGAGAACAGTGAAAGAAAGGGTGAGCTCAACTAGCCCAGTAAGAAATATTATGACTAAGATAATGCATAATAAATTATCATTAGCCTTCAACAATGTTAAACTGATAAAATATAATAGACATCAAGTTTAACTGCAGCGGAACAAGCAATCCATTAAAAGAGTCAAGTAGAAGATAAACTCTACTATCTTTTATGATTTAAAAGATTTTCCAACACTGTGATCGCTGAGACTCAGCTTAATAAAATAATCCACATCATCGAATCACCCCTGCACTACGGCCAAGGATATTCGTATATTCATTAATGGTCATGATCATGCCAACAACTGTCCATCAATGCACTACGGGCCAATGACGACTTTTACCACATCATTCGTAACATTACGGTCATGATTACACCGAATAATCCCTGGTCATAATCATACCAAGTCCATCTATGCACTACAGGCCACAGATGACTTTCAACAGAATATAAACATTAGGATGATGACAATGATATAAGAATTCAATAAAACAATTTCAAGAATTAATTTATCCAAGAATTAACAACGTCCAAATTGTCAACATGATACTACTTTGTGGAGTAAAATTCAAGAATGATCAGGAGAATATTTTCATGAATAGATACTAGATGAAGCGCAAATGTCAAGGATATTCTACAAATTTTATGGAGTATAGAAGTCAAAACTTAACCAACTAAGTATAATAAAGAATGGAATAACAAAAGAAATCACCATGCATGCGATAGACCGCACAGACAGGTTATTCCAACAGAATAATAAATAATGGAACCAGGTCCGGCGTAAACGCACAGACAGGATATTCTGACAGAATAATAAATAATAGAACCAGGTCCGGCGTAAACGCACAGACAGGATATTCCGACAGAATAATAACAAGACGGAACCAGGTCCGGTGTAAAACACACAGACAGGATGTTCCAACAGAATAATAATAAAAACGGAACCAGGTCCGGTGTAAAACACACAGACAGGATGTTCCAACAGAATAATAATAAAAACAGAACCAGGTCCGGTGTAAAACACACAGACAGGATGTTCCAACAGAATAATAGAAGAATGTCACCAAGTATAGGGTATATCCGCGTATACAGGTTATTCCAACAGAATAATAAGAAATGGAATAACAACAGTTCTCATCATGAATAAGAAAGAATAACACCCCTTACCGTTTTAAAGACGAGCTGAAATAAGGAAGTAGTTAAGTAGCAGAATACTCTTCTTCTCTCTCTCTATAGTTTCTCTCTCTAGAGTTCAGTGAATTCGTAAGAAATAATGAAGGAATGAGCTGCTATTTATAGAAAAATAGAATGCATAGTAACTAATCCATGAACGGTCCAGATTGATTACTTTAATCTGACGGTCCATATTTAAAGAAAAATCTTTTAAATAAAATATAATATATTCTATTTATAGAATAACTTTAATAAAGTATTCTGTTTTATATAAAAAGATGTTTCTGTTTTATTACGTTAATAATACGAATAAAACAAAACGTCATTATCGCTAAATAATTCATATTATTAACTGACAATAATTGAATCAAACTGAGTGACTTCTCACATAAGCATTAATAATCAATACCGTGTGCTACTATACAACCACACGTATTACTGTACTTTTACTACCGAGTAGTTCAACAGTAACAATGGTAAAATTTTCGTCGTTATTTTTAATAAAATATTTTTGTCATTTCTTTCAATCCAACAATAATTCTGTTGTGGGGTCCACAAATGATTGTGTCGTTGTACGAATATTCCCTGTTAAAACGAATATTCCCCGACCAATCGAATATTATATAACAACTTGCGTACTTTGCAAAATTTATAAATATTACCCACAACTATAACATTATATCAAATTAACTCCATAATATTCAAAAATGATATTTATAGAAAATTCATATTTATTTATAAAAGTTGGGGTCTTATATCAACCGTTCTTAACCTTCAAACCCTACTGGATTTCACTCTCAAAAGCAAAGATCCAATCGACGTTGAACGCCTCTTCGAAGATAAACCGACGCGAAAGAAGAAGGGTCGTGGCCGTGCCGGGGTTTCTAGATTTAGGGCTCAGAATGTTCGAGAAGATGATGATGAGAGAGAGAGTGCTCCAAGCGAGAAGCTTGATGTCCTGGTTTTGTTTTCTGTCCTCGAAAGGTTAGAATTAGTCCTTGTTTTGATTCATTTGGATAGGTTTCCTGATAGTTTGAAGTCTTTAGTTCAAACTGTGGCTGAAATTCCAGTAGTGGCGCTTGAATTGTGTGGAAATTCTGTTAGTTATAATAAATTATGTGATTTGTGTTCGAGAATTTTGGGTGAAATATTCAGGGCTGAAATTTTGTGTTCTAGATAGTTTTGTTGTTTGGTGAACGAATGGATCTGGAGGTTGAAGAAGATGATGGTTGTACAGATCTGGGTTTATTATTTGGAGGTATCAGAAAAATCTTGTTTGAAGTCGTGAAGAAACCATTAGAGATGAGAACATCTGGAGCCAGCCTTTGCTCTTCTATATTATGAGGGGAACTTCATTAAATTTGCATTCAAAAGCAGAGCAAGTGCTTGGGGTATTGATGGAGAAGTTAATATTTTCTATTGGTGATAAATTAACTGAAGGCAAGCTCTTTATCCATTTTCTATCTATATAAAAATGTCGAACGGATCTGGAGGTTGAAGAAGATGATGGTTGTACAGATCTGCATGTGCAAATGGATTTGTTGATGGAAGTGACAACATGAGAGGCGGCATTCTTGATCGGAGACTTTCTGGTGCGGCGGTTGTGGTGGCTCATTTGATTTTCTGGGAGAGAAAAATAGGGAGAGAGATATAAGGAAATGTTTTATATGAATTTGTTATGTTAATGTGTTTTGACGATTTTGCCCTTTATTTAAACAGATTTGTTTATGCAATGAATAAAAAATAGTTTTTTTTGCCACATAAGCTGCTTAAGACCCCACACAATTAGCCACGTCAGCAATCTCTGACGTGACGTGTTCAATTTGTTATAATTGAAAAAAATTGATAGTTTAATCACCTAATTGACAAAATTGAAAGGTGGATCATCGAAGTGAAATATGGCCTATAGTTTAGGGTACTAATTCATATTTAAGCCTTGTATTTATTATTTATTATAGTAAAACTATTTAATTAAATATATTAAATTTCAAATTCCTTGATTTTCTCTTAAATTTTTTATTACATAATATAAAAGACTAATTTTATCACCATCTTTATATAATATATTTTATATTTTTATATGTCTGAAGAAAGCTGTTATTATTTGTTTTATTCCAATCCCAAAATGGAAGTCTCATTTCTTTTAAAAAAACTACAAATTGATAAAATTTTCTTTTTTATAAATTTAGCTAAAATCTTGTGATATACACAATGATTTAAATATGAGGGTATTTTGACAATTTGCATTTTTTTTGTTAAATTGTATAAATTTTTTTAAAATAGTTTTGCCCTAGATTGATATAAACTTGTCTTATTATAATTATGCAAGTATTAAGTGTAGAATTCAGTTTTATATAATTTTTTGTTGGTTGTTTTATTACTTCTCATATATATATATATATATATATATATATATACTAGCAATAACCCTTGTATAATTCAAAAAAAAATAAAAACAAATCATGAACACAAATAAATGAAACATTGAATATGGACACACACTAAACTAAAAGCCTAAATTAATTATTAACACACCTGCATTTTTCATACATACTCCGCAAAGCATTTAAATGAAAAAATTTTATTTTCAATGAATAAATAAAGAATATCCAACTTTAAAAGTCAAATTTTCATACATTTAAACTAAGTTTAACAACATTTCAAGATTTTTTTTATTATTATGTATAAGCCTTTTTAATTGATTGTAATTTTTTAAATAGCAACTTGACAATTAAAAATTATTGTTTGCTTGTTATAACTCCTTTTTTTGTCGCACGTAGATGGGTATACAATTTTGTAGAGCCGTAACTTGATACAAAAATTGATTACAGGTCGTTATATAAATTTAAGAATAGCTTAGCAACGAAGTTTAAAAATAAAGCATGACAAATAAGAGAGAGGGAGTGTTACGGCTCTACAAAATTGTATAAATTTAGGTGTTATAAATGTATGAAACAATATAAAGATTTTTTTAGCAATAGATTCATCTTAACTAATCATATGAAATTAGGTATTATATTCAAAGGCAACCTAACCTATTCCATTTTAAAGGAGAGACTTGGTCATCCGACAACACACACTGATACAACTAACATATCATGTGGTTGGTTCACATCTATAATATTTGACAAGCTTTCTAAATTTTATGGGAATTTGCAGTAGAAGAGAAGAGATGACTTCCAGATTAGACAATCTTAGTACAATGCTCAAACTCATCTTGCATTTTGAAAATGTCATCAGAGAATAACCACAAAGAAACATGCCTACGCAAATATTGTGCACCAGTGCAACTCATTTTGACTTTTTCTCCTGTTTCTTCTTGATAACTTCATCTATATACATTATGCCTTTGCCTTTATAAACTTCAAGAGGTTTACAACTCCAAACAACAGCAGTAAACTGGTGTACCCTTGCTCGTGTCTGAAGGCACGACGAAACCAAAAATTAGATTAAAATTCGAAAAGTATTACATTACCTAAAGACTATTTGCAACTTAAAATAACTTACAATCAGACATAACAATTATCATAATTCACCATTCAACTACAATAATTAATACATGCTCGATCATCAACACATATCCAACCACCAAAACATCAAGCTAGTCGCTACTAATTTCAATAAATTTCGACAAAGTTCCCTATAAAAATAGATATCCAGAAAAATCTAAACATGTCTACAAAACTTACAATCATCAATAAATATTCAAACAACTAAAACAACCATCATTCCATACCCAAAATCATCAAAACCATGTGTAATTAGTTATCTTTACAAAAGACGGAACACAAAAAATACACATGCAGAAAATAGAGAAACAACTTCATATTCTTTACAGCTTACACCAAGTATCCTTCAATGTATACCTGAAAATATATGATCGCTTACAATTCCCAAATTACGTTAAAGCTCATCACCCCAAAAAAATAATCAAAACTATATATCCAAAAGACAGATTTAAATGTATTCAAAAGACAGATTTATATCCAAAACTATATATAGTACCTTATTCCCATAATGAATTCACCTTGAAGAACATATCCACAATTTGGTTCTCGGGTTAACAATATCTTTGATCAAACAAATAAAACAATTGAAGAAAATATTATTCCGATAAAAAAAAATTAAATATTAAATCCAAGAGTAAAGACGACTACAAAATAGAAATCTGCTAAGGTGTGCTGAAGTATCCTTCTAGAAAGGAATTACAATTTTAATGAAAATCAAAATTGAAAACCTTTGTGTTACTATTTTTGCTAGCTTTATAATAGATGTTTATTTTATAAGATGCTGAGTACGCTGTTTACTCTGAAAAAAAACTTTCTGAATCTAAGTGTTATTGCAATCAATATAATATGAAATCTAATTGTAACATATTTTGGAAACTTTGTTGTTTTCGAGCATCAGAATCTTATAGTTCTGTTCTCTTTTTTTTTAGAATTATTAGTTGTCATAGTTCTGTACTTTTTCTCTTTTTTTTAGCAACTGTACTTTTTATTCTTAAACCTAAATAAATATGTAAACATTGTAAATAATGTTCTCATATCAGATTCCACCATTCTAATTTACCTTATTCATACTAAGCCATGATGGTATCTGCCCTTTAAACAAACTTAATTAGTCTCTTATTTCTCCGCTGCAGGAATTGATGCATCATATAGTTCTGTACATGGAAAATGGTAGGGGAGCCAATGTGGTGTCTTTAGTGTCATTTGGTTCATTGGAGGAGCATGGATCTTAGCCCTCCTGATGGTTCCTAACTTTTGAATTTGCGGAAGATGTTACTGTTGGTACACTAATGCTTTTAATTTCCTTTATGAAAACTGATATTTCTACATGAATTTTTGATATTTTCACATGAAAACAGATCCGTTGTCGACGGTTTTTATCGATTTTTACCGTGACTATATATCTATAGCGACACTTTCCACGTGAAAATATCAAAAAGTCATGTGGAAATATCAATTTTCTTTATGCAGACTCATGGAGGGATGGTAATTGTAAAAATCTGTTGTTGTGTTTGGTATGCTATAACGACCACCACAACAGATTCCTGTATATCCCAAAAAAAAAAACAAATTATGTAGGTTTTTGTAAACATATGAAAAGATTTGCTTTGGATGGGTCAGATTTTTCTTCCAAGTTGAGTGTATTCTATATATTATTACTGTAGCTTTCAAGTCTATGTCGAACTATATACACATTAGTTTTTAAAATGTCTTCTTAGAACTTGCCAACCATAAGGCAAGTAACCATCGTCATCGACTTCATGCCCAGGTCCTCATGTGGATCTAGACCTTAACCTCTTAGTGGATGAAGTTCTTTTATTGAGTAAAAATAAAATTTATTTGATGCATAAATGCTCAGCGATCTCGTGTTATGTGCCATAACATATTTGACAAATGTTATTGTTCCACACAAAGTCCTCTTTTAACGATTGTAGTATAAAATGACACCATATCCTCAAAGTTTGTCATTATAATTTCATTATCATACCGCTACAACTAAAGCAATAACTCAATATTCTTAGGGATTAACATGGAACAAAAATAGATCCTTAATATTCACAAATAAATTCTTTTGTGTGAGAGGGAGTAATATACAGTAGTTATACACTACTATTCTATAGTTTCTACTACATAAATGCATACCTTTCATATGGTTTGTGTTATGCTTAGCCTGTGAGCAATACTAAAGCTCTATATTGTTAGGGTGCCACATTACTAAAGCTCTATATTTTGCATACCTCTCTTGCTTTTTATTGGTTTGGGTCCTTGGGAGTAGCCACTGGGTATGGCTTTGGCTGTTTTACAATTACATATTACTCTGTGCTTCTAATTTTTGAAGCTAGCATTTAGTTTCTATCATATCTTGAAATGAATACCTTGTAATTTTAGTTTTTTTGCGATCATTACTGTATCATTATTATATCGATTGTAATGCTTATTGATTTTATATATTGCAATACAGTGCCGTCATAGCGGTATCTATTTTGGCAAAATTCGAGCCTTTGGGCGGGTGTGAATGGGAAGTGATTAAAGGAAACACCACAATTTCAGCAGACCCTATTCACAATACCATTATTAAAAACTCACCCGTCCAAAAATGAAAGTCTTAGTTGACTTTTTTAACTTTCATTTATGCTTACCAAGATTTGCCTATAACACACTTTGAGACATAATTTATTTTATTTTTTGAACTCAAATTTTGTTTGTGGAAAAAATATTACAGAAAATATTCAAGTCGTAAGCTAATATACTTAACACTCTGTTTATGAGCCTTTTTGGGTAAGGAAATTTAACCCGTACTATTGATATTTTTTTAAAGTATATTAGCCTTTTCGGGTAAGGATATTTAAAAAAGTCTGAGAAAGCAAATGAAAGGAATATAACCTTCTCTAGAGTTTTTTTGTAAATTTGGTAAGAAAAAGATAGACAATGAGGGATGTGTCTGTCAAAATTTGTCAATGTTTTATTAATAAGGGAACAAAGGAAAGTTTCACCAAGTCAATTTTCTTTTCCTTGCAAATCTTACCATTTTGGTTAGGAAAATTATAAAGGAAAGTTGGACCAAATATTACCAATGGGAATTCATTTCCTAAGTTTTAAAAACTCAACAAACAAGGTGTAAGGAAAAGGGTAAAAAAGGACAAATGGGACTCTCAGTCTTACTATATAAAAGTGGAGTAACATATTTCTAAGAAATTATTTTTCAATGAAAAACCAAGTTCTAATAGAATTTCATAATTAAATTTTTGAAGATAATAACTTTAACATCACGTAACATTCAATACATTCAAACTAAAGAGTAATTTAAAGAAAAGGTCTTTACAATCACGTGACACCATAAAAATAGGGGTAGAACACATTAAATATAGACTTGATATTTGAGCATTCCAATATTAAGTTAGAATTCGTATATTTGTGTAATTAGAGGTAGAACACAAATAAATATCTGAGTTGATAAATTTAAATTTTTGGGACCTAATAGTATGATGTTTAAATTTAAATATGATGTTTTGGAAGCAAATACCAAATACCAAAACACCGATACCAAACACAGTTAGCTAGGTAAATAGTAATTACGATAAAAGCAACAGCATTATGACACAATTCAGATTTTAATTTACTAAACACCTATAAATCTTTGTCAATTAAATATCACATGACTCATGCTACAAAATTCTAGCTACTGTACTTGGCCAGACAAAGCATGAGTGAATAACATACCAGTATTTTCATTACTTGCTTGTCCATTCCTTTGAGTGAATCAAGATACTGGAACTTTTCATCTTTCTTGTTGATAACTGGTAAGCACCAATGTGTTTCTTTGTGGATAGGGACAAATATCTGAAAATAAAAATGACGATTTTACAAATGAACATTCATTTCAATGAAACAAACGGGGAACTAAAAAATATAGTGAAAACACAAATTTTACCTTGTCACACTCAATAAGGCAGTATCCCAACTTCCTTTGGGTAGTCCATCTTTTAACTGATTTGAAATCATAATCATTTGTCCCACCTTTTAGCTAGACATTGACAATCAGCAAAAAAGGGTTATCTTTGTGAACACCAGTTAACCTCAGTATTGAAAATGATGACCCAACAGAAACGATTAATTTGGAGCAGACAATTTGTAAAATTAATATATCGAACAACAAGAAAATAAATGTATGTGTATATATATTGAATTTTGCAAGTATGGAAATGTGGTTAAGGTCATCACCTTTAGGTAAGAATATATTCCAATGCTTTCCATCCTAAACTCTCAAAAACTGTGAAGGAAAACTCCCTCCTCTTCTTTTTCGTTCACTCAAATACTTAAAATTTGTTTCTATCACAACTCCAAATGAAATAAAGTTAAAAACCAGGACTTTGTACACATAATTGTATTACTCCCTACTGACCATACTAAAAATCAACCAACCATATAATTCTTTTAGTTATATAGCGTTACAATGACAACAGTAAATATATCAAGGTTTGTGATTTTGAAAATCTAATATATCAATTGTCAGTTTGACCGTAAGTAGTATTAACTTACTTATTTTGGTTTGCACTCCTATCCCACTTTAAAATTCCTTATTTCCTTTTTGGGACGTCAAAAAAAATCTTTGTAACCTACTATGCTAAGTGATATTCAAAAGTTACCATTCAATTTCCCTTTCTTACAAAGCACATACATGCGGTGACTTGCTGAAGTTAAATGCAGGTAAATGTTTAGAAACTTCTAAATCTTCAATAGTCATCTCCAGGTTCCACCCCCTTTGGCAGTTTTTTTAACAGACATGTACTTACACCTGGACACTCAAGCATTAGCATGTCAAAGAATAATAATCTTTTACGGTCCCTTTGAACAACTAAGTTGCAACCCTGTCATATAGCAACAATTACAGATACATGTCAAAGTCTTTCATGAAAAAGATCAGTGCCCAAAAAAATTCATGAGATTTCTATAATATCAACAGGCAAATCTATGACAAAACCGAACACCTAGAAAAATTATAAAACAAAAATAATGTTGTAGGACCTCAATTCATTATCATCACCATTTAATTGCCAAGCCTGGCATTCAATAGGGACTGTCATGATTGGATTCACAGTGTCTACTGGTACACCATAAATAATGAATAAAATCCTTAAATTCCTACAATTTTTGTCCAGAGGATGGCAACCCTGGGGGTCTTAATATAATCAATGGCGTATTGCATTTCCAGATTAGAATGGATCTGAATATAGTTTCAACCTCTATCAATTACCAACATTCTCGAGTATCATGTGCACAAACTAATTCATTACGACAGAAGTGCTAAAAATTAGATTTATAACAAAAGATAAGCTTCACCTTAACAAAAATTACAGTAATGTTGATCATTTATTCGGCTGCTCACTATACAAATGGATATCTATAGATGATGGTGGGCAGAATCGAAAGAGTAGGTGGTGTTATTTTTGTTCATCTCACACCCTCACCCATGAAGAGTAGGTGGTGTTATCTGACCTTTGGAAATATTATGCATAAGGTGAATTCGTTTAGACTTGAAATCATGTTTTCGTGCTTTCGTGCTTTCTTTTTAATAACTCATATTCTCATTCTTTTAATTATGTTAAAGATTTTAAATCCACTCATCACAAAGTTCCAGGTCTTAACATATGCATATGAAGCACTAATGCTTTTCCTATCACACAAAAATTAGTTTTCTCTGGAATGGTGATAGGTCAGTGAATAAACCAGAAGCAGGGGTTATATTGTGCAACATATAAAAGGTTATGCTCGTTTTATCAACATTTTTCATATTGATGAGCAGTATGCAAAATGGAAGACATGACAATATATTACCTGGTCAAGGGCACAAGCGAAAACATCAAGTAGATGTCCTTGATGTATGAGCTGCTTTGAAAGTCCATAAAATTTCACCGCTTTATGATAATAAGGAGCATAATCTTTATCCAGGTCCTTGTGAGAACGTATAGGTTCAGACAAATTTCTGGATACAATCTGCGAAAATATTAAACAAGAACTCAGTCAAAGACTAACCAACAAATATATGAAATGTACTACGAGTTCCATATTATGTATGTAGTTTGCAAAGTTTATTTAGATAAAAGAAAAAAAAATCCTTGAACATTGTGGTTCTTATATTAAAACTTACTTGAACTCTTAGAGACATTTTGTTAAACAGCTTTAAGCCATTGTAAATTGAAACCAATAACTCAAAACACACACACACACAAAGGGAAAAAAACAAGTTAATTTAAGAAGTAGAACAATAAAATTAATTACCAATTCTGAACCGCATAAGTGTAATTCATTCCATGAATCATATCTCCGCACAAAGGGAAGCCCGAGACGAAATGCTGATCAATTTAACCAAGAAACATAATTGTAAACATCAAACCAATCAAAAGGAACCGTAAAAAAAGAAAAATTCAAAAATTCAGATTCAACCGAATCAAGAACCCCATAAACCCAATAAAGCTAAACCCTCAGACAATGGGTTCTTATTTCTTCTAGAATTTCATACATTTTGTAAGAAACCAAAATGAAATTTCATACCAAGATAATCGATGTGGATTCTTCCGTTACAAAAACGACCAATGGGCTGGTGGGTATCGAAATCTCGTCCGTAGGGAAGTCGATCAGCACGACCTAAGGTCTTAGATCTTCGTTGATCTCGTGTTTCTCTCTCTTCAACTTCTGCTTCGCGTTTCTCTCTACGTGTTTTGTTTGTGTTTTTCAAGCTCCGTGCTATCTCTCAGCTCTGTGTGTGTAAGAACAGAGAGAGAGAGAGAGAGAGAGAGATGGAGGGTTTAAAATTTGAAATGGGAGGAATGAGAGAGATGCTGACGTGGAACTGGAAGTGACACTTATGTATTTTCTCTCTCTGCTCTGTTTTATATTATAGATTGATTTTCTCATGATGTTTTGTATAAGCTATTGAATATCTTTGTAGGGATGGTTGACGGGTCTGAAAAATCTCGAGGGCAAGTACAGATGAAGGTGCAAGTAAAGTAGTTGAGGATTTTAGTGTTTACATCTCTAACAGGCAACAATATGAGGGATGACTCCCTGCAACAAAATAATATATCAAAAGAGATGGCATCAAAAAAGTGCCAAAAGCTACACTGGGGGTAACAATTTCCTTTAAATTATTGACAACTTAAACCTCGCAATAAAAGCAGTTTATTTGCATTGCATAATGAATTAACGTTTCTTAGTAAATTTAGATCGTTTTATTTTCTCGCTTCATATTAATCATATTCTAGTGTTTGGTTTTATAATTCCACTTTCATTTGGGACGACAAATACTGTAGGCTTGACACAAAGGAAAGATGGGAGAGAAAATCCAACTCGTTACCTGTATCTCCTCTTAAGTGGTAGTAATGCAGCTTTAATTGGCAGTCACTTTTCGGACACACTGAAACTCACTTCTAAGGACTCTTTAGTCATCAAACTCTGACGAACTAAAGTTTCAAGCTTCTGTGGGTACTTTTTCTCAAACTGTACAAATTAAACCAAGAATACTAATAACCTAGAACACAAATCAAATAAGTAACACTGGATGTATTTGCAGACACATTGTCAAAAAGATACACAGTAATATTTACCCCATATCATCAGCCAGAATGCATCCATATATATTCGCAGCACTACATAAACCTGAAATGCATTCAAATATGAATTGGACCCCTTCTCTGAAAAAAGTTAAATTGCAGTTTCTCAGTATGTGAATAAAGCACTCTCAAGCATAAAGGTACCCAAAACACTACATCAGATAATAGGACCGACTTAACTGTCATTCATTGTTTAAACAGCAATAAATCTTTTAAACATGAAGGTACCCAAAACACTACATCATTCATTGTTAACTTTTATTCATAGTTCAAACTGTAATAAATCCTTCACTTGAAAAATGAAGAATATAAAAAAGATGCAGTAACTAAGCGTCACAATTTGGGCTCATAATACAGCTAGAATCACATTGTGGTTTGTTATTAGGCCATCCAATTTCATTATTCATTCTGAGTTGGCTATTTTATGTAATCACTTGTGTATGTAATTGAATTTTAAATAGTTTGATAAAAATGAAGTTACATCTTCCA
The DNA here is from genome assembly GCA_016801055.1 of Panax notoginseng. Taxonomy (NCBI): domain Eukaryota; kingdom Viridiplantae; phylum Streptophyta; class Magnoliopsida; order Apiales; family Araliaceae; genus Panax; species Panax notoginseng. The sequence goes on along the minus strand of CM029014.1, from coordinate 40,554,813 downwards.
ACTGTTAACCCCAACGATCATATGGTGATCACACGTCACCACATGAGAGGAAGGGAGAGAGAAATTAGAGGCAAAAATTGATATAAATTCTAGAGAATTTTATAAAATTTTAGAGAGAAAAACTAAAAAATGAATATAGAGAAAGTGAGGAGTCTATATATACAATTTACTTGTACTCAAATTTGATATACTTGTACTGTTCACTTACAATCCACTTAATTTTCAACCCATTTAAATTCAATCCATATAAATCCAAACTCATTTACCGGCTCTATGCATGATGTTTGAGGATTAGAATTGAAATTTGACTTTAGAGAAATTTTGTCATTGAGAATTCTTAACCTATAAAATAGGTTTATCTTTTGAAAAAATATATCAAAGGATAGTTGATTTGAATCTAAGATCCATGGCAGAAATTCACATGCTTTTTGGCTTATCTGTAAAAGTAGGAGAATATATGCCTTTTTAATGGACAATTTCCCAATGTTTTTTAAATTTAAAAGAACAAAAATCCTTGCAACTATATATATGCAAAGGCAAAACTTTCTGTCATACACTTGGCAGACCATAAGAGGATGTATCCCATTGATTAGTGACTCTTCTCTTTTGCATTTCTAATTGACGGAATTCTATATAGAAACTGACTTCCAGCTTGGTCTTTCTCTACAATTTTGTGGCCTCACGACTTAGTTAATTACTACTCCCCTCACATTTGGTGAGCTGGCTAACTATGGTAAAAACTATAATATCATTGAATTTGTTCAGTCTTGCATCGAAAAAGATGCAGTAACTAAGTAGAAAATGGTCTGCGAACCAAATCCATTTACTCATTTTACTTGAGAAAAAGCAATACCTCAAGACCTTTTTCTTCCAACTTTCAAAACCAAAGCACTTGTTCAGACTGACAATTATGACTTATATATATCATATAACATATAATTAAAAATAACAAGTATTGGGTCGTCAACGACGACGGAGAGACAAGGATTATGATGATGTGGGTTTCTTGAAATCGACTTCGAAGACTAATCAAATATTTAGCTCTAAAACCCCAAGAAAAATAAAAACCATAAATTAGCTCACTATCCTTTATTTATAAACACAAACCCAGCAAAAATTCTCAAACATCAATGCTCAATATTGAACCCTCTCTTCTTCAAACCCACCAGAAATTCTCAAATGTTATTCTAAATACCAAAAGACTTTAAAATTAAGACTATTCCGAACAGAAATACCTCAAAATTAAATCAAATTGTAAAACAAAAGGCTACCAGAGTTATATGTATAGCTTTCTCACTCAGTCTAAAGAAAGGAGTAAATAAGAGTTGGAGAAGAGGGGGTTTTGTGTATTTATAAGCAACAATTAATCCACCGCCAAGGAAACAGCCGACTGATTTTCCAGAAACAAACAGATAAAAGGAGATTCTACAGAAATGGAAGGAGAGAGGAAGAAAGGGAAAAACACATGAAAGACAAAATGATAATCGTCACCTGCTCACCTCCCAACAATTTATAACAACGTAATGAGGAAGAATTTATACCGTGACTTCAATGGGAACCCGAGTACCAATTCGATGCTGGTAATACCTTTCCGAGTAGGATTTCCGAGTACCAATGCGAGCCATACACGTCGGAGGTGTCGAGGAAAGTGACGCCGCTCAAGGATACTTCCAGGCCTTGTGAACCCAATTTGATTCTAGGAACTTTCTCTATGCTCTGGATCGTACATTAGGGCTGGGTATGAAAGATTTAGGGGACTTGAGAGATTTGGGGTTGGAATTAGGGCTGCTCTATGCTCTGGATCGTACTTTCGAAGCTAAATTTTATCTCTCAGCTCTGTGTGTATAAGAACAGAGAGAGATAGAGGGTTTGAAATTTAAATACGGGATTGAGAGAGAGCTGTTGACGTGGAATTGATGTGACACTTATGTTTTCTCTCTCTGCTCTGTTTTATATTATAGATATAGGGGTTCAAATTTCAGCTAGAGCAAAAAAATAAAATAAAATTCAACAGGTCAAAAAAGGGTTGATCCATAGCAACCGATTGTTGTGAATGAAATTCATATATATATATATATATATATATATTCAATTTTATTTTAAAATTTTGAAAATGGTGTACTACCATATCAAAATGTTGTCACTTGTCATGGTTGGGGCTTTTGAAGTTGAGAAAGTGTTGAGTAGTCTTTTTCAAGTTTTCCTTTTTTTTTCCATTCAAGTCATTTGTTCATTTTTCTCCCTATCTCCTCGTTATCAATGAAAAGGAGGAGAAGAAAAGAATAAGAACCAACGTAACAAGAAGGAAAGGTCATATTTGGAAAAAAGAAAGTAGATAGATCATTTGACAAAATGAAACGAATAAACCCCGCTTCTTGGCTTAGTCAGTAGTTTAAGAGAGAACTTGATCGTAAACTCGGAGGTATTGAGTTTAACTCTCTTATCGCAATCGCATACAGCACCGGCCCTGGGTTAAAGCCCAAGGTGCCCGGGCTTTAGGCTCACTAAAATTGACAAATTTTTAAGGCCCCCAAGAGATATTTGTGTTACGTATATATATATCCAAAGAAAATAGTCCAGCCCACACCAGTTTAAATTTAAAAGCCCACAAAAAATTTACGCAATGAAATAGACCCAAATCTCAAAGATAGACTTGAAAACTCAAGGCTGACCCTGATCGCATATACATTAAACTCGTACCTACATTTTAAATATCAAAACGCATAGTTTTTCGTGAGCAATGACCCAACCTTCCGATGACAAGATTTTGAGCCCTAGACACGGGGAGAATATTTTCTCCACACTAGGCAAGCCACAAAATAACCATCAAAGTAGATAGCTTGTATGTATGGTATTACTTGTAGAGTTGCATCCTCAATAATTTATTTGAATATCAAGCATATTAAAGTCCTTCACATGCTATGCACAATCAAATTCATTTCTTAAAGAATTGATGAAGAATATAAATCTCAAATAGTATGAACCCTTATGGTGGTAGTATTTAATTCTTTGTGTGATATGTTGGGTTGTCAATAGCTAGGGCTCCAGCAATTAAAACTAATTTATAGTAATTAGCAAATAGTGGTCCTGTTTGCCAAAAAAGAATTTATTCCAAGCCCCCCCCCCCCCACCCCCAGAATTTCATTTTCAAATTCCATGAAATATTTTCTGATTCTTTAATTTCTTGAGTTGTCACAACTTTAAGGACTGAGGAGGGTGAAGTGCATATTCTATTGTAAAAGTAAAAAGTAAAAAGTAAAAAGTAAAAGTAAGCCAATGTGATATTTTCAAAAAACAAAACATGTTTGGTGATAAAGTTTAGCAGTGCAACAATGTTGACATGCACCTCTCTCTCTTTTTTTCCTTACTACTTCTCTGTTTCTTGTACAATTTTGGTAAGGAAACTGATATTTCTACGTGTTAAAAACAATATTTTCACAGAGTCTCTCTCATATAGAAGTAGAACCCATTCACTATTCATGTGGAATAAATCATGTGAAAATATCAATTTTTATGTGGAAATATCATTTCCCTTCTTGTAATCCTAATAAATATTAATTCACTCAACTTTTTTTTTGAAAAATGATATATATTGGATTCTTTTATTACGAATTATATGAATAAATCTAATTGATAATACTTTCATATCAAATGTATTGAGATAAGTGGTAGGAAAAGAAGCGGTTTCATTGTTTAAATCAGAAGTGTGGTTTGACATATTTGAAATTTTGAAAACATGTTGCATGAAAAGAATTCCCAAAAGTATGCATGTCAGGTTTTTTTGTAAGCACAGAAAATATGGTTAATGTGATGGAAACCTGGTGGTGTGCTTGCCCAACAACTTCACCTCTATATTGAGGTTTTGTAGGAGAGACTAGAGAGCAAAAAATCAGGTACTAGATATTTTTAAATTCGAAATTGATGTGATTCATTTATAATACGTACAAGTTTATAGTTTTCATAATTGTCGTGTTAAAATTAAATAAATTGACATTAATTTAATTCTGTATTAAAAAATATTGCAATTTGACTAGTCATTAATTACGTGTAACATCTTATGCTAAGTGGATCAGACACTAATGAGATGGATGGCTAAGGTTGATGTTATAATTTGGAAACTCATATGTACATAATACTCTCTCACATGAGAATAATGTGAATTTCACTTTCATGTAAGGCCTCAATTCAGGCTCGACTCAAAAAAATATGAACGAAACTCGGATTCGTTAATAATATGATCCAAATCTGAGCATAAAAAATAGTTCGAATAAAAATATGAGTAAAATCTGAATAATATTATACTCGACTCGTTTAAGATTCAAATTACTCGAATTCTCGATTGTGATTCGATACATATGATTAGATGATTAGATACTCGATATATTCTCTTATAATATATACAAAATTAAATCAAATTAAGATAATTAATTATTAGTACTTTATTTTATTTTTAATTTTAATTGTGATTTTATATTTGTAAAGTGTAATAGTAAATATATTTTTTCATTTCTAAGTAAAATAACGAATTCAATTTATAATTATATTTATTATAAAGCTAGTTATTATGTGGAGACTCGAATTCAGAATAGTTTAAATATAATTCGATCCAAGTTGAATCGAATTCGAATAATAAATATTCGAGTCGAATTTGAGTAGAATTTTTAAATATAATTCGTTCGAGTATAAATTTAATGTTTCGAGTCGAATTCGAACAATTCTCTATTCGTTTCGATTCAACTCGTTTACACCCTTGCCTTCATGTGACGGAGGATCATATGAAAATATTAAAAAATCATATGAAAATAGTGCCTCCCTATAATTTTCGGATCCAATGCTGACACACATAGAGCCTTGCATGCGTGTCAGTACTCTATTAACTAATTGACCAACTTATCTAAAAATAAACTTTATGCTAACCACTTCCATAATTTTTACGACAACCTATAATATCCAGCTCCTATTATATACTCTCGTTATCTGTAATATATATATTTTTAATTTTTTGAAGTCACTTTCCGGGAAAAAAATTAATATTTTAAATTTTAAATTAAAAGGTCAAAATTAATCTTATACTTTGAAACTGAGTATTAAAAAATAAAAATAAAGTGGTGAGCCCATATTTTCAAACAGCATTTTTCCTTCAAATTAATTCTCACCCAAATTTGCTCCGTAGAGATTGTAGAGAACAAAAATGATCCATATGCTAGTCATGAAGGCAGGGTGTAAACGAGTTGAATCGAAACGAATCAACTCACATCTAGTATTAGACAAATGATCCATCCATATGCTAGTCAATATCTAAGTTTTGTAATTTATGATATAGTCGAGGAACCAATCTCCTACATCTTGGGGGCTAAAACAACCGGTGAAGCTGTTACTGCTCCTCACTATATTCTTCTGTATAAGAAGCTTGTTGAAATGAAAATTATACTTAACTGCTCCGGGTTGAAAGTCTCCGTTAATACTTTATCAACGCCATGAAGCTTTCTCATTCCCGTGATTTCAATGCTTTAACATTCAATTTCCAGCCACATTTGGTATTTCCCGTTGAAGAAGGCCTGCGACAATATCACCGTGGCCAATTGGCTTAATTAGACAATGAAGAGCTGTCCTTCATGAAACTTAAACTGCATTATTATAGACTAAAAACTGGCTCTCTTTAATGGCTCAATGGAAGTTCATAATATTGCGAGTGACTCACAAAAATGGTTCTCGGCTATGAACATACAGATATGAAAGGATATGTACATCCAAAACAGTATCTCCTAAGGGCTAAAAGTATAGGGCATGAACATGACAAGGATGATTTAATAAAGAAAAGTTTAAAAGATATAGAAATATATATAACTAAATTTTCCAAACACTTGGGACAACTCAGCACGCTTACTACCAAAAATACACAAACATAGAAATTAGGGTCGTATTCAGCTGGAGATTTGTATCGAAAAATAAAAGCAGACACCAAATTCCTTGGTTTGCTCAGGCTACTAGGCCGATTTTGGCCATTATTCGTTTAAAATTGATCCATCAATGAAACCCCAAGGATTTTCCTATCATCTCTCCCCCCCCCCCCACAATTCCTCTAGGTTTATTTGTCTTTCAAGATCGCCACTACATAATATATGTTGAAAAAGTGATGATGGATTTACTTGCACTGTATGCCATTCGTAGAGCAACTTAAAATGCATCCAGAACTTTGATGCCAGCATTCTTGTCCCATTCCTCTGGTGGGGCTGCATCTGCCATTATCTTTTCCTGACCACGCCAGAGTATCTGAAGCCCAGAACTCATAACTCAGCCCAGAAAAGTATCAAAAATAAAAAATGCAGAGCATAGCATAGCTTAAAGTACCTTATCAATGACACCAAATTTTTTAGCTCTTGTGGAGTCCATATAAAATGGTCTTCTCATCACATCAGCAACAGCTTCTATTGACTAGTAGAATATCAATTCATATAATGAGTGCTCTTTCATCTCCCATCAATTATCCTAATTAAAAACGAATACTATTTTAATGTCATTTACTTGGTACTTACATTCCCAGTGTGCTTCGCCAGAAGGTTGACCAGGGTGTCCCTGTTTATTACTACCTGCAAAAACAATTATATCAGTCTCAAAATCAGTTAAAACAAATTATTAGAAGTACCCAACAGATATACACAGATGCATAAAATCATTACTTAGGTCTGTCAAAGTAGAGTGCTGTGAGAGGTAGACTTGTGAAGAATCTAACCTAAGACATAAGTTCTTTTTCAACACAAACAAATATTAAATGCACATTTGCGAAGGAAGATGTATATATGAACATGCAGCTCCAGTGAGCTCTAAATTCAGGGTCTGCTTAATAGGGAATAGAGGTAAGGCTGCATATATTCAACACTCCTTAGATCCAGTTATTTTGGGAGCCTTGTGCACTAGGTACTGCACTAGGTTCAACCATTTTACTCAAAGTGACCAAAGGTTAAATTTGTTCACCCTAATAGTGGGAAAAGAGGTATTAACTTCAGTCTAACTGAGCTTTACTTTTCAGTCATGGCCTTGTTCATAGGAAACACACACATTCTCAAGAGAAAGAGAGGGGGAGAGGTGCTAAACATGAACCAACAAAATACTGGGGTGCCAGAATGATATTATATTCTCCTGTGAGCCAGAAAGCAGAGCAGGCAGCTCCGTGATAACCGTGACCAGGGGCGGATACTTTTGAAGAAATATGATTATTATGTATAGTAATTAGTATTGCAGACTTGCAGTTACTATTTATATTTTCGGGCCAATTTTGTTGCTTAATTGTCTTCCTTTACAAAGAGAATATTTTAAAGATCATATAAACATTTACAATTACATGGCAAAGGGGTGCTTGATAAAAACTGAATGAATCTGAATATGAATGAGCTGAATCTGAATCTGAATGAAAAAAGTTGTTTGATAATTGATATGTCTAAAACATCTGAATGACAAAACTTTATTATTTTACCCCTCTAAAAAAATTCAAAAATGTTGTAAATTTATTTAATATTACTTAATATAATAGTTAATATTTTTTTTAAATTTTTTTTTTTTTTACTTCATTCAGCTGCTTATTCAGCCATTCAGCTAAAAAAATATAACTTAGTCATTCAGCTCGTCCACCTTACCGATTCAACCATTCAGACCAAAACAAACGCACTGACCGATTCAGCCATTCAGATTCAGCTCCATTCAGCTCTAAACAAACATCCCCTAAATCACATACTGAGATTGAAATAGATTTCTGTTTGACACTTGGTGTCTTGTTTTACCAAGTATTTATAAACAATTTATTTATCAAATATAGTCAATTATATCTCCATTATGGTTATACTCCTCAGTCCAAAAATGATCTCTCTTTGAGTTTCTTACACCCAAACTATGAAATTTGTTTAGATAAAGATAATAATTTTTTAATATTAAATTGGCTTAATTAAAGATTGCTACCCTAAACTCTACCATCCCACTTCTGTACCTGACATTTTAATTTTTTCAATTAAGGGATTCATCTCTTAATTTTTTTCAATGTCTATCAATCAGTGATGCCATGTCAAAAATTGGTGATGTGACGCATACAAGTTGGGCAGGGATGCATGTGTGGAAAATAAAAACAAATTTATTGCAATTCAGGAGGATAAAAGTGTACTTCAATAACTATAACTTAATAAAACAATAAAAATTCTATATATCTATCATTTTACCCCAAATCAATCAACGTTTCCATCTCCAATTCAACTAGATCAATCTAAAGTTCAGCCTTCTTCATCCTTCTTCTTGATATAACGAGAGCTTGTGTGGTCATCCACCATCGCTACCGAAAATAGAGCACCCCCAAATTACTAGGTCAACTAGAAATCCCAGTCCAACAGTTCTCAATATCGAGATTCAGAAACTCACAAAATCAAAAAAGATGTCTGGGTTTGAGCCCAAAAAAAATGAAGGTAAAAAATAGAATTAGAGAGAATTATTGGTGGGTTTTCGCTTCACAGCAACGGATCTTGGTAAATTCAACCAAATACTTCACGACAATAATTTGAGAAGGAATGTCTTAGTTAGTTTTCGTTTGAGAAGGAACTTTGATTTTTGGATAACAATTTGGGTTTTTTTTGTAGTTCGCCATCAATGGAAGTAGTGGTGGTGTGCGGTGGCGTAATTGGTGGTGTTAATTGGGTTTGATTTTCTGTTGGAAGTGTTGTGCAGCGTGGTTTGTGTTGTTGTGCGGCAACAGTGGTGGTGGCAGCGTGCAGCTGGGTTTGAGTTTTTTTGTTTTCCTTCCTGCCTTCCTGGGTTTGCTTTGTTATCAACTTACTCATTTGGTCTAATTTGTTTCTTTTAACAATGTTTGTAATTTGTTTTTTTATCTTTTTTTTATTATTATTTTAATTTTGTGTTTTATTTTGATTGTTCTCAATTAAATTTTAGTTTGTTTTTAATATCTTATTTATTTGTATTTTAATTTATTTTTATAAATATATATTTAGTTACAATTTTGCCCTTTTAATTTGTTGTACATCTCTTTTTTTTTAACACATAAGCATTCAACTTTCATCTGTATGTGCCACATCATCAAATTATGATGTGCACCTTCTATTTAATTGAATTGAAATAAATAAGGAGTTAAATACCTTAATTAAAAAAATTGAAATGTCAGGTACCAAAGTGGAATGAGTTGCAGAGTTCAGGATAGCAATATTTAATTAAGCCTATTAAATTTGCTAACCTTATAATTTGTTACTAAAAATTAACTCTTTTACTAGTATCGGTACTTTTTTACAGTTTTGATAATGGCTCACATTTATTACTCATAACTATTTTGATAATTATATAATTCAGTAATCTTGAAAGACACTGTAGGGAAGGGTTATTTTCACAAGTAAAAAAGTAATATTTTTACTTCGTATTCCTTTGAGGAGAACCCAGTAGAAATATCACTTTACTTTTTTAAATTATCAATTCTTCTAGTATCTTTAATCTTATATTTTTGAAGAATATTCTTAAAAGCCTATATTGCCATAGCTCAACCCAATTCCCAGATCCGCCACTGACTGTGACTATTGTTCTACTTCGCATGCCTTTAAATTTTGTTTGGTAAAAGTATACGAGAAATATTGCATGCACAACAGAGAAAATGTTTTGTTATAAGAATTGCAAAGGGAAATTTACTAATGTTTAGATTTTCTTATTCTAAACCAACCAAACCATGCATGAAAATGAACTAGAACTGAAAACCCTCAATTAGTTGAACTGCAAAAAAAATCAACATGGAATTGAACCACAAATACTAGTCCATCCCACAGAATTTATTTACAGGTAAGTGTGGCTCCACCACAGAATTTTACCAAAAGCCTAATGTGTTAACCTTAAAACCATCTTTGCAATCAAAACATATACCCTAGAAAGCTACCAAATGAATTCAGACTCACCTCCTTTGCACGAATAAGCACACATCACTTGCCGGCATTAACCCTGATGATGGGACACGGGGCTGCTGTATCATGGCTGAACAATATTAAGTGAGCCCTTGAAATTTTTTGAAGTGACTCTTGATTAAAAAGTGTAGAACAGTTGAAGTCACAATTACAATTACAAATCATATGCCAGTCTACATCATACCTTTAGAATGTGGCATCATAAATTTTTTACCCTTAGTTCCTGAAGCAAGTAAGAGGCATGCCTGACCTATAGCTGCTCCAACTGCAACTGTATGTATCTGCATATTGAAAATTTATAGTGGTGAATGAGCAATGCAAGTAAGCAGTTAGTTTCTTTTGGGTAAAAGACAGAAGAATAGTTCATTAGAAAGGAGAGAAAATATAAGGGTGACAAATAGGAGGTCCTCTGAATCCCAAAAAACATATAATAAAAACAAAGACCTCCTTGCTGAACTATACACCAATCTCTGCAAATAAAAACCAACAAATGCACTCCTTGAAGCCCATACATAAGAGAGAAGGGAGCCTATTATCCCACAAAAGATTAGAAGATAAAATGTGCTCACTAAAAATTCGAACATTATGACAAAGGTAAGGAAGTCTCAGTTCCCTTACTAGACAAGATATCTTTTTCAGTTCAAGTAGTATTAGAGCCATCTGCCCCAGCCTAGGGTACCAGATTCAATCCTTCATGCTGTGCAAGTGGAGAAGTGGGGCCACCAGTGGACTTTGGGGATCGGATAAGGTATTATATGTGCCCTTACTACACAGGATCTATTCAGTCAAGCTCTCATCCACAAATTTCAAAGAATCGCAAAAATACTCACATCTCCATAGAACCTTGGCAACCTTATGGAACCCAGATCCCATTAATTCTAAACTCCATGAAGTCCTCCACCAATCTAGGACAAATCCCATCTCTCCAAATAACTTGCACCACAACTCCAAGCAATGTGACGATGCAAGAAGGTGCATGAGTGAGTCATTACTCTCCAAACACATTAGCCATATATCCATACACGAGGGTTTAAAGGGTTTGTGCCCTAAATAGGGATTTAAACAAGTCAAACCAAAGCGAACATGGAGTTACTCGGATTCGACTCGAAAAGTAAATTTTTCACTCGAATTCGAATTGTATTTGAAAAACTCTACTCAGATTTGACTCGACTCGAATATTTATTACTTAAATTCGATCTGACTCGGATCAAATTATATTTAAACTACTCGCGAACTTTGAATTCAAATATCCACATAGTAAGTAGCTTTATAATACATATAATTACTAATTGAACTTATTATTTTACTTAGAGATTAGAAAATATATTTACAATTACACTTTACAAATAAAAAAAATACAATTAAATTAATAAAAAATAATAACTATTTATTCTAATTTTATTAAATTGTGCATATATAAGAGAATGTATCGAGTATCTATTCGAATATATATCAATCAAGTATGTATCGAATCATAATCAAAAATTCAAATAGTTTGAAACCTAAACGAGTCGAGTATAACCTAACTAAGATTTTACTCGTATTTTTATTTGAATTATTTTTTGTGCTCAGATTTGGATCATATTATTAACGAATTCGAGTCTCGTTTGTATTTTTTCGAATCGAGCTCAACCTGTTTGATTCGATTTACAACCTTAGCCCTTATATTGATTATTGAGCTTGTTATGATGAATCACAAACCAAATTGTTATGATGAATCACAAACCAAATTAAAGCATTTCCCTTTGGAGTAGTCTTAGTCGTCTAAGATATAAGAGGGAACTGAGACAAATGCATATTGCCAATAAGAGGAGAGAAGACAGAATTGCAGGATAAGGAACTTGAGGACTCCAAACCCAAGCACGCCTATTGGTCGAGGAAAAAGCAAATACGAATCAATGAAAGAGAAGAAAGATCATTGGACATTGTAATTGAGCTTAAGAATAAATTTTTAAAATTAAATAAATAAATAAAAATTGGAAGTGGATAGAACCTCCATTATGTGAGGTTCCTTTATGTGAAGTGTCTTTCTTCCTTTATGTGAGGTTTGATTGATTATTTGTAATAGTGATGATGATTGATAGACAAAATTCATACATTCAATTATCCCTAGTTTTGTCCTTTTAATTATATTAATTTATTAAATTAATATGTTTTATTTTATTTTGTAGGAATTAATATTTTGTTGTAATAAAGTCAAAATCTTGGTGATCAATCAGTATTTAATGCTCATATTCATGGAAGGAAAGATGCAAGAAAAATACTACAACGAAAAGGAATGAGGTGGAACAATATTGGAATTATCATGTTTTTCTTGGAGAATAAGAAAAAGATAATTGTTCCAACTTTTAAAAATAGAAAAGGACTCTTGGGAGATTACCATGTAGAGATTGAAGTCAAGAAGGAAATAAAAGGATAAAAGGGAACAAAAGAGACGAAGTTCAATGAATCTAAAATAGGGAACAAATTTATTTTTTCTATAAATAGATCTCTTGTTTTAGAGAGAGTGTATTACTTTAGGTTAGGAGTATGAGTAATAAATTACTTCTTCATTGTACGCTCGTTGGATGATCGTTAATTAAAGGGAGTTTTCTTATTTTATCTCTATTTCTTCTTCCTTATTTTAGTTAGTTTATTTATTTTCATGTCTAATTAATTTCTTTTATCTAGAATGAAAATGAAATTAAATAATTATTCATGATAATATTTTTCATCTCTTCTATTATTTATGCTTTGATGTTTAATTGATATCGCCTTCATGTTTCGTTATTTAAATATCTTTATTTTATAGTTCTTATGTAATTTTAAATTGATTAGAAGGTTTTGATAAATTATTGTTAAAACATGAGTTTTTCATAATCTATGCTTGCTCAAAAAAGTTTTGATGGGTCATAGTTAATCCTTAAATTTTCATAGTCTATGTTTGCGCACGTTAATTATAAATTACTAAATTAAAGGTAAAGGAGATCAAAACCATAATTAAGTTATAAAAATAGAAGAGATTGAATTACTTGTTATGTTTATTATTTAATGGATTCGGATTCCTAGATTGCTTCCTTGTTATTAGTTAATTTTATTATAATTAATCAGTGATGATGTACTTAATTATGAGATTATATTCTACTCCCCAAGATAGGCTTCAAAAAAAAACCTCCATCCAAAGAAGAAACAAGAGAGGGAACATTTTGAAGAGAAGAAAGATGACAAAGACAGCAAAAGAAACATCACCAGGCCACGTGTCTTCCTAAAACGCTACATGATGTCCTCCCTTTTAAACTGAACTAGTGGGAGGAAAGAGGGATATCCCTAGGAAATGAATTTCTAAGGACTAGCCTAAGTAACATATAAGCTATAGGGATTTGCATCCCACCCGCTCCTGTGAAGGTTGAACTACTTGTAAAGTTGTAATCATCTTACGTAAGAGAGTCAGATTTCCAAGGGAAATGCCATAATCACTTACCCACTTAAGAAAAATTCTTCAACACCAAATTCCCATACCCAAAGACCACCTGGCAAGGGCGACACTAACTTCCAACCCAACAAATGATCCCTCCTCCAATGCCCCATCCCAGTAAACAGAAAATGACCCATAATCCTCTTCAAATCCTAGCCAACCTTACTAGATGAAAAACCGTTGAGGTAAGAAACAAGAATACCAGATAAACAAGATTAAAAGTAAGAAATTAAAAACTCATTCTACGACCGGGATAAAGTATTAAACTCTAAATGGAGTCCCAAGATAAGTCCAGTCAAGGGACTGGATAAAGCATCTTAGTATAGAAGTAAAAGCAGAACGAGAAGAATCATCTATAATAATACATACATGCTACTCTTTGGTAATGTGAACTTGAAGCCTCAAAGTACACTAAAAAAATTGGACACAAACAACACATTCTGAAGATATTGAATCCCATCGTCCAAGAAATGGATAGTTTCATCCACAAACTGAAAGTGAAGATTCCTAAGCTACTCCTTACCCATCGCTTACCCCAAAACCAAACATAAATTAAGGTCCAGGACATAGTTGTTACGACGTCGCCAAAGCGTCCTGTCGATGCTGCTGCACCAAGTCGAGTGGTCGCCTAGCTGCATCAGAGAAAGTTGCGCGGTAAAAGTCGTGATAAGCCATCGGCAACATCAAACAATGAAAGAAGAAGAAGAACGATCTAAGCCTTGATAAGTCATCGATAACATTAGAACAAAGAAAGAAGAAGAAAAATGAAACAAATCTAAGCAGATCTAAATGAAAGAAGAAGAAGTCGCGTTCTGATAGAAGAAGTCGCGAGGTTTTTTCTTATTTGTCTTTGCCGACTGCTTCCCCATTAACGTACGAAGGGAAATAAAACTCTAGTTGGTATCATATAGGAAAAATTTCATTGAAGTCTCCCATAATTTGGTAATCTATTAAGTTCAACCCTTCAATTTTTGTACTTTACAAATTTTATCCTGTTTGTGTATCTATCTTTCAAGTAGATCCCTGTAATTTTTTTATTTAAAAAAACCACGCTGGTGTTGCAAGTTTTTTTAATAGGTGTTGATATAATTGTATTTTTAATGTTACTCAGTAAATATGTTTGGATTTTAATGTATATAAAATTTCATTCTTCAATCTACTTTTAAAGTAAAATAAATAATATATAAATTGTATACCGTAAACGACTTGTCGCCATACGGACACCATGGCAGACGCCTTATCACCACCTAGGCGTCCTGGCGGTCAACTACCGCCGTGCCTCGCTGAATCGTCGTAACAACTATGGTCCAGGAGATGAGCAAAAGCAGAAAGAGAAAAATGAAGGACCAAATAAGGAGGTGGCAATGGGGCCAATGCACCTACCAAAATGTTTGGAATTTCAAGACTCACTCATTTCCACAAAATAAGTCTCATTTACAAAATTTGCAAACTGTAAGAATATATTTTTCTTCCATGTTTTCCCCTAAATAAAACGAGTGTTTAGTTTAGTAGTGAAATTGTGTTCTTAAACTTAGAGGACATTTTATTGATAAAAAGAGGACTTTTTATGCAAATGAGACTTTGTGAAACGGATGGAGTATTTTTCACACTAAATCCATTACATTTACATACAAGTCCTTGAAATTATATATCTTGTCCTTCCCAAACAAACAATCCTAGATCCATCCTTGAGAAAAATCATTGATATTAATACCTGCACTGCTACTACTCTCAGTAAGGTTAACCTGAAGCCTTTAAAGTGCACAAATAATTAATAAACTTGAATGAAGTCTAAGAAATAAATAGCAGCAACAGACTGATAACTCGAACTCTCTCCCTCCCCTTCCTAATCATACGACTTAACACAACTTAGGTATATAAAAAGAAAAAAAGAGGACCTAGGATCCCCATCTCAAACCCTACAAACCTTAGACTAGGATTTAGGCTCCCCATTAGCAATGACACAAAATACGAGGAAGATAGGCACCTAAAAACCAAGATCTCTATTTATTCTCAAGAACTTTCATTTCCAAGGCCTGATCCAAATAACTACTACTCAAATCATTCACATAAACATTTTTTTAGTCCAATTTAAGGACCTCAATATTGTAAACTCTGCTTTTAGTCCCCTTCACAAAGTCGTTGGCTATAAAAGACGCTTCTTAAATCCTTCTCACATTCACAAATGCACTCTGAGATTGTGAAATAATTTTAATAGATTCACACAGGACCCGTGTGAAAACAGTTCAAAATCATTTGTTACTAACCCTGAGACGACATAATAACTTTGTTCAGGGAAATGGATTCTTTCAAGATCCTACCACAAGAGAAAAGGAATAAGAACCTGAAGTGTGAGCGTCATAGTAACATTCACGCAACTATGGCACCCATCTATTAGTGAAGACATCTTTTTCTACTTGCTGACATACTACAGTTTATAAGAGCCCAAGAAACAGAGAATGAATCAACTTTACAAGATTAAGGTGTATAGAATTGGTATGAAAAACATTCCAAGAAATCAACACTAAAAAGATGAAGCTTACCTCGTTCTTTAATTGCATCAGAGCATCATAAATTGCAAAACCCTCTGTTTCCATCCCAACCTGTATGATGAACATTACAAAGTGAGTATATTTAAGGGAAAAAGGTATCATGTTTAATTCTACTGATATGTAAGAATATCAAGCAAAACGACATAAAGATATATCCAAACAATAGAAATGTGATCTGATGCTAGCAATGATAGATACAAGGGAAACAAAAATAGATCTGGGCTGCATCTTGATTGTCAAATAAAAAAGCTATGACTGAAACAAAGATGATAAGAGAGAAGTTTTAGCAATGATATACAGTTCATGAATAAAATAAAACAAGAACAGGTTGAAAGCCAACTGGTTCAGCAAATAATAATAATAATAATTTAAATGAATATATTCTCCCTCTGTCCAAATTTTTGTAACCCTCTTCACTTGGCACAAAGTTTCAGAAAGAAGAGTACTTAACAAGACTTCAATTTTGCTTCCCATTGTAGATGTGATGGGGTCCAAGAGTTCTAACTTGTTACTTTTTTTCTCTTTTTTTCCAACATAAGAGTAATATAGTCAAAGTGCCACTGAGAAATTAATGCATTGATATGTAAAATAAGGTCACTTAATTTGGTACATCCAGAAAAAAATATACTCAAACTGAAATGGAGGTAGTATATAATAAGAAATAGAATAAACCACCAAAGAAAGTTTTCAAACTGCCAACCAGAACAAATCGCATAGAAGGTAGACCTAATAATAACGAGACAGATGAAAAGAAAACGTAGGAGGAGAACAACCAAGTGGTTGGCAATGCCAGAACAAATTTCTTTAGAGACTAAAAATAGTAAGGCATGGCACCCCTTGAATCTTAAAACGTATAACTATCCATAAAGTAGAACTCTTCGCACTTCTCCAATTACAGAAGAGCATTCCTAAAAGATTGAAAATTAACAAATGAATTAGAAACAACACGAATGGCATATATATGTTGCTGAGGTTGTCAGTTTGTTTTAGAATTTAGATAAGTAGGATTTAATAAGACGGACAGTACTTTGGGTCAACATTGACAAAAACTAAAGAACTAAAATATCAAGAAAGCTAGTCATAGTTTATATGCACCTACTGCATTGAAATGCAGTTTAATCAGTTCTAGCCTTCTAGGTTATGTAACTAGAATATATACAGCAGGTACATATAAAATATTGTTTACCATGAAGAGACATGCACATAAATTGACGATAACTCGATAAGCATGCTTGAACCAAGTGTTGAACAAATTTCTCTTGAAATATGATGCTAAAAATAGAAATGATGCAAAAGGTCATGACAAGATATGATGCAAATAGTCATTAAGAGATTGGAATTCTCACCGTTTCACCATCATCTCTAGTAGTTCCAGTAGAATTTATATAAAGATATATAGGCTCTTTGGGATCCATCCATTGCAGATACATCAATTTAGCAATCACAAGCTCTGTTACTGCTGGCACCAACTGATGGAAAATCACTTGTTTATTTAGTACGGATTATATGCTAACGGTATTGAAGAGAATTGGCATTGAGAAACCACAACAACACTAAAGAACTCTATTGATATTTACTTTACCCCGGAAGGCCGGAACTACATCTGCTTGGAAGGCTATATGAAATATAATACCTAAGGAAACATTATATTGTAGGGTGAAAATTCCAGAAAAGCGAATAGAGTGTGCGCGCTTATCGGTTTGAAAATTTAATCAAAATATAAAAAACATTAGTTTAAAGTGAACAGAAGATTTATGAGTAGATTATGCTAAAACAAAAAAGAGCACTCATGATCGGCACATTTTTACTCCATCATTACTAGCAATCATCGGTACTTTGTCATTTGTATACACAAATTTTCTTATACTGCCAGCTCACCACTTACCGGCATGCCAATGTAAACTATCCTGCCATGAAGAAGCAATGAAGGCAAGTCTGGTGGAGGTTTCCAAGGCCTGTGCTCATTGTATGAGACTGATCTTTCCACCTAATTTAAGTAATAAAAAATGTTAGCATTTGATAGTATACATATTTAGCAGAAGGGATTTTCAGAAAATGATTATCTAACATAAAAAGTAAAATCATATAAAAATATATATATAATAAATGATAGTTAAAATGAACGAAACCACAATTATTAAACTTATACACAACATGCATCATGAGATTAATATGAAATAGACCATTGTTATTTAAGGCAAAGGGTACACTGAGATGCAAAGGTTCTCCTAGGCCCTAGGCACAAAGTGTAATGCACTAGTTTTTTTGTTTTGTTTTTTTGTGGGTTATTTTTTGGGGGGCATCGAAGGGAGGTGATATCCTCATATAGTACCATATATATATATATATATATATATATATATGATGTTACATATAACATCGTAACAATAAAGTATGTTATGCTTAAATTGAAAATATATGGCATAAATGCACTCAAATAACAATCATTTTGCAAGATATGTGACAAATTTTTAATAAGTGTCATACCTTTAAGAAGCATACAAATTCTAAATAGTGATCCAACGAAAAATTATTTTTAAAAACCCAATTCAACAAGTTAAAGAGATAAATAACTTGAAGAAGCACACATTCAGAAAAAGTTTTTCGTCCCTAGTATGCAATCCTAAAACTCTCAATATCATCCAACTCATCTTGAAGCTCATCCAAGTAAGGGCTTTTTTTCTTCTTGGCCCGGCAGGGAGTCATTTCTTATTTTCTTGTTTTTATTGACTTAAGGTGTAATCAGCTGCATAAGCTTATATTTTATGGATTTAATAGATCAGATTTGGTGGCCAATCAGCGCTCGCGCCTAAGCCCAAAAGGGTGTGTGGTGTGTGTCATATTGAGATGCTCCTTAAACCAGGAGAGGCCCCAAACTTGTATCTTGCACTTTTAATAACAATGAAATAGGCATAAGCATAAAGTTGCAAATGACGAACAATTAATGCGCCCCGAGAGTATGTAAATATCACACAATACATGAACCTTGGGTATGTGTATTGTGATGGACTATAAAATGAGCTTTTTGACCCACTTATTGGTAGCCAGATAGAATAAGCACAATATAGATCTTCTGGTGAAACAATGTTCTAAAAGGCGTTAGGCGGGAGGCGGCCGAGGGGGGCCTAGCGCCTGGGCGGAGCCTAAGCGGGATTTTTTATTGTAAATTAATTTTAATATTTTATCTTACATTTATCCAAACAAAACAATAATATAAAGCAAAACAATTTATAATAAAGATAATAAATGCATTTGCTTAAAGTTCAAACACATATCCATATTGCTAATGTCAAAGTTCAAACACAAACATGCAATTGTTCAAAATTCAAACATATTTTTAACGTATTAATTTTATTCATAAATAAGATTGCTAATTAAATAATAAAATTTAAAATTTCAAGAAGTTAATTCAATATTAAAACTTAAGAAACTAAACATAAATTTAAGAATTATATTGAATTAAACTAAATATTACAAATGTATCATCATTTATATAATTGAAAGTTGGTACTAGTTCAAAAAAATACAACTATAATAAAATTATCCATTTTGACTTGATATTGTTCACTTCTTGTTGTGATTTGATATGCTATAACATGTATTATGAATATGGTAAATCATTTGAAAAATAAATATATTAAGATCTGGTTTGGGTAGTTATTAAAATAAAAAAAGCCTATTCGCCTAGACCCCGCCTAGACCCCGCCTAGGCCCCACCTAATTTTATGGAGGGATTTTTTTGCCGCCTTAGGCCTAGGTGTGGCGCCAGGGGGGCCTAGCGCCTAGGCGGGAATTTTTAGAACACTGTGGTGAAGTAAGCATGCTATGTAGAACTGATTACCTCCGACCCAATTGTCCTCCGAAACAAATACTAGGACCATTCTCAACCCCATATCTCAAATAATAAAGAACTATATCCTTGGAAGATAAAATTGCATGGGTAACTTAAATCCAAGGCCCAGCTTTCCATCCATTCAGCTATATACTAAACTTGATCCTAGTAACACCATGCAAAAGGGAATGAGATTCCAAAAAAAATCTCCAAAGAACATACCCGCAACAGTAATTCTTACCCCCTTGCTTGAATGATAGACAAACTATTTCTTACTCCAAATAATTCTTCCTCTCATCACCTGCTCCCAACCAAAGTATCCCTCATCAACTTCTTTAAAGAGATAGTAACACTATGTGAAACAAAGATAGGTGATACATAGATATACTATACAGAAAACTTGAATCAAAGTAATCCTATCCCTAAGGAAATATATGCACCTTTCCACCTATCTTACAGTCTTACTGCTCAGCCACACATCATTCGATCGTTGTGACTGAACTCTACCATGGGATAACTTGTCTAGCAGCAAATGTGTTACTATTAGGTGAAATTTATCAAACCTATATTAGTGAGAGTCCAAGTTGATTGGGATTCCAACTCTGCACCTTTAGAGCAGAATTGCTTTTGTACATAACCTGCACTGCCAGCAATGTTGCTAAAGCTCCAATAGCAAAATTGTCATGTGTTTGCACAAAATTCGCTAACAACTATTAAAAAAATAGATGAAGATAATATTATTTCTTAAATAGTTATCACATGCTTCCAATTCATTTTAAATTTCCTTGTCTAGTTATTTAATCTGAATTCAAATATGAAAATATATATACATAAGACAACGTCTCTCAATTACTATTATTTCAGAAATGAACAAGTTTTCATTATCCAAAATGCTACTTCACATACTGATTCATTCTCAATAACATTAAATTAATATATGAAACTGTATCTACTCGTTTAACCAATCCCTAAGAATGCTAAATTACTATTTAGTACTTCCTCTATCCAACATACAGAGTCCCATGTGACTTTTTGAAGTCATTTTTGAAATCCTAAAAATCAAAATTGATGTGAATTTATTCAATTTTAGTTAATACAGTTATAATTATTACAATAAAGTAAAACTCCTACTTATTATAAAAACTTGTTCTTTCAATATTTACATAAATGTGTAATAAATTCGTACATAAACATGTTCATAAATAGATAACACGTAATAAAAGTGTACTTGGGCAGGGGTAGCCATGAGCTGGGGCGACTCAGAGATGTCCAAATACGGTGGCATATCGGAGTTGGCCGGCCGATTAAGGAGCTTCTCCGGTGAAGTTGCAGCAACTGAGGCGAGCTTGGATAGATACGGGTCGTTAGGGTTCACTGGAGGAATTGGAATCTTCGCACTGTTTCGAGTATTAACAGCACAGTAAGGCTTAAAATTGTGGCGTTTTAGGGATTTTGATGAAGATGAGGAACAGCAAGAGATTGAAGACGCCGTCGAAAGCTGCAAACTTGTGGCCATTTCCTCCTACTTCTTCACAGTTTTTGCGTTGAATGAGTTGGATATAGCATTGAATTGAATATCTGGAATTTGGATAGTGTAAATTAGGTGGGTCGTAGGCGAAACCGGGTTGGCCCATTGCGGCGTCGGAGCGAACTGATGCGTGTGTAGGGCTAAGGGCTTTTGGTTATTGGGAAGGGAATAGAATGGACTGGAATAGAATGGGCCGGGAATGGAATGATTATTTTTTATGGAATGACTTAAAAGTGTTTGGTCAATTAAAATGACTATTCCATTTTTTTAGGGGGTATATTCAATTAAGATTTTTAAATACTTTTAAAGACTTTAAAAGTTTGGTTGTATTCAATCAAGACATTTAAAGAGTTTATAAAAGTTTAGTGGTATTTAATTACAACTTTTTTAATGTCTTTAAAAGTTAGGTGGTATTGAATTAAGATTTTTATAAAGTCTATAAAAGTATTTTGGTATTCAAAAAGTCATAGATTTTAAAGATTTCTATCAAATGGTAGATTTTGACAGATTTTAAAAGAAGAACTATAACTATCAACCAATATCCAAAGTCTTGCCTCATCTCTAAAGATTTCTAAAGACTTCCAAATAAACACAAAGGTGGATAAAACTAGTTATTAATTGGACTTTGTCTTTTATTGAGTCAAATTAGTTATTTATTTTATATGAGCTAATAAATATTAATATGTGATGGATAAATAATTTTGTAAAATTTGGGCCATAAAAATAATTAGATTTATTATAATTTTATTATAAGAGAATTAACAAGATATATTAATAAGTAAATAAATAACTAGACCTAATCTGAATTGGTGAGGAAAAAAGCAGCCGTTCGAAAGCTTCAAATAGAAAGAAGAAAGAGATTTGTTCAACAAAGGTGATATAAAATCATAAAACTCTCGTATCAATTGTAAAGATTATGTATTATAATATATGAAAATAGAAAATATATGATGTGTATGTGTATGCTTTTTATTAGTTTTCTGACATTTTAAACTAATGAAATCACTGTTAATTTTTGAGACATCCTCCATATTCGTCTTCAGGTGTCTTTGGTGTATAATAGTGAAATAATGTAATATGTGGTTGTATTCATGTATGACAAATTGACAGAATCGTTATCTTTGCCTTATAAAAAAGAAAAAAACGCACTGCTTTGATATATGTTAGGCGCATAAAAAAAGTCCACACAATCAAACAAAATTAGCAACAATTAAAATGAAAAATTGGGTTGACAGAATCACACAATCACACAATCAACACATATATATATATATATATGTGTGTGTGTGTGTGTGTGTGTGTGTGTGTGTGTGTGTTAGTAAAGCAATCAATAATAAAAAATAATCAATTATTAGTAAAAAGCGTACGCATATACATAAAGTATATATAACTCAATGAAAAGTGAGCTTAATTTTTATATTGCGTCTGAAGTTTCTAAAATTTTATTGGTATCCGAGTATCCAAATGTATCATAAAATAAGTAGAATAATGTGAACGCTTTCAATATATATAAAATCTCATGCTACAATAATATAATGAGATTTACTCTAGTTCATGAAAAAAGAGGGAGATGTTGTATACATGGGCTAATTAACAATTAATATAAGTTGCAATATATATTAGAAGTATACAAAAGTCTATCACAGTCTTGATAAAAAGTTTATAAAAGTCTGTTATTTATTTTATGGAATCTATAAAAGTCATTTTAAAAAAGTCTTTAAAGTCTGTAAAAGTAATTAAAATCCTACAAATTCTACAAAAGTCTTTCGCTTAAAAAAAGTCTTTAAAAATCTTAATTGAATACACCCCCCTTAGTAATTTTCTACCAAATCTGAAAGTTATTTTTCATTCCTTTCTAGATAGGTGGGTTTATTTCATTCCTAGGCCAAACTCTTTTCTCTCTTATTCTTTTCATTATCTATCATCATTTCTTTTCTTTTTCTACTTTTTTTATGCTACTTAATTTTCTTTACAAAAACGTTATATTTATGTTTATTTTGAACTACTTTTTTTGTATTGTTTTCAGACTAATATTTTTTTGACTAGTCAAAGAAATATTTTTATAAAAATATTCATATTCTATTTTTGTAAAAAAAATACGTACTAATTTTTAATTTATTAGTAAAAAACATGTTTGTATTTACAAATATTAAAAAAAACATGTTAATAGTATTAACATTTAGTAATATTAAAAAAAGCATGTTAACAGTATTAAAAGTATTAACGTTTAGTAATATTAAAAGGAAATTATTAAATTCACAATATTTTTTGTTATTTTCACAACAAAAGTGTCGTTGTAGATGTATAGTGACGGTGAAAACCGTCGCTATAGGATCTATAGCGACACTTTTATTATGAAAATAACATTTTATATTGTGGATTTAACAATTTTCATATTAAAAACATGTTAACAGTATTAAAATAAACCATGTTAAAATACATACTATAAATATTACTATTTAGTAATATTTTTATAAAAATATCTTATTAACGTTTTTTGTAATTTTTGTAAATATTGTATTTAGTATTTAATTTTTACTAAATATATACTAAACAATTAATGTTTTTTAAGTATTTACAAAAATATACATAATGTAAAAAAAGTACAAAAATATAATATGAATATTAAAAAACTTACAAGAATGAATATGAATATTTATACTTATTTACATAATACTCTCTCCGTTCTTAAAAATAAAAAAAAAATAAAGTATAATTTTCACACAAATTAAAAAAATAAAAGTAAAAAAAATAAAGAAAAACTTTTAAATTTATACTTAATGACCTCACACGATTATTTTTCATTCATTTTATAAGTTTGTAGTATATAAAAAACGGGAAAAAAATTATTTCACATTCCATTCATAGTGTAATTCATATAAATTTTGATTATTTTATTCCTGAAGTAATGCATGGATAAACCAAACATAAAAATGAGAATGAGTGTAAGACCCCAACTTTTATAAATAAAGATTAATTTTCTATAAATATCATTTTTGAATATTATGGAGTTAATTTGATATAATGTTATAGTTGTGGGTAATATTTATAAATTTTGCAAAGTACGCAAGTTGTTATATAATATTCGATTGGTCGGGGAATATTCGTTTTAACAGGAAATATTCGTACAACGGCACAATCATTGGTGGACCCCACAACGGAATTATTGTCGGATTGAGAAAACGACAAAAATATTTTATTAAAAATAACGGCGGAAGTTTTACCATTTATACTGTTGAACTACTCGGTAGTAAAAGTACAGTAATACGTGTGGTTACATAGTATCACACGGTATTGATTATTAATGCTTATGTGAGAAGTCACTCAGTTTGATTCAATTATTGTCAGTTAATAATATGAATTATTTAGCGATAATAACGTTTTGTTTTATTCGTATTATTAACGTAATAAAGCAGAAACATCTTTTTATATAAAACAGAATACTTTATTAAAGTTATTCTATAAATAGAATATATTATATTTTATTTAAAAGATTTTTCTTTAAATATGGACCGTCAGATTAAAGTAATCAATCTGGACCGTTCATGGATTAGTTACTATGCATTCTATTTTTCTATAAATAGCAGCTCATTCCTTCATTATTTCTTACGAATTCACTGAACTCTAGAGAGAGAAACTATAGAGAGAGAGAAGAAGAGTATTCTACTACTTAACTACTTCCTTATTTCAGCTCTTCTTTAAAACGGTAAGGGGTGTTATTCTTTCTTATTCATGAAGAGAACTGTTGTTATTTCATTATTTATTATTCTGTTGGAATAACCTGTATACGCGGTCTACCCTATACTTGGTGACATTCTTCTGTTATTCTGTTGGAACATCCTGTCTGTGTGTTTTACACCGAACCTGGTTCCGTTTTTATTATTATTCTGTTGGAACATTCTGTCTGTGTGTTTTATACCGGACCTGGTTCCGTCTTATTATTATTCTGTTGGAACATCCTGTCTGTGTATTTTACACCGGACCTAGTTCCATTATTTATTATTCTGTCAGAATATCCTGTCTGTGCGTTTACGCCGGACCTGGTTCCATTATTTATTATTCTGTTGGAATAACCTGTCTGTGCGGTCTATCGCATGCCGGGTGATTTCTTTTGTTATTCCGTTCTTTACTATACTCAGTTGGTTAAGTTTTAACTTCTATACTCCATGAAATTAGTGGAATATCTTTGATAATTGTGGTTCATCCAGTATCTTTTCATGAAAATATTCTTCTAAGCATTCTTAAATTTTACTCCACAAAGCAGTATCATGTTGACAATTTGGACGTTGTTAATTCTTGGATAAATTAATTCTTGAACTTGTTTTATTGAATTCTTATATCATTGTCATCATCCTCATGTTTATAAAATGTTAAAAGTCATATGTGGCCTGTAGTGTATAGATGAACTTGGTATGATTATGACCAGGGATTATTCGGTATAATCATGACCGTAATGTTACAAATGATGAGGTAAAAGTCCTCATTGGCCCGTAGTGCGTTGATGGACAGTTGTTGGCATGATCATGACCATTAATGAATACACGAATATCCTTGGCCGTAGTGCAGGGGTGATTCGATGATGTGGATTATTTTATTAATCTGAGTCCCATCGATCATAGTATTGAAAAACCTTTTAAATCATAAAAGATAGTAGAGTTTATTTTCTACTTGACTCTTTTAATGGATTGCTTGTTACGCTACAGTTAAACTTGATGTCTATTATATTTTATCAGTTTAACATTATCGAAGTCTAATGATAATTTATTCTGCATTATCTTAGTCATAATATTTCTTACTGGGCTAGTTGAGCTCACCCTTTCTTTCACTGTTCTCTTCAGGAAATGAGAACGTAGCTGGGGCAAGTCGGAGAACGGAGTGATGGTCCGAATGATAGTATTAGTTAATAGTCCTCACTATTCTATGTAATAGTGTGTTAATAAATGTAATGAGGACTCCTTTTGAGTATGAATACTCTCTAGAAGATAATATTTGTATTCAAACTCACAGTTTATGTTTTGTCGTATTGTACACGACAGTTGTATTAGTAAGTTGTATTTGTATTCTGTACTATGTATCTGACGACCCAAGATGGGTGATGTATACCTAATTTTGGGGGCGTCACAGTTGGTATCAGAGCTTAGGGATATGATCTTTGGCTAAGATTTGAGAATAGAACTAGGAGGGGAGAGACGGGGAATTCCTTCGCTAGTATGATAGTATGACCTACCTAAGTTTATTTGCATGGTATTTAATTGGTCGGTCATAATATAAAGATAATATATGACATATCAATTGTAAGACCCCAACTTATTAATGAATAAAATCAAATTTTCTCTAAATATTATTGTGAATAATAAGGGGTTAATTTGATATAATACTTTGGTTATGGGTGAAATGTGCAAATTTTGCAAAATAAGCAAGTGGTTATAAAATATTTATTTTTGGTCGGTGAATATTCGGTTGGTCGTGGAATATTCTTGCTGTCGGGGAATATTCGTACGACGACGCAGCCTTGTGTGGGCCCCATAACGGAAAGCGATTGGATGAAGAAAACGACAAGTATAAGTTGTTTATAAATAACGGCGTAGTTGTTACCGTTAATACTGTTGGAATACCCGGTGGTTAAAATACAGTAGCACACGGTATTGCACCAATTATTGATTCTTACGTAAGAAGGCACTACTCAATAATTGTTACAGTAGTTATTATTCAATATTTTATTTTATTGATTCAATAATTGCTGCGTTGATATTTTATATTATTGTTGTTTCAATAATTGTTGCTGCACAGTATTTTCATTTATCAGATCAATAATTCATATTATTTGAATAATATTATTAGATAACATTATTGGCAATGTCTAGAAAGTTCTGTCTAAGGAGAGGTTTGGTCATCTAATTGCGCGCCAGTAAGGAGAAATCCTTATTGGAAAGCCCCCTCTTTCCTGGGAACGGCCTGGTTGTCATAAATGTGATTCTGTAATATTATTTGTGAATAATTAATTATTGATTCATATGATAAGGAAATATTTATTTTATGTGGATATAAATGAGGGATATATTTTTGTGGTTAAAAATGAAGGAGTTAATGTTGAGATTTTTGTCAGTATTTTTGTCGGAATGGAGGTATTAAAAATCAGGATTTTTGAGATAGTTTGCGGGGGTTATAATTTTTAATCCGACCGTTGGATCGTGGTAATTTTTGGATATGTTATACATATATAAGTTGAGTATATGTCCACAAATTTTGAACCGTTAAAAATGAACGTATGATTTATTACGAATTTTACAAGATGACTGGTTCAGAAATTGTTGAATTTTCGGAGTTTATCATTTTGGTGGAAAATTCTAGAATTGGTGGGCCCCACTTGTGGTTGGTGAAGAAATGTGCTGAATTATATTTCAAATGTGGTGGGTGGGAATAGTAGCAGGTAAAGCCATCAGGTTGCAGGTCAAACCTACCAAAATTTTCCTATAAATAGAGGGCTAAGTTAGAATTGAAAATCACACCAGAAACAAGTTTTCTCTCTTTCTCTCTCTAGATTATTGAGTGTATTTTGTGAGTATTTAGATACTTTGAGAGTTTCTATTCATCAGAGCAAGTTTCTTTCAGCCTTATACCGGTATTCCGACCAGAAGTACTGATATTTTGAGGTAAGGGATATTATTTTCTTCTTAATGATATTATTTTCTTCAATATCATTATGCTGAAATATTGATATGAGTTTTTATCAAATTTGGAACTTTTTGTGTCGGGAGTTACTATTCACGTATTCGGCACTATTCACGTATACGGTACTATTCACGAATACGGCACTATTCACCGAAAAATAAAATTTTTTCTTTTTGTCCAAGATGTCTATTATGGTTACTATCTTTGATTGTATCCATGTTTTGATCTTTATTTTTGAATTCTGCTTCACAATTGATTATTATGAAGTATTATTGATCTTGGATAAACTGTTATACGAATCCCTACTATTTGTCCTTCTGTCTCATTGGATTCGTTCTCTTTAAGATATTTTTCATCATCCTCAGTCCTAAATGATGATATTACTGAATATCTTTGGCCTGTAGTGCAAAGATGTATAATTACTTGATGAATATCTTTGGCCTGTAGTGCAAAGATGAACAGGTGTTGAGATGAACATGACCGACTGATGATACAAATGAATATCTTTGGCCTGTAGTGCAAAGATGAATATTTGGTTAAAGATGATTATTAATTGATGTTACAGGGATAAAATATTGATGATGGACTTTTAAATCTTAGAAGATAGTAGAATTCTTTCTCTACTTAACTCTTCTAATGGTTTGCTGTTTCCGCTGCAGTTGTTGATCTAAAACTTGTTGTCGATTATATTTTATCAGATTTTTCCCTGTTGAAGACTAACGATAATTTGTTGTATATTATCTTAGTCATAATATTCTTTACTGGGCTAGTTGAGCTCACCCTTTTCTTTTTTGTTCCATTTTTCTTCTCAGGAGGTGAGAACATAGCAGGATCTAGTCGGGGTATGGAGTGATGGTTCTAGAAAGATGTATTAGCAGTCCTCACTATTTCTATAAAATAGTGTTTGAATAATTGTAATGAGGATTTATTTGGGTGTGGATATTGTCTAGAAGACAATATTTGTATTTAAACTCACAGTATGTGTTGTCGTATTTTGCACGACAATTGTATTATTGAAGTTGTAGTTTGCTTTCTGTACCATGTATTTGGCGACTCAGAATGGGTGTTGTATACCTATTCTGGGGGCGTCACAGTTGGTATCAGAGCTTAGGGATATGATCCCTGGCTGAGATGTGAGACAAGAACTAGGAGGGGAGAGACGGGGAATTTCTTCGCTAGTATGACCTGACTAAGTTTATTTGGTGTTTATTTGGTCGGTCAGAGTATAGGGATAATATATGACATGACTATTAACCCTTGTTTTATGGCAGTATTTAAGAATGGCAGCTGAGAACGTTAATAATGGAGTAAATCAGACCGTGGAGACACCTTTGATCACTACCCAGGGGAACGTGCAACAGGAAGGCAATATTCCTCCTGTAAACAACGTTACCGAGCAAACGATGAATGATGGAATGTTTAGGAGCTTTTTGCAGTTCATGCAAAATCAGACGAGGGAGACTCGTGTGCAGAATACGGGTGGAAATGATAACAACGCGCGGTTTGTCACAGCTAAGCAGTTCAAAGAATTGGGACCACCAGAATTTAAGGGAAAGCCGGATCCGATCATGGCGGAAACGTGGGTCAAGCAAATTACCAAGATATTTGATGTCTTGGGATGCACGGAGGAACAGAAGGTTCCATTCGCCACATTTATGTTCCGCGGTGAGGCAGACTACTGGTGGGAGTCTGTGAAGCGTACCCAGCCTGACGCACTCAACATGTCCTGGGAAACATTTCAAAAACTGTTCAATGACAAGTACTTTCCTGAAAGTATTCGTCATATGAAGGAGGTTGAGTTTATTAGACTGGAACAAAACAACATGACGGTGTCCCAGTACGAGGCGAAGTTTGCAGAGTTATCCAGGTTTGCACCTCATTTGGTCGAAAATGAGGAACGAATGACAAGGATGTTTCTGAGAGGTCTAAAACCCGAGATTCGGCAATATCTTATCTCTCATAAATTTTTTTTATATTCAGATGTTGTAAACAGGGCTCAATTATTAGAGCGAGATAATGAGTATGTGCAACCGAGGGACCACAACCAGGGTCATACCGGTGGCGGCAGTCATCGAAGCAATGAAAACCAGCAGGGAGGAAAACATTCGGACAAAAGCGGTAACCACTCTGGTGGTAATCGTGGTCGTGATAATAGAAGGAGCGAGTCGGGAGGAGATTTCAAGAAGAGAAGGTACAACAATGATAACGTGAAGACGTCAGCACAAACATCAACTGTTTCTAGGGGAGGAGAACGACCACCGGTCGTATGTTACAAATGTGGGAAAGAGGGACATATCAGCCCAAACTGCCCACAACAATCCAAGGTATGTTATAACTGTGGAAAGGAAGGTCATATAGCTCGAGAGTGTTCTGTAGCAAAACCAAGTTCAGCGGGGATGGTGACTCCAAAAGTTATCCCGGATAAGTCGAAATCAGCGGTTCCTGGAAGGGCGTTTGTCGTTACTGGCCAAAACGCGAGAAACCCGAACGAGGTGATCACGGGTAAGCTAATCTTGAATTCTTGCGAAGTTTATACTTTACTAGATACCGGTTCTACCCATTCTTTTATCTCTCCTGCTTGTGCTCAACGTTTAAACTTGACTCCGGAGAAATTGGACTTTAACTTATCTGTTGAAACTCCGTTGGGTGAAACCTTCGTTACATCTACAGTTTATAAATCTTGCATGATCCAAGTTGGCACTATCACATTACCTGTTGATCTTATCTCTTTAAAGATACTTGCTTTTGATGTGATTTTAGGAATTGATTGGTTAACCACTCATCATGCTAAAATTGATTGTTTTCGTAAGGTTGTTAGTTTTCATATTCCTAACCAACCTGTCATACGAATTCAAACTACTAAACCACTAAAATCAGTCACTGTCATATCAAGCCACAAAGCTATTCGTTTATTGAAAAACGGATGTCAAGCTTTCTTAGCCCATGTTATGGATTTGAACAAAGACAAGTCAGATTTGAATAATATTTCTATTGTTAGAGAATTTTCTGATGTATTTCCTGAAGAACTTTCCGGTCTACCCCCGGAACGAGAAATTGAATTCTTTATTGACCTTGAACCCGGTACAAAGCCCATTTCTAAAACCCCATATCGAATGGCTCCTATTGAACTTCAGGAGTTAAAAGTCCAACTACAGGAGTTGTTGGACATCGGTTTTATTCGTCCTAGTACGTCTCCTTGGGGTGCTCCTGTTTTATTCGTAAAGAAGAAAGACGGGAGTATGCGACTTTGTATTGACTATCGAGAATTGAACCATGTCACCATCAAGAATAGGTATCCGCTACCTCGCATTGATGACCTGTTTGACCAGTTGCAAGGAGCACAATTCTTTTCAAAGATCGATCTTCGTTCTGGATATCATCAGCTGAAGATTAAAACTGAGGATATTCCAAAGACTGCCTTCAGAACTCGGTACGGGCATTATGAATTCTTAGTAATGTCTTTTGGATTGACTAATGCTCCTGCTGCCTTCATGGATATGATGAACCGTGTATTCAAAGAATATTTGGATCAGTTCGTTGTTGTCTTTATTGATGACATCCTCATCTATTCCAAAAGCCGTGAAGATCATGAGCGCCATTTGAAGCTGGTACTGCAAAGGCTTCGTGAAAACAAGCTATATGCCAAACTGAAGAAATGCGAGTTCTGGCTTGAGGAAGTAGCATTCCTTGGGCACGTGGTGTCAAAACATGGAGTATCTGTCGACCCGGCGAAGATTGAAGCCATACAAAGTTGGGAGCAACCGAAGTCGGTAACCGAAGTACGTAGCTTTCTGGGCTTAGCTGGTTATTATCGGAGATTTGTGGAAGGATTTTCTCGAATCGCTACTCCGTTAACTCAGCTGACTCGGAAAGATACAAAATTCGTATGGAGTGAGGAATGCGAGAAGAGTTTCCAAGAACTCAAGAGGAGACTCATTTCGGCACCTGTTTTGACAATACCATCTGGTTCGGATGGATTTGTTATCTACAGCGATGCTTCAGGCAAAGGGTTAGGATGTGTTCTCATGCAACATGGGAAAGTCATAGCCTATGCCTCACGACAACTCAAAGAATATGAGAGGAATTATCCTACTCATGATTTGGAGTTGGCAGCAGTCGTTTTTGCGTTGAAGATCTGGAGACACTACCTGTATGGGGAGAAAGTGGAGATCTATACAGATCATAAAAGCCTCAAATATTTCTTCACCCAAAAGGAACTCAACATGCGGCAACGACGTTGGCTTGAGCTGTTGAAAGATTACGATCATACCATCCAATACCATCCTGGAAAAGCAAACGTAGTAGCTGACGCATTGAGTAGAAGATCATATGCGGGTACGAGTGCAATGTTTTTAACACAAAGGCCCATTTTGTATGACTTGCAAAGGATGGAGATAGAGATGAAGGCTCCAAGTACCCACATGATGATATCAAATATACGAGTAGAACCGACTTTAATCGATAAAGTTAAAGCTGCTCAAGCTACGGATATAGAGCTGATGCGTATGAAGAAGAAAGTGCAAGAAGGTGCTATTCCAGAAGCAAGAATCGATGAAGAAGGAATACTTCGAGTCAACTCCAGACTTTGTGTTCCTAACGATTTTGACTTGAAGCATAGAATAATGATGGAGGCACACAACACACCGTTTGCAATCCATCCTGGGAGTACCAAAATGTATCACGATCTTCGACATACATTTTGGTGGAGCAATATGAAAAGAGAGATCGCGGAGTTTATCTCGAGATGTTTAACTTGTCAACGTGTAAAAGCGGAGCATCAAGTACCAAAGGGTCCATTGCAACCACTTGAGATTCCGAAATGGAAGTGGGAACACATTACTATGGATTTTGTTACAGGTCTTCCCAAGGTTTCTCAAGGCATAGATGCGATTTGGGTTATTGTTGATAGATTAACCAAGTCCGCTCATTTCTTGCCGATACGTGAGACTTATTCCCTTGAACGTCTTGCTAGTATGTACGTGAACGAGATTGTGAGATTGCATGGCATGCCAGTATCCATAGTTTCGGATCGTGACCCAAGATTCACTTCACGATTTTGGGTTAGCTTGCAGAAAGCTATGGGCACGGATTTACGATTCAGTTCAGCATACCATCCTCAAACGGACGGACAATCAGAGAGGACTATTCAAACTCTTGAAGATCTATTAAGACTTTGTGTCTTAGATCTCAAAGGGAGTTGGGATAAGTACCTACCATTGGTGGAATTCTCCTACAACAACAGTTATCAGGCGAGCATAGGTATGGCTCCATTTGAGGCGTTGTATGGAAGAAAATGTCGTTCTCCAGTATGCTGGGACGAGGTGGGTGAAGCAACATTGTTGGGACCAGAATTGGTACGCATTACTACAGAGAAGATCCAAACGATTCGACAACGTATACAAACGGCACAGGATCGACAAAAGAGTTATGCGGATCTTCATCGGAAGGACGTGGAATTTAATATTGGGGATCATGTATTGTTACGTGTTGCACCATGGAAGGGAGTTACAAGATTTGGGAAGAGAGGAAAGCTCAATCCAAGATTTGTTGGTCCATTTGAGATTCTTGAGCGAATAGAAAATGTGGCATATAGACTCGCATTACCTCCAAGCATGTCTCGTGTTCATAATATTTTTCACATATCTATGCTTCGTAAATATGTTAAAGACCCGAACCACATTATTGAGTTAGAACCAGACGAGATAGCTGAAGATTTAACGTACGAGGAGGTACCTGTTAAGATCTTGGATAGGAAAGAGCATGTCCTACGCACGAAGGTTATACCACAAGTTAAGGTTTTGTGGAGAAACCATGCTATTGAAGAAATGACCTGGGAGTTGGAATCAGAAATGAAAGCGAGGTATCCTCACCTTTTTGAAACATCAGGTACGTACGTCAATTTCGAGGACGAAATTTCATAAGGAGGGGAGGTTGTAAGACCCCAACTTATTAATGAATAAAATCAAATTTTCTCTAAATATTATTGTGAATAATAAGGGGTTAATTTGATATAATACTTTGGTTATGGGTGAAATGTGCAAATTTTGCAAAATAAGCAAGTGGTTATAAAATATTTATTTTTGGTCGGTGAATATTCGGTTGGTCGTGGAATATTCTTGCTGTCGGGGAATATTCGTACGACGACGCAGCCTTGTGTGGGCCCCATAACGGAAAGCGATTGGATGAAGAAAACGACAAGTATAAGTTGTTTATAAATAACGGCGTAGTTGTTACCGTTAATACTGTTGGAATACCCGGTGGTTAAAATACAGTAGCACACGGTATTGCACCAATTATTGATTCTTACGTAAGAAGGCACTACTCAATAATTGTTACAGTAGTTATTATTCAATATTTTATTTTATTGATTCAATAATTGCTGCGTTGATATTTTATATTATTGTTGTTTCAATAATTGTTGCTGCACAGTATTTTCATTTATCAGATCAATAATTCATATTATTTGAATAATATTATTAGATAACATTATTGGCAATGTCTAGAAAGTTCTGTCTAAGGAGAGGTTTGGTCATCTAATTGCGCGCCAGTAAGGAGAAATCCTTATTGGAAAGCCCCCTCTTTCCTGGGAACGGCCTGGTTGTCATAAATGTGATTCTGTAATATTATTTGTGAATAATTAATTATTGATTCATATGATAAGGAAATATTTATTTTATGTGGATATAAATGAGGGATATATTTTTGTGGTTAAAAATGAAGGAGTTAATGTTGAGGTTTTTGTCAGTATTTTTGTCGGAATGGAGGTATTAAAAATCAGGGTTTTTGAGATAGTTTGCGGGGGTTATAATTTTTAATCCGACCGTTGGATCGTGGTAATTTTTGGATATGTTATACATATATAAGTTGAGTATATGTCCACAAATTTTGAACCGTTAAAAATGAACGTATGATTTATTACGAATTTTACAAGATGACTGGTTCAGAAATTGTTGAATTTTCGGAGTTTATCATTTTGGTGAAAAATTCTAGAATTGGTGGGCCCCACTTGTGGTTGGTGAAGAAATGTGCTGAATTATATTTCAAATGTGGTGGGTGGGAATAGTAGCAGGTAAAGCCATCAGGTTGCAGGTCAAACCTACCAAAATTTTCCTATAAATAGAGGGCTAAGTTAGAATTGAAAATCACACCAGAAACAAGTTTTCTCTCTTTCTCTCTCTAGATTATTGAGTGTATTTTGTGAGTATTTAGATACTTTGAGAGTTTCTATTCATCAGAGCAAGTTTCTTTCAGCCTTATACCGGTATTCCGACCAGAAGTACTGATATTTTGAGGTAAGGGATATTATTTTCTTCTTAATGATATTATTTTCTTCAATATCATTATGCTGAAATATTGATATGAGTTTTTATCAAATTTGGAACTTTTTGTGTCGGGGGTTACTATTCACGTATACGGCACTATTCACGTATACGACACTATTCACGAATACGGCACTATTCACCGAAAAATAAAATTTTCCCTTTTTGTCCAAGATGTCTATTATGGTTACTATCTTTGATTGTATCCATGTTTTGATCTTTATTTTTGAATTCTGCTTCACAATTGATTATTATGAAGTATTATTGATCTTGGATAAACTGTTATACGAATCCCTACTATTTGTCCTTCTGTCTCATTGGATTCGTTCTCTTTAAGATATTTTTCATCATCCTCAGTCCTAAATGATGATATTACTGAATATCTTTGGCCTGTAGTGCAAAGATGTATAATTACTTGATGAATATCTTTGGCCTGTAGTGCAAAGATGAACAGGTGTTGAGATGAACATGACCGACTGATGATACAAATGAATATCTTTGGCCTGTAGTGCAAAGATGAATATTTGGTTAAAGATGATTATTAATTGATGTTACAGGGATAAAATATTGATGATGGACTTTTAAATCTTAGAAGATAGTAGAATTCTTTCTCTACTTGACTCTTCTAATGGTTTGCTGTTTCCGCTGCAGTTGTTGATCTAAAACTTGTTGTCGATTATATTTTATCAGATTTTTCCCTGTTGAAGACTAACGATAATTTGTTGTATATTATCTTAGTCATAATATTCTTTACTGGGCTAGTTGAGCTCACCCTTTTCCTTTTTGTTCCATTTTTCTTCTCAGGAGGTGAGAACATAGCAGGATCTAGTCGGGGTATGGAGTGATGGTTCTAGAAAGATGTATTAGCAGTCCTCACTATTTCTGTAAAATAGTGTTTGAATAATTGTAATGAGGATTTATTTGAGTGTGGATATTGTCTAGAAGACAATATTTGTATTTAAACTCACAGTATGTGTTGTCGTATTTTGCACGACAATTGTATTATTGAAGTTGTAGTTTGCTTTCTGTACCATGTATTTGGCGACTCAGAATGGGTGTTGTATACCTATTCTGGGGGCGTCACATCAATTAACTTTTATTTTGTGGCAGTATCTAAAAATGGCATCTGAGAATGTTGAGAATAGCAATAGAGCACAGGCGACTGTTGATTCACCACATATCAATAATCAGGATAATGTGCATCAGGAAGGTGACAATCCTCATGCAAACAACAGCACTGACCAGATGATGAATGATGGAATGTTCAGAAACTTTATGCAGTTCATGCAACAGCAGGCGAGAGCGGCTCCTATCCAAAATATAGGTGGAAACACTGAAAACTCTCGGACGATCACCGCTAAACAGTTTAAGGAGCTGGGACCACCAGAGTTTAAGGGAGAGCCAAAACAACTTATAGCGAAAACATGGATAACCAATATATTTGAAGTCTTGGGATGCTCCGAGGAGCAAAAGGTTCCCTTTGCCGCCTTTATGTTGCGAGGAGAGGCAGATTACTGGTGGGAATCAATTAAGCGTACTCAACCTGCCGCACTGAAGATGTCTTGGGAGAAGTTCCAAGAGCTGTTCAATGACAAATACTTTCCCGAAAGTGTTCGTCACATGAAGGAGGTTGAGTTCATCAAATTGGAGCAGAATAATATGACCGTGTCGCAGTATGAGGCTAAATTTGCTGAGTTATCCCGGTTTGCGTCCCACTTGGTGGATAATGAAGAGCGAATGACGCGAATATTTTTGCGAGGTTTGAAACCTGAGATACGTCAACATCTTATTTCTCATAAACTGTGTTTGTATTCAGATGTTGTGAATAGGGCTCAGTTAGTGGAGCGCGATAACGAGTCAACGCAACCAAAAGAGAGCAGTCGGCAAAATGATAATACCAGTGAGAACAGTCATCGAAGCGGTGACAACAAGCGTGGAGGGAATCAACAGGCCAGAAATGGTAACCACTTCGGTGGTAATCAGGGCCAAAACAATAAGAATGGTCATTTCAAGAAGAGGAGATTCAACAATGATGGAAAGACGTCAGCACCAGCACCCGTTGTTAAGGAAGGAGAACGACCACCTATCATATGTTTCAAATGCGGAGGGGAGGGGCACATCAGTCCAAACTGCGCGATGCCATCTAAAGCATGTTATAATTGTGGAAGAGAAGGTCATTTATGTGACGCCCCCAGAATAGGTATACAACACCTATTCTGAGTCGCCAAATACATGGTACAGAAAGCAAACTACAACTTCAATAATACAATTGTCGTGCAAAATACGACAACACATACTGTGAGTTTAAATACAAATATTGTCTTCTAGACAATATCCACACCCAAATAAATCCTCATTACAATTATTCAAACACTATTTTACAGAAATAGTGAGGACTGCTAATACATCTTTCTAGAACCATCACTCCATACCCCGACTAGATCCTGCTATGTTCTCACCTCCTGAGAAGAAAAATGGAACAAAAAGGAAAAGGGTGAGCTCAACTAGCCCAGTAAAGAATATTATGACTAAGATAATATA
This sequence comes from Panax notoginseng, assembly GCA_016801055.1. Taxonomy (NCBI): domain Eukaryota; kingdom Viridiplantae; phylum Streptophyta; class Magnoliopsida; order Apiales; family Araliaceae; genus Panax; species Panax notoginseng. The sequence continues at coordinate 40,516,980 of CM029014.1, read as the reverse complement.
CAACAAATTATCGTTAGTCTTCAACAGGGAAAAATCTGATAAAATATAATCGACAACAAGTTTTAGATCAACAACTGCAGCGGAAACAGCAAACCATTAGAAGAGTCAAGTAGAGAAAGAATTCTACTATCTTCTAAGATTTAAAAGTCCATCATCAATATTTTATCCCTGTAACATCAATTAATAATCATCTTTAACCAAATATTCATCTTTGCACTACAGGCCAAAGATATTCATTTGTATCATCAGTCGGTCATGTTCATCTCAACACTTGTTCATCTTTGCACTACAGGCCAAAGATATTCATCAAGTAATTATACATCTTTGCACTACAGGCCAAAGATATTCAGTAATATCATCATTTAGGACTGAGGATGATGAAAAATATCTTAATGAGAACGAATCCAATGAGACAGAAGGACAAATAGTAGGGATTCGTATAACAGTTTATCCAAGATCAATAATACTTCATAATAATCAATTGTGAAGCAGAATTCAAAAATAAAGATCAAAACATGGATACAATCAAAGATAGTAACCATAATAGACATCTTGGACAAAAAGGGAAAATTTTATTTTTCGGTGAATAGTGCCGTATTCGTGAATAGTGCCGTATACGTGAATAGTGCCATATACGTGAATAGTAACCCCCGACACAAAAAGTTCTAAATTTGATAAAAACTCATATCAATATTTCAGCATAATGATATTGAAGAAAATAATATCATTAAGAAGAAAATAATATCCCTTACCTCAAAATATCAGTACTTCTGGTCGGAATACCGGTATAAGGCTGAAAGAAACTTGCTCTGATGAATAGAAACTCTCAAAGTATCTAAATACTCACAAAATACACTCAATAATCTAGAGAGAGAAAGAGAGAAAACTTGTTTCTGGTGTGATTTTCAATTCTAACTTAGCCCTCTATTTATAGGAAAATTTTGGTAGGTTTGACCTGCAACCTGATGGCTTTACCTGCTACTATTCCCACCCACCACATTTGAAATATAATTCAGCACATTTCTTCACCAACCACAAGTGGGGCCCACCAATTCTAGAATTTTCCACCAAAATGATAAACTCCGAAAATTCAACAATTTCTGAACCAGTCATCTTGTAAAATTCGTAATAAATCATACGTTCATTTTTAACGGTTCAAAATTTGTGGACATATACTCAACTTATATATGTATAACATATCCAAAAATTACCACGATCCAACGGTCGGATTAAAAATTATAACCCCCGCAAACTATCTCAAAAACCCTGATTTTTAATACCTCCATTCCGACAAAAATACTGACAAAAACCTCAACATTAACTCCTTCATTTTTAACCACAAAAATATATCCCTCATTTATATCCACATAAAATAAATATTTCCTTATCATATGAATCAATAATTAATTATTCACAAATAATATTACAGAATCACATTTATGACAACCAGGCCGTTCCCAGGAAAGAGGGGGCTTTCCAATAAGGATTTCTCCTTACTGGCGCGCAATTAGATGACCAAACCTCTCCTTAGACAGAACTTTCTAGACATTGCCAATAATGTTATCTAATAATATTATTCAAATAATATGAATTATTGATCTGATAAATGAAAATACTGTGCAGCAACAATTATTGAAACAACAATAATATAAAATATCAACGCAGCAATTATTGAATCAATAAAATAAAATATTGAATAATAACTACTGTAACAATTATTGAGTAGTGCCTTCTTACGTAAGAATCAATAATTGGTGCAATACCGTGTGCTACTGTATTTTAACCACCGGGTATTCCAACAGTATTAACGGTAACAACTACGCCGTTATTTATAAACAACTTATACTTGTCGTTTTCTTCATCCAATCGCTTTCCGTTATGGGGCCCACACAAGGCTGCGTCGTCGTACGAATATTCCCCGACAGCAAGAATATTCCACGACCAACCGAATATTCACCGACCAAAAATAAATATTTTATAACCACTTGCTTATTTTGCAAAATTTGCACATTTCACCCATAACCAAAGTATTATATCAAATTAACCCCTTATTATTCACAATAATATTTAGAGAAAATTTGATTTTATTCATTAATAAGTTGGGGTCTTACAACCTCCCCTCCTTATGAAATTTCGTCCTCGAAATTGACGTACGTACCTGATGTTTCAAAAAGGTGAGGATACCTCGCTTTCATTTCTGATTCCAACTCCCAGGTCATTTCTTCAATAGCATGGTTTCTCCACAAAACCTTAACTTGTGGTATAACCTTCGTGCGTAGGACATGCTCTTTCCTATCCAAGATCTTAACAGGTACCTCCTCGTACGTTAAATCTTCAGCTATCTCGTCTGGTTCTAACTCAATAATGTGGTTCGGGTCTTTAACATATTTACGAAGCATAGATATGTGAAAAACATTATGAACACGAGACATGCTTGGAGGTAATGCGAGTCTATATGCCACATTTCCTATTCGCTCAAGAATCTCAAATGGACCAACAAATCTTGGATTGAGCTTTCCTCTCTTCCCAAATCTTGTAACTCCCTTCCATGGTGCAACACGTAACAATACATGATCCCCAATATTAAATTCCACGTCCTTCCGATGAAGATCCGCATAACTCTTTTGTCGATCCTGTGCCGTTTGTATACGTTGTCGAATCGTTTGGATCTTCTCTGTAGTAATGCGTACCAATTCTGGTCCCAACAATGTTGCTTCACCCACCTCGTCCCAGCATACTGGAGAACGACATTTTCTTCCATACAACGCCTCAAATGGAGCCATACCTATGCTCGCCTGATAACTGTTGTTGTAGGAGAATTCCACCAATGGTAGGTACTTATCCCAACTCCCTTTGAGATCTAAGACACAAAGTCTTAATAGATCTTCAAGAGTTTGAATAGTCCTCTCTGATTGTCCGTCCGTTTGAGGATGGTATGCTGAACTGAATCGTAAATCCGTGCCCATAGCTTTCTGCAAGCTAACCCAAAATCGTGAAGTGAATCTTGGGTCACGATCCGAAACTATGGATACTGGCATGCCATGCAATCTCACAATCTCGTTCACGTACATACTAGCAAGACGTTCAAGGGAATAAGTCTCACGTATCGGCAAGAAATGAGCGGACTTGGTTAATCTATCAACAATAACCCAAATCGCATCTATGCCTTGAGAAACCTTGGGAAGACCTGTAACAAAATCCATAGTAATGTGTTCCCACTTCCATTTCGGAATCTCAAGTGGTTGCAATGGACCCTTTGGTACTTGATGCTCCGCTTTTACACGTTGACAAGTTAAACATCTCGAGATAAACTCCGCGATCTCTCTTTTCATATTGCTCCACCAAAATGTATGTCGAAGATCGTGATACATTTTGGTACTCCCAGGATGGATTGCAAACGGTGTGTTGTGTGCCTCCATCATTATTCTATGCTTCAAGTCAAAATCGTTAGGAACACAAAGTCTGGAGTTGACTCGAAGTATTCCTTCTTCATCGATTCTTGCTTCTGGAATAGCACCTTCTTGCACTTTCTTCTTCATACGCATCAGCTCTATATCCGTAGCTTGAGCAGCTTTAACTTTATCGATTAAAGTCGGTTCTACTCGTATATTTGATATCATCATGTGGGTACTTGGAGCCTTCATCTCTATCTCCATCCTTTGCAAGTCATACAAAATGGGCCTTTGTGTTAAAAACATTGCACTCGTACCCGCATATGATCTTCTACTCAATGCGTCAGCTACTACGTTTGCTTTTCCAGGATGGTATTGGATGGTATGATCGTAATCTTTCAACAGCTCAAGCCAACGTCGTTGCCGCATGTTGAGTTCCTTTTGGGTGAAGAAATATTTGAGGCTTTTATGATCTGTATAGATCTCCACTTTCTCCCCATACAGGTAGTGTCTCCAGATCTTCAACGCAAAAACGACTGCTGCCAACTCCAAATCATGAGTAGGATAATTCCTCTCATATTCTTTGAGTTGTCGTGAGGCATAGGCTATGACTTTCCCATGTTGCATGAGAACACATCCTAACCCTTTGCCTGAAGCATCGCTGTAGATAACAAATCCATCCGAACCAGATGGTATTGTCAAAACAGGTGCCGAAATGAGTCTCCTCTTGAGTTCTTGGAAACTCTTCTCGCATTCCTCACTCCATACGAATTTTGTATCTTTCCGAGTCAGCTGAGTTAACGGAGTAGCGATTCGAGAAAATCCTTCCACAAATCTCCGATAATAACCAGCTAAGCCCAGAAAGCTACGTACTTCGGTTACCGACTTCGGTTGCTCCCAACTTTGTATGGCTTCAATCTTCGCCGGGTCGACAGATACTCCATGTTTTGACACCACGTGCCCAAGGAATGCTACTTCCTCAAGCCAGAACTCGCATTTCTTCAGTTTGGCATATAGCTTGTTTTCACGAAGCCTTTGCAGTACCAGCTTCAAATGGCGCTCATGATCTTCACGGCTTTTGGAATAGATGAGGATGTCATCAATAAAGACAACAACGAACTGATCCAAATATTCTTTGAATACACGGTTCATCATATCCATGAAGGCAGCAGGAGCATTAGTCAATCCAAAAGACATTACTAAGAATTCATAATGCCCGTACCGAGTTCTGAAGGCAGTCTTTGGAATATCCTCAGTTTTAATCTTCAGCTGATGATATCCAGAACGAAGATCGATCTTTGAAAAGAATTGTGCTCCTTGCAACTGGTCAAACAGGTCATCAATGCGAGGTAGCGGATACCTATTCTTGATGGTGACATGGTTCAATTCTCGATAGTCAATACAAAGTCGCATACTCCCGTCTTTCTTCTTTACGAATAAAACAGGAGCACCCCAAGGAGACGTACTAGGACGAATAAAACCGATGTCCAACAACTCCTGTAGTTGGACTTTTAACTCCTGAAGTTCAATAGGAGCCATTCGATATGGGGTTTTAGAAATGGGCTTTGTACCGGGTTCAAGGTCAATAAAGAATTCAATTTCTCGTTCCGGGGGTAGACCGGAAGTTCTTCAGGAAATACATCGGAAAATTCTCTAACAATAGAAATATTATTCAAATCTGACTTGTCTTTGTTCAAATCCATAACATGGGCTAAGAAAGCTTGACATCCGTTTTTCAATAAACGAATAGCTTTGTGGCTTGATATGACAGTGACTGATTTTAGTGGTTTAGTAGTTTGAATTCGTATGACAGGTTGGTTAGGAATATGAAAACTAACAACCTTACGAAAACAATCAATTTTAGCATGATGAGTGGTTAACCAATCAATTCCTAAAATCACATCAAAAGCAAGTATCTTTAAAGAGATAAGATCAACAGGTAATGTGATAGTGCCAACTTGGATCATGCAAGATTTATAAACTGTAGATGTAACGAAGGTTTCACCCAACGGAGTTTCAACAGATAAGTTAAAGTCCAATTTCTCCGGAGTCAAGTTTAAACGTTGAGCACAAGCAGGAGAGATAAAAGAATGGGTAGAACCGGTATCTAGTAAAGTATAAACTTCGCAAGAATTCAAGATTAGCTTACCCGTGATCACCTCGTTCGGGTTTCTCGCGTTTTGGCCAGTAACGACAAACGCCCTTCCAGGAACCGCTGATTTCGACTTATCCGGGATAACTTTTGGAGTCACCATCCCCGCTGAACTTGGTTTTGCTACAGAACACTCTCGAGCTATATGACCTTCCTTTCCACAGTTATAACATACCTTGGATTGTTGTGGGCAGTTTGGGCTGATATGTCCCTCTTTCCCACATTTGTAACATACGACCGGTGGTCGTTCTCCTCCCCTAGAAACAGTTGATGTTTGTGCTGACGTCTTCACGTTATCATTGTTGTACCTTCTCTTCTTGAAATCTCCTCCCGACTCGCTCCTTCTATTATCACGACCACGATTACCACCAGAGTGGTTACCGCTTTTGTCCGAATGTTTTCCTCCCTGCTGGTTTTCATTGCTTCGATGACTGCCGCCACCGGTATGACCCTGGTTGTGGTCCCTCGGTTGCACATACTCATTATCTCGCTCTAATAATTGAGCCCTGTTTACAACATCTGAATATAAAGAAAATTTATGAGAGATAAGATATTGCCGAATCTCGGGTTTTAGACCTCTCAGAAACATCCTTGTCATTCGTTCCTCATTTTCGACCAAATGAGGTGCAAACCTGGATAACTCTGCAAACTTCGCCTCGTACTGGGACACCGTCATGTTGTTTTGTTCCAGTCTAATAAACTCAACCTCCTTCATATGACGAATACTTTCAGGAAAGTACTTGTCATTGAACAGTTTTTGAAATGTTTCCCAGGACATGTTGAGTGCGTCAGGCTGGGTACGCTTCACAGACTCCCACCAGTAGTCTGCCTCACCGCGAAACATAAATGTGGCGAATGGAACCTTCTGTTCCTCCGTGCATCCCAAGACATCAAATATCTTGGTAATTTGCTTGACCCACGTTTCCGCCATGATCGGATCCGGCTTTCCCTTAAATTCTGGTGGTCCCAATTCTTTGAACTGCTTAGCTGTGACAAACCGCGCGTTGTTATCATTTCCACCCGTATTCTGCACACGAGTCTCCCTCGTCTGATTTTGCATGAACTGCAAAAAGCTCCTAAACATTCCATCATTCATCGTTTGCTCGGTAACGTTGTTTACAGGAGGAATATTGCCTTCCTGTTGCACGTTCCCCTGGGTAGTGATCAAAGGTGTCTCCACGGTCTGATTTACTCCATTATTAACGTTCTCAGCTGCCATTCTTAAATACTGCCATAAAACAAGGGTTAATAGTCATGTCATATATTATCCCTATACTCTGACCGACCAAATAAACACCAAATAAACTTAGTCAGGTCATACTAGCGAAGGAATTCCCCGTCTCTCCCCTCCTAGTTCTTGTCTCACATCTCAGCCAGGGATCATATCCCTAAGCTCTGATACCAACTGTGACGCCCCCAGAATAGGTATACAACACCCATTCTGAGTCGCCAAATACATGGTACAGAAAGCAAACTACAACTTCAATAATACAATTGTCGTGCAAAATACGACAACACATACTGTGAGTTTAAATACAAATATTGTCTTCTAGACAATATCCACACTCAAATAAATCCTCATTACAATTATTCAAACACTATTTTACAGAAATAGTGAGGACTGCTAATACATCTTTCTAGAACCATCACTCCATACCCCGACTAGATCCTGCTATGTTCTCACCTCCTGAGAAGAAAAATGGAACAAAAAGGAAAAGGGTGAGCTCAACTAGCCCAGTAAAGAATATTATGACTAAGATAATATACAACAAATTATCGTTAGTCTTCAACAGGGAAAAATCTGATAAAATATAATCGACAACAAGTTTTAGATCAACAACTGCAGCGGAAACAGCAAACCATTAGAAGAGTCAAGTAGAGAAAGAATTCTACTATCTTCTAAGATTTAAAAGTCCATCATCAATATTTTATCCCTGTAACATCAATTAATAATCATCTTTAACCAAATATTCATCTTTGCACTACAGGCCAAAGATATTCATTTGTATCATCAGTCGGTCATGTTCATCTCAACACCTGTTCATCTTTGCACTACAGGCCAAAGATATTCATCAAGTAATTATACATCTTTGCACTACAGGCCAAAGATATTCAGTAATATCATCATTTAGGACTGAGGATGATGAAAAATATCTTAAAGAGAACGAATCCAATGAGACAGAAGGACAAATAGTAGGGATTCGTATAACAGTTTATCCAAGATCAATAATACTTCATAATAATCAATTGTGAAGCAGAATTCAAAAATAAAGATCAAAACATGGATACAATCAAAGATAGTAACCATAATAGACATCTTGGACAAAAAGAGAAAATTTTATTTTTCGGTGAATAGTGCCGTATTCGTGAATAGTGCCGTATACGTGAATAGTGCCGTATACGTGAATAGTAACCCCGACACAAAAAGTTCCAAATTTGATAAAAACTCATATCAATATTTCAGCATAATGATATTGAAGAAAATAATATCATTAAGAAGAAAATAATATCCCTTACCTCAAAATATCAGTACTTCTGGTCGGAATACCGGTATAAGGCTGAAAGAAACTTGCTCTGATGAATAGAAACTCTCAAAGTATCTAAATACTCACAAAATACACTCAATAATCTAGAGAGAGAAAGAGAGAAAACTTGTTTCTGGTGTGATTTTCAATTCTAACTTAGCCCTCTATTTATAGGAAAATTTTGGTAGGTTTGACCTGCAACCTGATGGCTTTACCTGCTACTATTCCCACCCACCACATTTGAAATATAATTCAGCACATTTCTTCACCAACCACAAGTGGGGCCCACCAATTCTAGAATTTTCCACCAAAATGATAAACTCCGAAAATTCAACAATTTCTGAACCAGTCATCTTGTAAAATTCGTAATAAATCATACGTTCATTTTTAACGGTTCAAAATTTGTGGACATATACTCAACTTATATATGTATAACATATCCAAAAATTACCACGATCCAACGGTCGGATTAAAAATTATAACCCCCGCAAACTATCTCAAAAACCCTGATTTTTAATACCTCCATTCCGACAAAAATACTGATAAAAACCTCAACATTAACTCCTTCATTTTTAACCACAAAAATATATCCCTCATTTATATCCACATAAAATAAATATTTCCTTATCATATGAATCAATAATTAATTATTCACAAATAATATTACAGAATCACATTTATGACAACCAGGCCGTTCCCAGGAAAGAGGGGGCTTTCCAATAAGGATTTCTCCTTACTGGCGCGCAATTAGATGACCAAACCTCTCCTTAGACAGAACTTTCTAGACATTGCCAATAATGTTATCTAATAATATTATTCAAATAATATGAATTATTGATCTGATAAATGAAAATACTGTGCAGCAACAATTATTGAAACAACAATAATATAAAATATCAACGCAGCAATTATTGAATCAATAAAATAAAATATTGAATAATAACTACTGTAACAATTATTGAGTAGTGCCTTCTTACGTAAGAATCAATAATTGGTGCAATACCGTGTGCTACTGTATTTTAACCACCGGGTATTCCAACAGTATTAACGGTAACAACTACGCCGTTATTTATAAACAACTTATACTTGTCGTTTTCTTCATCCAATCGCTTTCCGTTATGGGGCCCACACAAGGCTGCGTCGTCGTACGAATATTCCCCGACAGCAAGAATATTCCACGACCAACCGAATATTCACCGACCAAAAATAAATATTTTATAACCACTTGCTTATTTTGCAAAATTTGCACATTTCACCCATAACCAAAGTATTATATCAAATTAACCCCTTATTATTCACAATAATATTTAGAGAAAATTTGATTTTATTCATTAATAAGTTGGGGTCTTACAACCTCCCCTCCTTATGAAATTTCGTCCTCGAAATTGACGTACGTACCTGATGTTTCAAAAAGGTGAGGATACCTCGCTTTCATTTCTGATTCCAACTCCCAGGTCATTTCTTCAATAGCATGGTTTCTCCACAAAACCTTAACTTGTGGTATAACCTTCGTGCGTAGGACATGCTCTTTCCTATCCAAGATCTTAACAGGTACCTCCTCGTACGTTAAATCTTCAGCTATCTCGTCTGGTTCTAACTCAATAATGTGGTTCGGGTCTTTAACATATTTACGAAGCATAGATATGTGAAAAACATTATGAACACGAGACATGCTTGGAGGTAATGCGAGTCTATATGCCACATTTCCTATTCGCTCAAGAATCTCAAATGGACCAACAAATCTTGGATTGAGCTTTCCTCTCTTCCCAAATCTTGTAACTCCCTTCCATGGTGCAACACGTAACAATACATGATCCCCAATATTAAATTCCACGTCCTTCCGATGAAGATCCGCATAACTCTTTTGTCGATCCTGTGCCGTTTGTATACGTTGTCGAATCGTTTGGATCTTCTCTGTAGTAATGCGTACCAATTCTGGTCCCAACAATGTTGCTTCACCCACCTCGTCCCAGCATACTGGAGAACGACATTTTCTTCCATACAACGCCTCAAATGGAGCCATACCTATGCTCGCCTGATAACTGTTGTTGTAGGAGAATTCCACCAATGGTAGGTACTTATCCCAACTCCCTTTGAGATCTAAGACACAAAGTCTTAATAGATCTTCAAGAGTTTGAATAGTCCTCTCTGATTGTCCGTCCGTTTGAGGATGGTATGCTGAACTGAATCGTAAATCCGTGCCCATAGCTTTCTGCAAGCTAACCCAAAATCGTGAAGTGAATCTTGGGTCACGATCCGAAACTATGGATACTGGCATGCCATGCAATCTCACAATCTCGTTCACGTACATACTAGCAAGACGTTCAAGGGAATAAGTCTCACGTATCGGCAAGAAATGAGCGGACTTGGTTAATCTATCAACAATAACCCAAATCGCATCTATGCCTTGAGAAACCTTGGGAAGACCTGTAACAAAATCCATAGTAATGTGTTCCCACTTCCATTTCGGAATCTCAAGTGGTTGCAATGGACCCTTTGGTACTTGATGCTCCGCTTTTACACGTTGACAAGTTAAACATCTCGAGATAAACTCCGCGATCTCTCTTTTCATATTGCTCCACCAAAATGTATGTCGAAGATCGTGATACATTTTGGTACTCCCAGGATGGATTGCAAACGGTGTGTTGTGTGCCTCCATCATTATTCTATGCTTCAAGTCAAAATCGTTAGGAACACAAAGTCTGGAGTTGACTCGAAGTATTCCTTCTTCATCGATTCTTGCTTCTGGAATAGCACCTTCTTGCACTTTCTTCTTCATACGCATCAGCTCTATATCCGTAGCTTGAGCAGCTTTAACTTTATCGATTAAAGTCGGTTCTACTCGTATATTTGATATCATCATGTGGGTACTTGGAGCCTTCATCTCTATCTCCATCCTTTGCAAGTCATACAAAATGGGCCTTTGTGTTAAAAACATTGCACTCGTACCCGCATATGATCTTCTACTCAATGCGTCAGCTACTACGTTTGCTTTTCCAGGATGGTATTGGATGGTATGATCGTAATCTTTCAACAGCTCAAGCCAACGTCGTTGCCGCATGTTGAGTTCCTTTTGGGTGAAGAAATATTTGAGGCTTTTATGATCTGTATAGATCTCCACTTTCTCCCCATACAGGTAGTGTCTCCAGATCTTCAACGCAAAAACGACTGCTGCCAACTCCAAATCATGAGTAGGATAATTCCTCTCATATTCTTTGAGTTGTCGTGAGGCATAGGCTATGACTTTCCCATGTTGCATGAGAACACATCCTAACCCTTTGCCTGAAGCATCGCTGTAGATAACAAATCCATCCGAACCAGATGGTATTGTCAAAACAGGTGCCGAAATGAGTCTCCTCTTGAGTTCTTGGAAACTCTTCTCGCATTCCTCACTCCATACGAATTTTGTATCTTTCCGAGTCAGCTGAGTTAACGGAGTAGCGATTCGAGAAAATCCTTCCACAAATCTCCGATAATAACCAGCTAAGCCCAGAAAGCTACGTACTTCGGTTACCGACTTCGGTTGCTCCCAACTTTGTATGGCTTCAATCTTCGCCGGGTCGACAGATACTCCATGTTTTGACACCACGTGCCCAAGGAATGCTACTTCCTCAAGCCAGAACTCGCATTTCTTCAGTTTGGCATATAGCTTGTTTTCACGAAGCCTTTGCAGTACCAGCTTCAAATGGCGCTCATGATCTTCACGGCTTTTGGAATAGATGAGGATGTCATCAATAAAGACAACAACGAACTGATCCAAATATTCTTTGAATACACGGTTCATCATATCCATGAAGGCAGCAGGAGCATTAGTCAATCCAAAAGACATTACTAAGAATTCATAATGCCCGTACCGAGTTCTGAAGGCAGTCTTTGGAATATCCTCAGTTTTAATCTTCAGCTGATGATATCCAGAACGAAGATCGATCTTTGAAAAGAATTGTGCTCCTTGCAACTGGTCAAACAGGTCATCAATGCGAGGTAGCGGATACCTATTCTTGATGGTGACATGGTTCAATTCTCGATAGTCAATACAAAGTCGCATACTCCCGTCTTTCTTCTTTACGAATAAAACAGGAGCACCCCAAGGAGACGTACTAGGACGAATAAAACCGATGTCCAACAACTCCTGTAGTTGGACTTTTAACTCCTGAAGTTCAATAGGAGCCATTCGATATGGGGTTTTAGAAATGGGCTTTGTACCGGGTTCAAGGTCAATAAAGAATTCAATTTCTCGTTCCGGGGGTAGACCGGGAAGTTCTTCAGGAAATACATCGGAAAATTCTCTAACAATAGAAATATTATTCAAATCTGACTTGTCTTTGTTCAAATCCATAACATGGGCTAAGAAAGCTTGACATCCGTTTTTCAATAAACGAATAGCTTTGTGGCTTGATATGACAGTGACTGATTTTAGTGGTTTAGTAGTTTGAATTCGTATGACAGGTTGGTTAGGAATATGAAAACTAACAACCTTACGAAAACAATCAATTTTAGCATGATGAGTGGTTAACCAATCAATTCCTAAAATCACATCAAAAGCAAGTATCTTTAAAGAGATAAGATCAACAGGTAATGTGATAGTGCCAACTTGGATCATGCAAGATTTATAAACTGTAGATGTAACGAAGGTTTCACCCAACGGAGTTTCAACAGATAAGTTAAAGTCCAATTTCTCCGGAGTCAAGTTTAAACGTTGAGCACAAGCAGGAGAGATAAAAGAATGGGTAGAACCGGTATCTAGTAAAGTATAAACTTCGCAAGAATTCAAGATTAGCTTACCCGTGATCACCTCGTTCGGGTTTCTCGCGTTTTGGCCAGTAACGACAAACGCCCTTCCAGGAACCGCTGATTTCGACTTATCCGGGATAACTTTTGGAGTCACCATCCCCGCTGAACTTGGTTTTGCTACAGAACACTCTCGAGCTATATGACCTTCCTTTCCACAGTTATAACATACCTTGGATTGTTGTGGGCAGTTTGGGCTGATATGTCCCTCTTTCCCACATTTGTAACATACGACCGGTGGTCGTTCTCCTCCCCTAGAAACAGTTGATGTTTGTGCTGACGTCTTCACGTTATCATTGTTGTACCTTCTCTTCTTGAAATCTCCTCCCGACTCGCTCCTTCTATTATCACGACCACGATTACCACCAGAGTGGTTACCGCTTTTGTCCAAATGTTTTCCTCCCTGCTGGTTTTCATTGCTTCGATGACTGCCGCCACCGGTATGACCCTGGTTGTGGTCCCTCGGTTGCACATACTCATTATCTCGCTCTAATAATTGAGCCCTGTTTACAACATCTGAATATAAAGAAAATTTATGAGAGATAAGATATTGCCGAATCTCGGGTTTTAGACCTCTCAGAAACATCCTTGTCATTCGTTCCTCATTTTCGACCAAATGAGGTGCAAACCTGGATAACTCTGCAAACTTCGCCTCGTACTGGGACACCGTCATGTTGTTTTGTTCCAGTCTAATAAACTCAACCTCCTTCATATGACGAATACTTTCAGGAAAGTACTTGTCATTGAACAGTTTTTGAAATGTTTCCCAGGACATGTTGAGTGCGTCAGGCTGGGTACGCTTCACAGACTCCCACCAGTAGTCTGCCTCACCGCGGAACATAAATGTGGCGAATGGAACCTTCTGTTCCTCCGTGCATCCCAAGACATCAAATATCTTGGTAATTTGCTTGACCCACGTTTCCGCCATGATCGGATCCGGCTTTCCCTTAAATTCTGGTGGTCCCAATTCTTTGAACTGCTTAGCTGTGACAAACCGCGCGTTGTTATCATTTCCACCCGTATTCTGCACACGAGTCTCCCTCGTCTGATTTTGCATGAACTGCAAAAAGCTCCTAAACATTCCATCATTCATCGTTTGCTCGGTAACGTTGTTTACAGGAGGAATATTGCCTTCCTGTTGCACGTTCCCCTGGGTAGTGATCAAAGGTGTCTCCACGGTCTGATTTACTCCATTATTAACGTTCTCAGCTGCCATTCTTAAATACTGCCATAAAACAAGGGTTAATAGTCATGTCATATATTATCCCTATACTCTGACCGACCAAATAAACACCAAATAAACTTAGTCAGGTCATACTAGCGAAGGAATTCCCCGTCTCTCCCCTCCTAGTTCTTGTCTCACATCTCAGCCAGGGATCATATCCCTAAGCTCTGATACCAACTGTGACGCCCCCAGAATAGGTATACAACACCCATTCTGAGTCGCCAAATACATGGTACAGAAAGCAAACTACAACTTCAATAATACAATTGTCGTGCAAAATACGACAACACATACTGTGAGTTTAAATACAAATATTGTCTTCTAGACAATATCCACACTCAAATAAATCCTCATTACAATTATTCAAACACTATTTTACAGAAATAGTGAGGACTGCTAATACATCTTTCTAGAACCATCACTCCATACCCCGACTAGATCCTGCTATGTTCTCACCTCCTGAGAAGAAAAATGGAACAAAAAGGAAAAGGGTGAGCTCAACTAGCCCAGTAAAGAATATTATGACTAAGATAATATACAACAAATTATCGTTAGTCTTCAACAGGGAAAAATCTGATAAAATATAATCGACAACAAGTTTTAGATCAACAACTGCAGCGGAAACAGCAAACCATTAGAAGAGTCAAGTAGAGAAAGAATTCTACTATCTTCTAAGATTTAAAAGTCCATCATCAATATTTTATCCCTGTAACATCAATTAATAATCATCTTTAACCAAATATTCATCTTTGCACTACAGGCCAAAGATATTCATTTGTATCATCAGTCGGTCATGTTCATCTCAACACCTGTTCATCTTTGCACTACAGGCCAAAGATATTCATCAAGTAATTATACATCTTTGCACTACAGGCCAAAGATATTCAGTAATATCATCATTTAGGACTGAGGATGATGAAAAATATCTTAAAGAGAACGAATCCAATGAGACAGAAGGACAAATAGTAGGGATTCGTATAACAGTTTATCCAAGATCAATAATACTTCATAATAATCAATTGTGAAGCAGAATTCAAAAATAAAGATCAAAACATGGATACAATCAAAGATAGTAACCATAATAGACATCTTGGACAAAAAGAGAAAATTTTATTTTTCGGTGAATAGTGCCGTATACGTGAATAGTGCCGTATACGTGAATAGTAACCCCCGACACAAAAAGTTCCAAATTTGATAAAAACTCATATCAATATTTCAGCATAATGATATTGAAGAAAATAATATCATTAAGAAGAAAATAATATCCCTTACCTCAAAATATCAGTACTTCTGGTCGGAATACCGGTATAAGGCTGAAAGAAACTTGCTCTGATGAATAGAAACTCTCAAAGTATCTAAATACTCACAAAATACACTCAATAATCTAGAGAGAGAAAGAGAGAAAACTTGTTTCTGGTGTGATTTTCAATTCTAACTTAGCCCTCTATTTATAGGAAAATTTTGGTAGGTTTGACCTGCAACCTGATGGCTTTACCTGCTACTATTCCCACCCACCACATTTGAAATATAATTCAGCACATTTCTTCACCAACCACAAGTGGGGCCCACCAATTCTAGAATTTTCCACCAAAATGATAAACTCCGAAAATTCAACAATTTCTGAACCAGTCATCTTGTAAAATTCATAATAAATCATACGTTCATTTTTAACGGTTCAAAATTTGTGGACATATACTCAACTTATATATGTATAACATATCCAAAAATTACCACGATCCAACGGTCGGATTAAAAATTATAACCCCCGCAAACTATCTCAAAAACCCTGATTTTTAATACCTCCATTCCGACAAAAATACTGATAAAAACCTCAACATTAACTCCTTCATTTTTAACCACAAAAATATATCCCTCATTTATATCCACATAAAATAAATATTTCCTTATCATATGAATCAATAATTAATTATTCACAAATAATATTACAGAATCACATTTATGACAACCAGGCCGTTCCCAGGAAAGAGGGGGCTTTCCAATAAGGATTTCTCCTTACTGGCGCGCAATTAGATGACCAAACCTCTCCTTAGACAGAACTTTCTAGACATTGCCAATAATGTTATCTAATAATATTATTCAAATAATATGAATTATTGATCTGATAAATGAAAATACTGTGCAGCAACAATTATTGAAACAACAATAATATAAAATATCAACGCAGCAATTATTGAATCAATAAAATAAAATATTGAATAATAACTACTGTAACAATTATTGAGTAGTGCCTTCTTACGTAAGAATCAATAATTGGTGCAATACCGTGTGCTACTGTATTTTAACCACCGGGTATTCCAACAGTATTAACGGTAACAACTACGCCGTTATTTATAAACAACTTATACTTGTCGTTTTCTTCATCCAATCGCTTTCCGTTATGGGGCCCACACAAGGCTGCGTCGTCGTACGAATATTCCCCGACAGCAAGAATATTCCACGACCAACCGAATATTCACCGACCAAAAATAAATATTTTATAACCACTTGCTTATTTTGCAAAATTTGCACATTTCACCCATAACCAAAGTATTATATCAAATTAACCCCTTATTATTCACAATAATATTTAGAGAAAATTTGATTTTATTCATTAATAAGTTGGGGTCTTACAATTTAGCTCGATTTTGTCGTTTACCAAAAATAAGTTCAGCCAAGATGGAGACACCAAAGGCCGTTCCAGAAAAGTCAAAACCGGTAGTGCAAGGGAGAGCGTTTGTTGTGACCTCCCAGAAAGCAAGGAACCCGAATGAGGTCATCACGGGTAAGCTTATCATAAATTCTAACGAAGTCTATACTTTATTTGATACGTTTCTACCCATTCATTTATTTCTCCTACTTGCGCTCATCGATTAAATTTGACTTCCAGAGCAATTAGACTTTGATTATCTGTTGAAACTCCATTGGGAGAAACCTTCATTACATCCACGTTTATAAGTCTTGTTTGGTTCAAGTTGGTACCCACACATTACCTGTCGATCTTATTTCATTAAAAATACTTGCATTTGACGTGATTCTAGGGATTGATTGGTTAACTACTCATCATGCAAAAATTGATTGTTTTCATAAGGTTGTTAGCTTTCATATTCCTAATCGACCTATTATGCGAATTCAAGCAACCAAACCATTAAAATCAATCGCTGTCATCTCAAGCCATAAAGCTATTCGTTTATTGAAAAACGGATGTCAAGCTTTCTTAGCTCATGTCACGGATCTAAACAAAAATACGTCAGTTTTGAATGATATTTCTATTGTTAATAAATTCCCTGACGTATTCCCTGAAGAACTTCCTGGCCTACCCCCAGAGCGTGAAATTAAATTTTGTATCGACCTTGAACCCGGTACAAAACCCATTTCCAAAGCCCCATATCGAATGGCTCCTATTGAACTTCAGGAGTTAAAGATCCAACTGCAGGAATTGTTAGACATTGGCTTTATTCGTCCTAGTACTTCTCCTTGGGGTGCTCCTGTTCTATTCGTGAAGAAGAAAGATGGAAGTATGCGACTTTGTATTGATTATCGGGAGTTGAATCATGTCACCATCAAAAACAGGTACCCATTGCCACGTATTGATGACCTGTTTGACCAGTTGCAAGGAGCACAATTCTTTTCAAAGATCGATCTTCGTTCTGGATATCATCAGCTGAAGGTTAGAACTGAGGATATTCCAAAGACGGCTTTCAGAACTCGGTACGGGCATTATGAATTCCTAGTCATGTCCTTTGGATTGACTAATGCTCCTGCTGCCTTCATGGATATGATGAACCGGGTATTCAAGGAATATTTGGATCACTTTGTGGTCGTCTTTATTGATGACATCCTTATTTATTCCAAAAGCCGTGAAGATCATGAGCAACACTTGAGGCTGGTACTCCAAAAGCTTCGTGAATACAAGCTTTATGCCAAGTTGAAGAAATGCGAGTTCTGGCTGGAGGAGGTAGCATTCCTTGGGCACGTAGTATCAAGTCGTGGAATATCGGTTGACCCGGCAAAGATTGAAGCTATTCAAAGCTGGGAGCAACCTAAATCAGTGACCGAAGTACGTAGCTTTCTTGGTTTAGCTGGTTATTATCGGAGATTCGTGGAAGGATTTTCTCGAATCGCTACTCCATTAACTCAGCTGACTCGGAAAGATACAAAGTTCGGTTGGAGCGAAGAATGTGAGAAGAGTTTTCAAGAACTCAAGAGGAGACTCATTTCAGCACCTGTTCTAACAATACCATCTGGCTCGAGGGATTTGTCATCTACAGTGATGCTTCGAGCAAAGGGTTGGGATGCGTTCTCATGCAACATGGAAAAGTCATAGCCTATGCATCAAGACAACTCAAGGAATATGAGAGGAATTATCCTACTCATGATCTAGAGTTGGCAGCTGTTGTCTTTGCACTTAAAATTTGGAGGCATTACTTGTATGGGGAGAAGGTGGAGATCTTTACGGATCATAAAAGCCTCAAATATTTCTTCACTCAAAAGGAACTCAACATGCGACAACGACGTTGGCTTGAACTGTTGAAAGATTATGATCATACCATTCAATACCATCCTGGAAAAGCGAACGTGGTAGCTGACGCATTGAGTAGAAGATCATATGCAAGTACGAGTGCGATATTGTCAACACAAAGGCCCATTTTGTGTGACTTGCAAAGGATGGAGATAGAGTTAAAGACTCCAGGGACCCATGTGATGATGGCGAATATACGAGTAGAACCAACTTTAATCGATAAAGTTAAAGCTGCTCAAGCTACAGACCTGGAGCTGATGCGTATGAGGAAGAAAGTGCAAGAAGGTGCTATGCCGGAAGCAAGAATCGATGAAGAAGGAATACTTCGAGTCAACTCCAGACTTTGTGTTCCTAACAACCCTGATTTAAAGTATGAAATCATGATGGAGGCGCACAACACACCGTTTGCAATCCATCCTGGAAGTACCAAAATGTATCATGATCTTCGTCATACATTTTGGTGGAGCAATATGAAGAGAGAGATAGCGCTGTTTATCTCAAGGTGTCTAACTTGTCAACGAGTCAAAGCGGAGCATCAAGTACCAAAAGGTCCATTGCAACCACTTGAAATTCCAGAATGGAAGTGGGAGCACATTACCATGGATTTCGTTACCGGTCTTCCTAGGGTTTCTCAAGGTATTGATGCGATTTGGGTCATTGTTGATAGATTGACCAAGTCTGCTCATTTCTTACCGATACGAGAAACTTATACACTTGAACGTCTTGCTCGTATGTACATAAACGAGATTGTAAGACTGCATGGTATGCCAGTATCCATAGTTTCTGATCGAGACCCAAGATTCACTTCACGATTTTGGGTTAGTTTACAAAAAGCTATGGGCACAGATTTACGATTTAGTTCGCATATCATCCTCAGACGGACGGACAATCAGAGAGGACTATTCAAACTCTTGAAGATTTATTAAGACTCTGTGTCTTTGACTTCAAGGGAAGTTGGGACAAGTTCTTACCATTGGTGGAGTTTTCCTACAACAACAGTTATCAAGCAAGTATTGGCATGGCTCCATTCGAAGCATTGTATGGAAGAAAATGTCGTTCTCCAGTATGCTGGGATGAGGTGGGTGAAGCAACGTTGTTGGGACCGGAGTTGGTACGTATGACTACAGAAAAGATTCAAACGATCCGACAACGTATAAAAACCTCACAAGATCGACAAAAGAGTTATGCTGATCTTCATCGAAAGGACGTGGAATTTGATGTAGGAGATCATGTGTTCTTACGTGTTGCTCCATGGAAAGGAGTTACGAGATTTGAAAGAGAGGAAAGCTCAATCCTCGATTCATCGGTCCATTTTTAATCCTCGATCGAGTAGGAACTGTGGCTTATAGACTCGCTTTACCGCCAAGTATGTCTCGTGTTCATAACGTTTTTCACATATCCATGTTACGCAAATATGTGGAAGACCCGAACCACATTATTGAGTTAGAACCGGACGAAATAGCGGAGGATTTGACGTATGAAGAAGTTCCTGTTCAAATCTTGGATAAGAAGGAACATATTCTACGCTCCAAGGTTATACCTCAAGTCAAAGTTTTTGTGGAGAAACCACGATGTTGAGGAAATGACTTGGGAGTTAGAATCTGAAATGAAATCAAGGTATCCTTACCTCTTCGACATACCAGGTACGTACCCTAATTTCGAGGGCGAAATTTCATAAGAAGGGGAGGTTGTAAGACCCCAACTTTTATAAATAAAGATGAATTTTCTATAAATATCATTTTTGAATATTATGGAGTTAATTTGATATAATGTTATAGTTGTGGGTAATATTTATAAATTTTGCAAAGTACGCAAGTTGTTATATAATATTCGATTGGTCGGGGAATATTCGTTTTAACAGGAATATTCGTACAACGGCACAATCATTGGTGGACCCCACAACGGAATTATTGTCGGATTGAGAAAACGACAAAAATATTTTATTAAAAATAACGGCGGAAGTTTTACCATTATACTGTTGAACTACTCGGTAGTAAAAGTACAGTAATACGTGTGGTTGCATAGTAGCACACGGTATTGATTATTAATGCTTATGTGAGAAGTCACTCAGTTTGATTCAATTATTGTCAGTTAATAATATGAATTATTTAGCGATAATGACGTTTTGTTTTATTCGTATTATTAACGTAATAAAACAGAAACATCTTTTTATATAAAACAGAATACTTTATTAAAGTTATTCTATAAATAGAATATATTATATTTTATTTAAAAGATTTTTCTTTAAATATGGACCGTCAGATTAAAGTAATCAATCTGGACCGTTCATGGATTAGTTACTATGCATTCTATTTTTCTATAAATAGCAGCTCATTCCTTCATTATTTCTTACGAATTCACTGAACTCTAGAGAGAGAAACTATAGAGAGAAACTATAGAGAGAGAAGAAGAGTATTCTGCTACTTAACTACTTCCTTATTTCAGCTCTTCTTTAAAACGGTAAGGGGTGTTATTCTTTCTTATTCATGAAGAGAACTGTTGTTATTCCATTTTTATTATTCTGTTGGAATAACCTGTATACGCGGTCTACCCTATACTTGGTGACATTCTTCTATTATTCTGTTGGAACATCCTGTCTGTGTGTTTTACACCGGACCTGGTTCCGTTTTTATTATTATTCTGTTGGAACATCCTGTCTGTGTGTTTTACACCGGACCTGGTTCCGTCTTGTTATTATTCTGTTGGAACATCCTGTCTGTGTGTTTTACACCGGACCTGGTTCCATTATTTATTATTCTGTCGGAATATCCTGTCTGTGCGTTTACGCCGGACCTGGTTCCATTATTTATTATTCTGTTGGAATAACCTGTCTGTGCGGTCTATCGCATGCATGGTGATTTCTTTTGTTATTCCATTCTTTATTATACTCAGTTGGTTAAGTTTTGACTTCTATACTCCATGAAATTTGTGGAATATCCTTGATAATTGCGGTTCATCCAGTATCTTTTCATGAAAATATTCTTCTAAGCATTCTTGAATTTTACTCCACAAAGCAGTATCATGTTGACAATTTGGACGTTGTTAATTCTTGGATAAATTAATTCTTGAACTTGTTTTATTGAATTCTTATATCATTGTCATCATCCTCATGTTTATAAAATGTTGAAAGTCATCTGTGGCCTGTAGTGCATAGATGGACTTGGTATGATTATGACCAGGGATTATTCGGTATAATCATGACCGTAATGTTACAAATGATGTGGTAAAAGTCCTCATTGGCCCGTAGTGCATTGATGGACAGTTGTTGGCATGATCATGACCATTAATGAATACACGAATATCCTTGGCCGTAGTGCAGGGGTGATTCGATGATGTGGATTATTTTATTAAGCTGAGTCCCAGCGATCACAGTGTTGAAAAACCTTTTAAATCATAAAAGATAGTAGATTTAAGACTTC